>JAZAQT010000769.1:0-293000 GCA_036417435.1 Inia geoffrensis
CGGGTGAGGGTAAGGCTTCGGGTGAGGGTCAGGGTTAGGATTCGGGTTAGGGTTAGGGTTAAGGAATGCAGAGGGATTAGGGTACAGCTTAGGGTACGACAGTGCTTAAGGGTTAGCGTTCGTGTGAGGGCAAGGGTTAGTGTTAGTGTCCTGGTTAAGATTAGGGCACGGGTGAGGGTAAGGCTTCAGGTGAGGGTCAGGGTTAGGATTCGGGTTAGGGTTAGGGTTAGGGAATGGGGAGGGATTAGGGTACAGTTTAGGGTACGACAACGATTAAGGGCTAGCGTACGTGTGAGGGCACAAGTTAGTGTTGGTGTCCTGGTTAAGATTAGGGCACGGGTGAGGGTAAGGTTTCGGGTGAGGGTCAGGGATAGAATTCGGGTTAGGGTTTGGGTTAGGGAATGGGGAGATATTAGGGCACAGTTTAGGGTACCACAACGCTTAAGGTTTAGCGTACGTGTGAGGTCACTAGTTAGTGTTAGTGTACTGCTTACGATTAGGGCACGGGTGAGGGTAAGGCCTCGGAAGAGGGTCACGTTAAGGGTTAGGTTTAGGGTTAGGGTTAGGGTTAGGGAATGGGGATTGATTAGGGTACAGGTTAGGGTACGGCAATGGCTTAGTGTTGGCGTACGTTAGAGGGCATGGGTTAGTGTTGATGTACTGGTTAAAATTAGGACACGGGTGAGGATAAAGTTTCGGGTGAGTGACATGGTTAGGTTTCAGGTTAGAGTTAGGGTTAGGGAATGGAGAGGGATTAGGGTACAGCTTAGGGTACCGCTGCGGTTTAGTGTTAGCGTACGTGTGAGGGCACGAGTTAGTCTTGGTGTCCTGGTTAAGATTAGGGCACGGGTGAGGGTAAGGCTTCGGGTGAGTTTCAGGATTAGGATTCGGGTTAGGGTTAGGGTTAAGGAATGCAGAGGGCTTAGGGTACAGCTTAGGGTGCGACAGTGCTTAAGGGTTAACGTTCGTGTGAGGGCAAGTGTTAGTGTTAGTGTCCTGGTTAAGATTAGGGCACGGGTGAGGGTAAGGCTTCAGGTGAGGGTCAGGGTTAGGATTCGGGTTAGGGTTAGGGTTAGGGAATGGGGAGGCATTAGGGTACAGTTTAGGGTACGACAACGATTAAGGGTTAGCGTACGTGTGAGGGTACAAGTTAGTGTTGGTGTCCTGGTTAAGATTAGGGCACAGGTGAGGGTAAGGTTTCAGGTGAGGGTCAGGGATAGAATTCGGGTTAGGGTTAGGGTTAGGGAATGGGGAGATATTAAGGCACAGTTTAGAGTACCACAACGCTTAAGGTTTAGCGTACGTGTGAGGTCACTAGTTAGTGTTAGTGTACTGCTTACGATTAGGGCACGGGTGAGGGTAAGGCCTCGGAAGAGGGTCACGTTAAGGGTTAGGGTTAGGGTTAGGGAATGGGGATTGATTAGGGTACAGGTTAGGGTACGGCAATGGCTTAGGGTTGGCGTACGTTAGAGGGCATGGGTTAGTGTTGATATACTGGTTAAAATTAGGACACGGGTGAGGATGAAGTTTCGGGTGAGTGACATGGTTAGGTTTCAGGTTAGGGTTAGGGTTAGGGAATGGAGAGGGATTAGGGTACAGGTTAGGGTACCGCTGCGGTTTAGTGTTAGCGTACGTGTGAGGGCACGAGTTAGTCTTGGTGTCCTGGTTAAGATTAGGGCACGGGTGAGGGTAAGGCTTCGGGTGAGGGTCAGGGTTAGGATTCGGGTTAGGGTTATGGTTAGGGAATGGAGAGGGATTAGGGTACAGGTTAGGGTACGACAATGCTTAAGGGTTAGCGTAAGTGTGAGGGCACAAGTTAGTGTTGGTTTACTGGTTAAGACAACGGTACCGATGAGGGTAAGGCCTCGGAAAAGGGTCACGTTCAGGGTTTCGCTTAGGGTTAGGGTTAGGGAATGGGGAGGGATTAGGGTACAATTTAGGGTACGACAACGCTTAAGGTTTAGCGTACGTGTGAGGGCACGAGTTAGTGTTGGTGTCCTGGTTAAGATTAGGGCGCGGGTGAGGGTAAGGCTTCGGGTGAGGGTCAGGGTTAGGATTCGGGTTAGGGTTAGGGTTAAGGAATGCAGAGGGATTAGGGTACAGCTTAGGGTACGACAGTGCTTAAGGGTTAGCGTTCGTGTGAGGGCAAGGGTTAGTGTTAGTGTCCTGGTTAAGATTATGGCACGGGTGAGGGTAAGGATTCGGGTGAGGGTCAGGGATAGAATTCGGGTTAGGGTTAGGGTTAGGGAATGGGGAGATATTAGGGCACAGTTTAAGGTACCACAACGCTTAAGGTTTAGCGTACGTGTGAGGTCACTAGTTAGTGTTAGTGTACTGCTTACGATTAGGGCACGAGTGAGGGTAAGGCCTCGGAAGAGGGTCACGTTAAGTGTTAGGGTTAGGGTTAGGGTTAGGGAATGGGGATTGATTAGGGTACAGGTTAGGGTACGGCAATGGCTTAGGGTTGGCGTACGTTAGAGGGCATGGGTTAGTGTTGATATACTGGTTAAAATTAGGACACGGGTGAGGATAAAGTTTCGGGTGAGTGACATGGTTAGGTTTCAGGTTAGGGTTAGGGTTAGGGAATGGAGAGGGATTAGGGTACAGGTTAGGGTACCGCTGCGGTTTAGTGTTAGCGTACGTGTGAGGGCACGAGTTAGTCTTGGTGTCCTGGTTAAGATTAGGGCACTGGTGAGGGTAAGGCTTCGGGTGAGGGTCAGGGTTAGGATTCGGGTTAGGGTTAGGGTTAGGGAATGGAGAGGGATTAGGGTACAGGTTAGGGTACGACAATGCTTAATGGTTAGCGTAAGTGTGAGGGCACGAGTTATTGTTGGTGTACTGGTTAAGACAACGGCACCGTTGAGGGTAAGGCCTCGGAAAAGGGTCACGTTCAGGGTTTCGCTTAGGGTTAGGGTTAGGGAATGGGAAGGGATTAGGGTACAGGATAGGGTACGACAATGCTTAAGGGTTAGCGTACGTTTGAGGCCATGAGTTAGTGTTTGTGTACTGGTTAAGATTAGGGCATTGGTTAGGGTAGGGCATCGGAAGTGGGTCAGGTTTAGGGATGGGGTTAGGTTTAGGGTTAAGGAATGGGGAGGGATTAGGGTACAATTTAGGGTACGACAACGCTTAAGGTTTAGCGTACGTGTGAGGGCACGAGTTAGTGTTGGTATCCTTGTTAAGATTAGGGCACGGGTGAGGGTAAGGCTTCGGGTGAGGGTCAGGGTTAGGATTCGGGATAGGGTTAGGGTTAAGGAATGCAGAGGGATTAGGGTACAGCTTAGGGTACGACAGTGCTTAAGGGTTAGCGTTCGTGTAAGGGCAAGGGTTAGTGTTAGTGTCCTGGTTAAGATTAGGGCACGGTTGAGTGTAAGGCTTCAGGTGAGGGTCAGGGTTAGGATTCGGGTTAGGGTTAGGGTTAGGGAATGGGGAGGGATTAGGGTACAGTTTAGGGTACGACAACGATTAAGGGTTAGCGTACGTGTGAGGGCACAAGTTAGTGTTGGTGTCCTGGTTAAGATTAGGGCACGGGTGAGGGTAAGGCCTCGGAAGAGGGTCACGTTAAGGGTTAGGGTTAGGGTTAGGGTTAGGGAATGGGGATTGATTAGGGTACAGGTTAGGGTACGGCAATTGCTTAGGGTTGGCGTACGTTAGAGGGCATGGGTTAGTGTTGATGTACTGGTTAAAATTAGGACACGGGTGAGGGTAAAGTGTCACGTGAGTGTCATGGTTAGGTTTCAGTTTAGGGTTAGGGTTAGGGAATGGAGAGGGTTAGGGTTAGGGTTAGGGAATGGAGAGGGATTAGGGTACAGGATAGGGTACGACAATGCTTAAGGGTTAGCGTACGTTTGAGGGCATGAGTTAGTGTTTGTTTACTGGTTAAGATTAGGGCTTTGGTTAGGGTAGGGCATCGGAAGTGGGTCAGGTTTAGGGATCGGGTTAGGGTTAAGGTTAAGGAATGGGGAGGGATTAGGGTACAATTTAGGGTACGACAACGCTTAAGGTTTAGCATACGTGTGAGGGCACGAGTTAGTGTTGGTGTCCTGGTTAAGATTAGGCCACGGGTGAGGGTAAGGCTTCGGGTGAAGGTCAGGGTTAGGATTCGGTTAGGGTTAGGGTTTAGGATTGCAGAGGGATTAGGGTACGGCTTAGGGTACGACAGTGCTTAAGGGTTAGCGTTCGTGTGAGGGCAAGGGTTAGTGTTAGTGTCCTGGTTAAGATTAGGGCACGGGTGAGGGTAAGGCTTCATGTGAGGGTCAGGGTTAGGATTCGGGTTAGGGTTAGGGTTAGGGAATGGGGAGGGATTACGGTACAGTTTAGGGTACGACAACGATTAAGGGTTAACGTACTTGTGAGGGCACAAGTTAGTGTTGGTGTCCTGGTTAAGATTAGGGCACGGGTGAGGGTAAGGTGTCGGGTGAGGGTCAGGGATAGAATTCGGGTTAGGGTTAGGGTTTGGGAATGGGGAGATATTAGAGCACAGTTTAGGGTACCACAACGCTTAAGGTTTAGCGTACGTGTGAGGTCACTATTTAGTGTTAGTGTACTGCTTACGATTAGGGCACGGGTGAGGGTAAGGCCTCGGAAGAGGGTCACGTTAAGGGTTAGGGTTAGGGTTAGGGTTAGGGAATGGGGATTGATTAAGGTACAGGTTAGGGTACGGCAATGGCTTAGGGTTGGCGTTCGTTAGAGGGCATGAGTTAGTGTTGATGTACTGGTTAAAATTAGGACACGGGTGAGGGTAAAGTTTCGGGTGAGTGTCATGGTTAGGTTTCATGTTAGGGTTAGGGTTAGGGAATGGAGAGGGATTAGCGTACAGGTTAGGGTACCTCTGCGGTTTAGTGTTAGCGTACGTTTGAGGGCACGAGTTAGTCTTGGTGTCCTGGTTAAGATTAGGGCACGGGTGAAGGTAAGGCTTCTGGTGAGGGTCAGGGTTAGGATTCGGGTTAGGGTTAGGGTTAGGGAATGGAGAGGGATTAGGGTACAGGTTAGGGTACGACAATGCTTAAGGGTTAGCGTAACTGTGATGGCACAAGTTAGTGTTGGTGTACTGGTTAAGACAACGGCACCGATGAGGGTAAGGCCTCGGAAAAGGGTCACGTTCAGGGTTTCGCTTAGGGTTAGGGTTAGGGAATGGGGAGGGATTAGGGTACAGGATAGGGTACGACAATGCTTAAGGGTTAGCGTACGTTTGAGGCCATGAGTTAGTGTTTGTGTACTGGTTAAGATTAGGGCATTGGTTAGGGTAGGGCATCGGAAGTGGGTCAGGTTTAGGGATGGGGTTAGGTTTAGGGTTAAGGAATGGGGAGGGATTAGGGTACAATTTAGGGTACGACAACGCTTAAGGTTTAGCGTACGTGTGAGGGCACGAGTTAGTGTTGGTATCCTTGTTAAGATTAGGGCACGGGTGAGGGTAAGGCTTCGGGTGAGGGTCAGGGTTAGGATTCGGGATAGGGTTAGGGTTAAGGAATGCAGAGGGATTAGGGTACAGCTTAGGGTACGACAGTGCTTAAGGGTTAGCGTTCGTGTAAGGGCAAGGGTTAGTGTTAGTGTCCTGGTTAAGATTAGGGCACGGTTGAGTGTAAGGCTTCAGGTGAGGGTCAGGGTTAGGATTCGGGTTAGGGTTAGGGTTAGGGAATGGGGAGGGATTAGGGTACAGTTTAGGGTACGACAACGATTAAGGGTTAGCGTACGTGTGAGGGCACAAGTTAGTGTTGGTGTCCTGGTTAAGATTAGGGCACGGGTGAGGGTAAGGCCTCGGAAGAGGGTCACGTTAAGGGTTAGGGTTAGGGTTAGGGTTAGGGAATGGGGATTGATTAGGGTACAGGTTAGGGTACGGCAATGGCTTAGGGTTGGCGTACGTTAGAGGGCATGGGTTAGTGTTGATGTACTGGTTAAAATTAGGACACGGGTGAGGGTAAAGTGTCGCGTGAGTGTCATGGTTAGGTTTCAGTTTAGGGTTAGGGTTAGGGAATGGAGAGGGATTAGGGTACAGGTTAGGGTACGACAACGATTAAGGGTTAGCGTACGTTTGAGGGCATGAGTTAGTGTTTGTGTACTGGTTAAGATTAGGGCATTGGTTAGGGTAGGGCATCGGAAGTTTGTCAGGTTTAGGGATGGGGTTAGGGTTAGGGTTAAGGAATTGGGAGGGATTAGGGTACAATTTAGGGTACGACAACGCTTAATGTTTAGCGTACGTGTGTGGGCACGAGTTAGTTTTGGTGTCCTGGTTAAGATTAGGGCACGGGTGAGGGTAAGGCTTCGGGTGAGGGTCAGGGTTAGGATTCGGGTTAAGGTTAGGGTTAAGGAATGCAGAGGGATTAGGGTACAGCTTAGGGTACGACAGTGCTTAAGGTTTAGCGTTCGTGTGAGGGCAAGGGTTAGTGTTAGTGTCCTGGTTAAGATTAGGGCACGGGTGAGGGTAAGGCTTCAGGTGAGGGTCAGGGTTAGGATTCGGGTTAGGGTTAGGGTTAGGGAATGGGGAGGGATTAGGGTACAGTTTAGTGTTCGACAACGATTAAGGGTTAGTGTACGTGTGAGGGAACAAGTTAGTGTTGGTGTCCTGGTTAAGATTAGGGCACGGGTGAGGCTAAGGTTTCGGGTGAGGGTCAGGGATAGAATTCGGGTTAGGGTTAGGGTTAGGGAATGGGGAGATATTAGGGCACAGTTTAGGGTACTACAACGCTTAAGGTTTAGCGTACGTGTGAGGTTACTAGTTAGCGTTAGTGTACTGCTTACGATTAGGGCACGGGTGAGGGTAAGGCCTCGGAAGAGGGTCACGTTAAGGGTTAGGGTTAGGGTTAGGGTTAGGGAATGGGGATTGATTAGGGTACAGGTTAGGGTACGGCAATGGCTTAGGGTTGGCGTACGTTAGAGGGCATGGGTTAGTGTTGATGTACTGGTTAAAATTAGGACACGGGTGAGGGTAAAGTTTCCGGTGAGTGTTATGGTTAGGTTTCAGGTTAGGGTTAGGGTTAGGGAATGGAGAAGGATTAGGGTACAGGTAGGGTACCGCTGCGGTTTAGTGTTAGCGTACGTGTGAGGGCACGAGTTAGTCTTGGTGTCCTGGTTAAGATTAGGGCAGGGGTGAGGGTAAGGCTTCGGGTGAGGGTCAGGTTTAGGATTCGGGTTAGGGTTAGGGTTAGGGAATGGAGAGGGATTAGGGTACAGGATAGGGTACGACAATGCTTAAGGGTTAGCGTACGTTTGAGGGCATGAGTTAGTGTTTGTTTACTGGTTAAGATTAGGGCTTTGGTTAGGGTAGGGCATCGGAAGTGGGTCAGGTTTAGGGATCGGGTTAGGGTTAAGGTTAAGGAATGGGGAGGGATTAGGGTACAATTTAGGGTACGACAACGCTTAAGGTTTAGCATACGTGTGAGGGCACGAGTTAGTGTTGGTGTCCTGGTTAAGATTAGGCCACGGGTGAGGGTAAGGCTTCGGGTGAAGGTCAGGGTTAGGATTCGGTTAGGGTTAGGGTTTAGGATTGCAGAGGGATTAGGGTACGGCTTAGGGTACGACAGTGCTTAAGGGTTAGCGTTCGTGTGAGGGCAAGGGTTAGTGTTAGTGTCCTGGTTAAGATTAGGGCACGGGTGAGGGTAAGGCTTCATGTGAGGGTCAGGGTTAGGATTCGGGTTAGGGTTAGGGTTAGGGAATGGGGAGGGATTACGGTACAGTTTAGGGTACGACAACGATTAAGGGTTAACGTACTTGTGAGGGCACAAGTTAGTGTTGGTGTCCTGGTTAAGATTAGGGCACGGGTGAGGGTAAGGTGTCGGGTGAGGGTCAGGGATAGAATTCGGGTTAGGGTTAGGGTTTGGGAATGGGGAGATATTAGAGCACAGTTTAGGGTACCACAACGCTTAAGGTTTAGCGTACGTGTGAGGTCACTATTTAGTGTTAGTGTACTGCTTACGATTAGGGCACGGGTGAGGGTAAGGCCTCGGAAGAGGGTCACGTTAAGGGTTAGGGTTAGGGTTAGGGTTAGGGAATGGGGATTGATTAAGGTACAGGTTAGGGTACGGCAATGGCTTAGGGTTGGCGTTCGTTAGAGGGCATGAGTTAGTGTTGATGTACTGGTTAAAATTAGGACACGGGTGAGGGTAAAGTTTCGGGTGAGTGTCATGGTTAGGTTTCATGTTAGGGTTAGGGTTAGGGAATGGAGAGGGATTAGCGTACAGGTTAGGGTACCTCTGCGGTTTAGTGTTAGCGTACGTTTGAGGGCACGAGTTAGTCTTGGTGTCCTGGTTAAGATTAGGGCACGGGTGAAGGTAAGGCTTCTGGTGAGGGTCAGGGTTAGGATTCGGGTTAGGGTTAGGGTTAGGGAATGGAGAGGGATTAGGGTACAGGTTAGGGTACGACAATGCTTAAGGGTTAGCGTAACTGTGATGGCACAAGTTAGTGTTGGTGTACTGGTTAAGACAACGGCACCGATGAGGGTAAGGCCTCGGAAAAGGGTCACGTTCAGGGTTTCGCTTAGGGTTAGGGTTAGGGAATGGGGAGGGATTAGGGTAGAGGATAGGGTACGACAATGCTTAAGGGTTAGCGTACGTTTGAGGGCATGAGTTAGTGTTTGTGTACTGGTTAAGATTAGGGCATTGGTTAGGGTAGGGCATCGGAAGTTTGTCAGGTTTAGGGATGGGGTTAGGGTTAGGGTTAAGGAATTGGGAGGGATTAGGGTACAATTTAGGGTACGACAACGCTTAATGTTTAGCGTACGTGTGTGGGCACGAGTTAGTTTTGGTGTCCTGGTTAAGATTAGGGCACGGGTGAGGGTAAGGCTTCGGGTGAGGGTCAGGGTTAGGATTCGGGTTAAGGTTAGGGTTAAGGAATGCAGAGGGATTAGGGTACAGCTTAGGGTACGACAGTGCTTAAGGTTTAGCGTTCGTGTGAGGGCAAGGGTTAGTGTTAGTGTCCTGGTTAAGATTAGGGCACGGGTGAGGGTAAGGCTTCAGGTGAGGGTCAGGGTTAGGATTCGGGTTAGGGTTAGGGTTAGGGAATGGGGAGGGATTAGGGTACAGTTTAGTGTTCGACAACGATTAAGGGTTAGTGTACGTGTGAGGGAACAAGTTAGTGTTGGTGTCCTGGTTAAGATTAGGGCACGGGTGAGGCTAAGGTTTCGGGTGAGGGTCAGGGATAGAATTCGGGTTAGGGTTAGGGTTAGGGAATGGGGAGATATTAGGGCACAGTTTAGGGTACTACAACGCTTAAGGTTTAGCGTACGTGTGAGGTTACTAGTTAGCGTTAGTGTACTGCTTACGATTAGGGCACGGGTGAGGGTAAGGCCTCGGAAGAGGGTCACGTTAAGGGTTAGGGTTAGGGTTAGGGTTAGGGAATGGGGATTGATTAGGGTACAGGTTAGGGTACGGCAATGGCTTAGGGTTGGCGTACGTTAGAGGGCATGGGTTAGTGTTGATGTACTGGTTAAAATTAGGACACGGGTGAGGGTAAAGTTTCCGGTGAGTGTTATGGTTAGGTTTCAGGTTAGGGTTAGGGTTAGGGAATGGAGAAGGATTAGGGTACAGGTTAGGGTACCGCTGCGGTTTAGTGTTAGCGTACGTGTGAGGGCACGAGTTAGTCTTGGTGTCCTGGTTAAGATTAGGGCAGGGGTGAGGGTAAGGCTTCGGGTGAGGGTCAGGTTTAGGATTCGGGTTAGGGTTAGGGTTAGGGAATGGAGAGGGATTAGGGTACAGGATAGGGTACGACAATGCTTAAGGGTTAGCGTACGTTTGAGGGCATGAGTTAGTGTTTGTTTACTGGTTAAGATTAGGGCTTTGGTTAGGGTAGGGCATCGGAAGTGGGTCAGGTTTAGGGATCGGGTTAGGGTTAAGGTTAAGGAATGGGGAGGGATTAGGGTACAATTTAGGGTACGACAACGCTTAAGGTTTAGCATACGTGTGAGGGCACGAGTTAGTGTTGGTGTCCTGGTTAAGATTAGGCCACGGGTGAGGGTAAGGCTTCGGGTGAAGGTCAGGGTTAGGATTCGGTTAGGGTTAGGGTTTAGGATTGCAGAGGGATTAGGGTACGGCTTAGGGCACGACAGTGCTTAAGGGTTAGCGTTCGTGTGAGGGCAAGGGTTAGTGTTAGTGTCCTGGTTAAGATTAGGGCACGGGTGAGGGTAAGGCTTCATGTGAGGGTCAGGGTTAGGATTCGGGTTAGGGTTAGGGTTAGGGAATGGGGAGGGATTAGGGTACAGTTTAGGGTACGACAACGATTAAGGGTTCACGTACTTGTGAGGGCACAAGTTAGTGTTGGTGTCCTGGTTAAGATTAGGGCACGGGTGAGGGTAAGGTGTCGGGTGAGGGTCAGGGATAGAATTCGGGTTAGGGTTAGGGTTTGGGAATGGGGAGATATTAGAGCACAGTTTAGGGTACCACAACGCTTAAGGTTTAGCGTACGTGTGAGGTCACTATTTAGTGTTAGTGTACTGCTTACGATTAGGGCACGGGTGAGGGTAAGGCCTCGGAAGAGGGTCACGTTAAGGGTTAGGGTTAGGGTTAGGGTTAGGGAATGGGGATTGATTAAGGTACAGGTTAGGGTACGGCAATGGCTTAGGGTTGGCGTTCGTTAGAGGGCATGAGTTAGTGTTGATGTACTGGTTAAAATTAGGACACGGGTGAGGGTAAAGTTTCGGGTGAGTGTCATGGTTAGGTTTCATGTTAGGGTTAGGGTTAGGGAATGGAGAGGGATTAGCGTACAGGTTAGGGTACCTCTGCGGTTTAGTGTTAGCGTACGTTTGAGGGCACGAGTTAGTCTTGGTGTCCTGGTTAAGATTAGGGCACGGGTGAAGGTAAGGCTTCTGGTGAGGGTCAGGGTTAGGATTCGGGTTAGGGTTAGGGTTAGGGAATGGAGAGGGATTAGGGTACAGGTTAGGGTACGACAATGCTTAAGGGTTAGCGTAACTGTGATGGCACAAGTTAGTGTTGGTGTACTGGTTAAGACAACGGCACCGATGAGGGTAAGGCCTCGGAAAAGGGTCACGTTCAGGGTTTCGCTTAGGGTTAGGGTTAGGGAATGGGGAGGGATTAGGGTACAGGATAGGGTACGACAATGCTTAAGGGTTAGCGTACGTTTGAGGGCATGAGTTAGTGTTTGTGTACTGGTTAAGAATAGGGCATTGGTTAGGGTAGGGCATCGGAGGTGGGTCAGGTTTAGGGATGGGGTTAGGTTTAGGGTTAAGGAATGGGGAGGGATTAGGCTACAGCTCAGGGTACGACAGTGCTTAAGGGTTAGCGTTCGTGAGAGGGCAAGGGTTAGTGTTAGTGTCCTGGTTAAGATTAGGGCACGGGTGAGGGTAAGGCTTCAGGTGAGGGTCAGGGTTAGGATTCGGGTTAGGGTTAGGGTTAGGGAATGGGGAGGGATTAGGGTACAGTTTAGGGTACGACAATGATTAAGGGTTAGCGTACGTGTGAGGGCACAAGTTAGTGTGGGTGTCCTGGTTACGATTAGGGCACGGGTGAGGGTAAGGTTTCGGGTGAGGGTCAGGGATAGAATTCGGGTTAGGTTTAGGGTTAGGGAATGGCGAGATATTAGGGCACAGTTTAGGGTACAACAACGCTTAAGGTTTAGCGTACGTGTGAGGTCACTAGTTAGTGTTAGTGTACTGCTTACGATTAGGGCACGGGTGAGGGTAAGGCCTCGGAAGAGGGTCACGTTAAGGGTTAGGGTTAGGGTTAGGGTTAGGGAATGGGGATTGATTAGGGTACAGGTTAGGGTACGGCAATGGCTTAGGGTTGGCGTACGTTAGAGGGCATGGGTTAGTGTTGATGTACTGGTTAAAATTAGGACACGGGTGAGGGTAAAGTTTCGGGTGAGTGTCATGGTTAGGTTTCAGGTTAGGGTTAGGGTTAGGGAATGGAGAGGGATTAGGGTACAGGTTAGGGTACAATAATGCTTAAGGGTTAGCGTACGTGTGAGGGCACGAGTTAGTGTTGGTGTCCTGGTTAAGATTAGGGCACGGGTGAGGGTAAGGTTTCGGGTGAGGGTCAGGGATAGAATTCGGGTTAGGGTTAGGGTTAGGGAATGGGGAGATATTAGGGCACAGTTTAGGGTACCACAACGCTTAAGGTTTAGCGTACGTGTGAGGTCACTAGTTAGTGTTAGTGTACTGCTTACGATTAGGGCACGGGTGATGGTAAGGCTTCGGGAGAGGGTCAGGGTTAGGATTCGGGTTAGGGTTAGGGTTAAGGAATGCAGAGAGATTAGGCTACAGCTCAGGGTACGACAGTGCTTAAGGGTTAGCGTTCGTGTGAGGGCAAGGGTTAGTTTTAGTGTCCTGGTTAAGATTAGGGCACGGGTGAGTGTAAGGCTTCAGGTGAGGGTCAGGGTTAGGATTCGGGTTAGGGTTAGGGTTAGGGAATGGGGAGGGATTAGGGTACAGTTTAGGGTACGACAACGATTAAGTGTTAGCGTACGTGTGAGGGCACAAGTTAGTGTTGGTGTCCTGGTTAAGATTAGGGCATGGGTGAGGGTAAGGCTTCGGGTGAGGGTCAGGGTTAGGATTCGGGTTAGGGTTAGGGTTAGGGAATGGAGAGGGATTAGGGTACAGGTTAGGGTACGACAATGCTTAAGGGTTAGCGTAAGTGTGAGGGCACGAGTTAGTGTTGGTGTACTGGTTAAGACAACGGCACCGATGAGGGTAAGGCCTCGGAAAAGGGTCACGTTCAGGGTTTCGCTTAGGGTTAGGGTTAGGGAATGGGGAGGGATTAGGGTACAGGATAGGGTACGACAATGCTTAAGGGTTCGCGTACGCTTGAGGGCATGAGTTAGTGTTTGTGTACTGGTTAAGATTAGGGCATTGGTTAGCGTAGGGCATCGGAGGTGGGTCAGGTTTAGGGATGGGGTTAGGTTTAGGGTTAAGGAATGGGGAGGGATTAGGGTACAATTTAGGGTACGACAACGCTTAAGGTTTAGCGTACGTGTGAGGGCACGCGTTAGTGTTGGTGTCCTGGTTAAGATTAGGGCACAGGTGAGGGTAAGGCTTCAGGTGAGGGTCAGGGTTAGGATTCGGGTTAGGGTTAGGGTTAGGGAATGGGGAGGGATTAGGGTAAAGTTTAGGGTACGACAACGATTAAGGGTTAGCGTACGTGTGAGGGCACAAGTTAGTGTTGGTGTCCTGGTTAAGATTAGGGCACGAGTGAGGGTAAAGATTCGGGTGAGGGTCAGGGATAGAATTCGGGTTAGGGTTAGGGTTAGGGAATAGGGAGATATTAGGGCACAGTTTAGGGTACCACAACGCTTAAGGTTTAGCGTACGTGTGAGGTCACTAGTTAGTGTTAGTGTACTGCTTACGATTAGGGCACGGGAGAGGGTAAGGCCTCGGAAGAGGGTCACGTTAAGGGTTAGGGTTAGGGTTAGGGTTAGGGAATGGGGATTGATTAGGGTACAGGTTAGGGTACGGCAATGGCTTAGGGTTGGCGTACGTAAGTGGGCATGGGTTAGTGTTGATGTACTGGTTAAAATTAGGACACGGGTGAGGGTAAAGTTTCGGGTGAGTGCCATGGTTAGGTTTCAGGTTAGGGTTAGGGATAGGGAATGGAGAGGGATTAGGGTACAGGTTAGGGTACCGCTGCGGGTTAGTGTTAGCGTACGTGAGAGGGCACGAATTAGTCTTGGTGTCCTGGTTAAGATTAGGGCACGGGTGAGAGTAAGGCTTTGGGTGAGGGTCAGGGTTAGGATTCGGGTTAGGGTTAGGGTTAGGGAATGGAGAGGGATTAGGTTACAGGTTAGGGTACGATAATGCTTAAGGGTTAGCGTATGTGTGAGGGCACGATTTAGTGTTGGTGTACTGGTTAAGACAACGGCACCGATGAGGGTAAGGCCTCGGAAAAGGGTCACGTTCAGGGTTTCGCTTAGGGTTAGGGTTAGGGAATGGGGAGGGATTAGGGTACAGGATAGGGTACGACAATGCTTAAGGGTTAGCGTACGTTTGAGGGCATGAGTTAGTGTTTGTGTACTGGTTAAGGTTAGGGCATTGGTTAGGGTAGGGCATCAGAAGTGGGTCAGGTTTAGGGATGGGGTTAGGGTTAGGGTTAAGGAATGGGGAGGGATTAGGGTACAATTTAGGGTACGACAACGCTTAAGGTTTAGCGTACGTGTGAGGGCACGAGTTAGTGTTGGTGTCCTGGTTAAGATTAGGGCACGGGTGAGGGTAAGGTTTCGGGTGAGGGTCAGGGATAGAATTCGGGTTAGGGTTAGGGTTAGGGAATGGGGAGATATTAGGGCACAGTTTAGGGTACCACAACGCTTAAGGTTTAGCGTACGTGTGAGGTCACTAGTTAGTGTTAGTGTACTGCTTACGATTAGGGCACGGGTGATGGTAAGGCTTCGGGAGAGGGTCAGGGTTAGGATTCGGGTTAGGGTTAGGGTTAAGGAATGCAGAGAGATTAGGCTACAGCTCAGGGTACGACAGTGCTTAAGGGTTAGCGTTCGTGTGAGGGCAAGGGTTAGTTTTAGTGTCCTGGTTAAGATTAGGGCACGGGTGAGTGTAAGGCTTCAGGTGAGGGTCAGGGTTAGGATTCGGGTTAGGGTTAGGGTTAGGGAATGGGGAGGGATTAGGGTACAGTTTAGGGTACGACAACGATTAAGTGTTAGCGTACGTGTGAGGGCACAAGTTAGTGTTGGTGTCCTGGTTAAGATTAGGGCATGGGTGAGGGTAAGGCTTCGGGTGAGGGTCAGGGTTAGGATTCGGGTTAGGGTTAGGGTTAGGGAATGGAGAGGGATTAGGGTACAGGTTAGGGTACGACAATGCTTAAGGGTTAGCGTAAGTGTGAGGGCACGAGTTAGTGTTGGTGTACTGGTTAAGACAACGGCACCGATGAGGGTAAGGCCTCGGAAAAGGGTCACGTTCAGGGTTTCGCTTAGGGTTAGGGTTAGGGAATGGGGAGGGATTAGGGTACAGGATAGGGTACGACAATGCTTAAGTGTTAGCGTACGCTTGAGGGCATGAGTTAGTGTTTGTGTACTGGTTAAGATTAGGGCATTGGTTAGCGTAGGGCATCGGAGGTGGGTCAGGTTTAGGGATGGGGTTAGGTTTAGGGTTAAGGAATGGGGAGGGATTAGGGTACAATTTAGGGTTCGACAACGCTCAAGGTTTAGCGTACGTGTGAGGGCACGCGTTAGAGTTGGTGTCCTGGTTAAGATTAGGGCACGGGTGAGGGTAAGGCTTCGGGTGAGGGTCAGGTTTAGGATTCGGGTTAGGGTTAGGGTTAAGGAATGCAGAGGGATTAGGGTACAGCTTAGGGTACGACAGTGCTTAAGGGTTAGCGTTCGTGTGAGGGCAAGGGTTAGTGTTAGTGTCCTGGTTAAGATTAGGGCACAGGTGAGGGTAAGGCTTCAGGTGAGGGTCAGGGTTAGGATTCGGGTTAGGGTTAGGGTTAGGGAATGGGGAGGGATTAGGGTACAGTTTAGGGTACGACAACGATTAAGGGTTAGCGTACGTGTGAGGGCACAAGTTAGTGTTGGTGTCCTGGTTAAGATTAGGGCACGAGTGAGGGTAAAGATTCGGGTGAGGGTCAGGGATAGAATTCGGGTTAGGGTTAGGGTTAGGGAATGGGGAGATATTAGGGCACAGTTTAGGGTACCACAACGCTTAAGGTTTAGTGTACGTGTGAGGTCACTAGTTAGTGTTAGTGTACTGCTTACGATTAGGGCACGGGAGAGGGTAAGGCCTCGGAAGAGGGTCACGTTAAGGGTTAGGGTTAGGGTTAGGGTTAGGGAATGGGGATTGATTAGGGTACAGGTTAGGGTACGGCAATGGCTTAGGGTTGGCGTACGTTAGAGGGCATGGGTTAGTGTTGATGTACTGGTTAAAATTAGGACACGGGTGAGGGTAAAGTTTCGGGTGAGTGTCATGGTTAGGTTTCAGGTTAGGGTTAGGGATAGGGAATGGAGAGGGATTAGGGTACAGGTTAGGGTACCGCTGCGGTTTAATGTTAGCGTACGTTTGAGGGCACGAGTTAGTCTTGGTGTCCTGGTTAAGATTAGGGCACGGGTGAGGATAAGGCTTCGGGTGAGGGTCAGGGTTAGGATTCGGGTTAGGGTTAAGGTTAGGGAATGGAGAGGGATTAGGGTACAGGTTAGGGTACGACAATGCTTAAGGGTTAGCGTAAGTGTGAGGGCACGAGTTAGTGTTGGTGTACTGGTTAAGACAACGGCACCGATGAGGGTAAGGCCTCTGAAAAGGGTCACGTTCAGGGTTTCGCTTAGGGTTAGGGTTAGGGAATGGGGAGGGATTAGGGTACAGGATAGGGTACGACAATGCTTAAGGGTTAGCGTACGTTTGAGGGCATGAGTTAGTGTTTGTGTACTGCTTAAGATTAGGGCATTGGTTAGGGTAGGGCATCGGAAGTGGGTCAGGTTTAGGGATGGGGTTAGGGTTAGGGTTAAGGAATGGGGAGGGATTAGGGTACAATTTAGGGTACGACAACGCTTAAGGTTTAGCGTACGTGTGAGGGCACGAGTTAGTGTTGGTGTCCTGGTTAAGATTAGGGCATGGGTGAGGGTAAGGCTTCGGGTGAGGGTCAGGTTTAGGATTCGGGTTAGGGTTAGGGTTAAGGAATGCAGAGGGATTAGGGTACAGCTTAGGGTACGACAACGATTAAGGGTTAGCGTACGTGTGAGTGCACAAGTTAGTGTTGGTATCCTGGTTAACATTAGGGCACGGGTGAGGGTAAGGTTTCGGGTGAGGGTCAGGGATAGAATTCGGGTTAGGGTTAGGGTTAGGGAATGGGGAGATATTAGGGCACAGTTTAGGGTACCACAACGCTTAAGGTTTAGCGTACGTGTGAAGTCACTAGTTACTGTTAGTGTACTGCTTACGATTAGGGCACGGGTGAGGGTAAGGCTTCGGAAGAGGGTCACGTTAAGGGTTAGTGTTAGGGTTAGGGTTAGGGAATGGGAATTGATTAGGGTACAGGTTAGGGTACGGCAATGGCTTAGGGTTGGCGTACGTTAGAGGGCATGGGTTAGTGTTGATGTACTGGTTAAAATTAGGACACGGGTGAGGGTAAAGTTTCGGGTGAGTGTCATGGTTAGGTTTCAGGTTAGGGTTAGGGTTAGGGAATGGAGAGGGATTAGGGTACAGGTTAGGGTACCGCTGCAGTTTAGTGTTAGCGTACGTTTGAGGGCACGAGTTAGTCTTGGTGTCCTGGTTAAGATTAGGGCACGGGTGAGGGTAAGGCTTCGGGTGAGGGTCAGGGTTAGGATTCGGGTTAGGGTTAGGGTTAGGGCATGGAGAGGGATTAGGGTACAGGTTAGGGTACGACAATGCTTAAGGGTTAGCATAAGTGTGAGGGCACGAGTTAGTGTTGGTGTACTGGTTAAGAAAACGGCACCGATGAGGGTAAGGCCTCGGAAAAGGGTCCCGTTCAGGGTTTCGCTTAGTGTTAGGGTTAGGGAATGGGGAGGGATTAGGGTACAGGATAGGGTAAGACAATGCTTAAGGGTTAGCGTACGTTTGAGGGCATGAGTTAGTGTTTGTGTACTGGGTAAGATTAGGGCATTGGTTAGGGTAGGGTATCGGAAGTGAGTCAGGTTTAGGGATGGGGTTAGGGTTAGGATTAAGGAATGGGGAGGGATTAGGGTACAATTTAGGGTACGACAACGCTTAAGGTTTAGCGTACGTGTGAGGGCACGAGTTAGTGTTGGTGTCCTGGTTAAGATTAGGCCACGGGTGAGGGTAAGGCTTCGGGTGAAGGTCAGGGTTAGGATTCGGTTAGGGTTAGGGTTAAGGATTGCAGAGGGATTAGGGTACGGCTTAGGGTACGACAGTGCTTAAGGGTTAGCTTTCGTGTGAGGGCAAGGGTTAGTGTTAGTGTCCTGGTTAAGATTAGGGCACGGGTGAGGGTAAGGCTTCATGTGAGGGTCAGGGTTAGGATTCGGGTTAGGGTTAGGGTTAGGGAATGGGGAGGGATTAGGGTACAGTTTAGGGTACGACAACGATTAAGGGTTAGCGTACGTGTGAGTTCACAAGTTAGTGTTGGTGTCCTGGTTAAGATTAGGGCACGGGTGAGGGCAAGGTTTCTGGTTAGGGTCAGGGATAGAATTCGGGTTAGGCTTAGGGTTAGGGAATGGGGAGATATTAGGGCACAGTTTAGGGTACCACAACGCTTAAGGTTTAGCGTACGTGTGAGGTCACTAGTTAGTGTTAGTGTACTGCTTACGATTAGGCCACGGGTGAGGTTAAGGCCTCGGAAGAGGGTCACATTAAGGGATAGGGTTAGGGTTAGGGTTAGGGAATGGGGATTGATTAGGGTACAGGTTAGGGTACGGCAATGGCTTAGGGTTGGCGTACGTTAGAGGGCATGGGTTAGTGTTGATGTACTGGTTAAAATTAGGACACGGGTGAGGGTAAAGTATCGGGTGAGTGTCATGGTTAGATTTCAGGTTAGGGTTAGGATTAGGGAATGGAGAGGGATTAGGGTACAGGTTAGGGTGCCGCTGCGGTTTAGTATTAGCGTACGTGTGAGGGCACGAGTTAGTCTTGGTGTCCTGGTTAAGATTAGGGCACGGGTGAGGGTAAGGCTTCGGGTGAGGATCAGGGTTAGGATTCGGGTTAGGGTTAGTGTTAGGGAATGGAGAGGGATTAGGGTACAGGTTAGGGTACGACAATGCTTAAGGGTTAGCGTAAGTGTGAGGGCACGAGTTAGTGTTGGTGTACTGGTTAAGACAACGGCACCGATGAGGGTAAGGCCTCGGAAAATGGTCACGTTCAGGGTTTCGCTTAGTGTTAGGGTTAGGGAATGGTGAGGGATTAGGGTACAGGATAGGATACGACAATGCTTAAGGGTTAGCGTACGTTTGACGGCATGAGTTAGTGTTTGTGTCCTGGTTAAGATTAGGGCATTGGTTAGGGTAGGGCATCGGAAGTGGGTCAGGTTTAGGGATGGGGTTAGGGTTAGGGTTAAGGAATGGGGAGGGATTAGGGTACAATTTAGGGTACGATAACGCTTAAGGTTTAGCGTACGTGTGAGGGCACGAGTTAGTGTTGGTGTTCTGGTTAAGATTAGGGCACGGGTGAGGGTAAGGCTTCGGGTGAGCGTCAGGGCTAGGATTCGGGTAAGGCTTAGGGTTAAGGAATGCAGAGGGATTAGGTTACAGTTTAAGGTACGACAGTGCTTAAGGGTTAGCATTCGTGTGAGGGCAAGGGTTAGTGTTAATGTCCTGGTTACGATTAGGGCACGGGTGAGGGTAAGGCTTCAGGTGAGGGTCAGGGTTAGGATTTGGGTTAGGGTTAGGGTTAGGGAATGGGGAGGGATTAGGGTACAGTTTAGGGTACGACAACGATTAAGGGTTAGTGTACGTGTGAGGGCACAAGTTAGTGTTGGTGTGCTGGTTAAGATTAGGGCACAGGTGAGGGTAAGGTTTCGGGTGAGGGTCAGGGATAGAATTCGGGTTAGGGTTAGGGTTAGGGAATGGGGAGATATTAGGGCACAGTTTATGGTAGCACAACGCTTAAGGTTTAGCGTACGTGTGAGGTCACTAGTTAGTGTTAGTGTACTGCTTACGATTAGGGCACGGGTGAGGGTAAGGCCTCGGAAGAGGGTCACGTTAAGGGTTAGGGTTAGGGTTAGGGTTAGGGAATGGGGATTGATTAGGGTACAGGTTAGGGTACGGCAATGGCTTAGGGTTGGCGTACGTTAGAGGGCATGGGTTAGTGTTGATGTACTTGCTTAAATTAGGACACGGATGAGGGTAAAGTTTCGGGTGAGTGTCATGGTTATTTTTCAGGTTAGGGTTAGGGTTAGGGAATGGAGAGGGATTAGGGTACAGGTTAGGGTACCGCTGCGGTTTAGTGTTAGCGTACGTTTGAGGGCACGAGTTAGTCTTGGTGTCCTGGTTAAGATTAGGGCCCGGGTGAGGGTAAGGCTTCGGGTGAGGGTCAGTGTTAGGATTCGGGTTAGGGTTAGGGTTAGGGAATGGAGAGGGATTAGGGTACAGGTTAGGGTATGACAATGCTTAAGGGTTAGCGTAAGTGTGAGGGCACGAGTTAGTGTTGGTGTACTGGTTAAGAAAACGGCACCGATGAGGGTAAGGCATCGGAAAAGGGTCACGTTCAGGGTTTCGCTTAAGGTTAGGGTTAGGGAATGGGGAGGGATTAGGGTACAGGATAGGGTACGACAATGCTTAATGGTTAGCGTACGTTTGAAGGCATGAGTTAGTGTTTGTGTACTGGTTAAGATTAGGGCATTGGTTAGGGTAGGGCATCGGAAGTGGGTCAGGTTTAGGGATGGGGTTAGGGTTAGGGTTAAGGAATGGGGAGGGATTAGGGTATAATTTAGGGTACGACAACGCTTAAGGTTTAGCGTACGTGTGAGGGCATGATTTAGTGTTGGTGTCCTGGTTAAGATTAGGGCACGGGTGAGGGTAAGGCTTCGGGTGAGGGTCAGTGTTAGGATTCGGGTTAGGGTTAGGGTTAAAGAATGCAGAGGGATTAGGGTACAGCTTAGGGTACGACAGTGCTTAAGGGTTAGCGTTCGTGTGAGGGCAAGGTTTAGTGTTAGTGTCCTGGTTAAGATTAGGGCACGGGTGAGGGTAAGGCTTCAGGTGAGGGTCAGGGTTAGGAGTCGGGTTAGGGTTAGGGTTAGGGAATGGGGAGATATTAGGGCACAGTTTAGGGTACCACAACGCTTAAGGTTTAGCGTACGTGTGAGGTCACTAGTTAGTGTTAGTGTACTGCTTACGATTAGGGCACGGGTGAGGGTAAGGCCTCGGAAGAGGGTCACGTTAAGGGTTAGGGTTAGGGTTAGGGTTAGGGAATGGGGATTGATTAGGGTACAGGTTAGGGTACGGCAATGGCTTAGGGTTGGTGTACGTTAGAGGGCATGGGTTAGTGTTGATGTACTGGTTAAAATTAGGACACGGGTGAGGGTAAAGTTTCGGGTGAGTGTCATGGTTAGGTTTCAGGTTAGGGTTAGGGTTAGGGAATGGAGAGGGGTTAGGGTACAGGTTAGGGTACCGCTGCGGTTTAGTGTTAGCATACGTTTGAGAGCACGAGTTAGTCTTGGTGTCCTGGTTAAGATTAGGGCACGGGTGAGGGTAAGGCTTCGGGTGAGGGTCAGGGTTAGGATTCGGGTTAGGTTTAGGGTTAGGGAATGGAGAGAGATTAGGGTACAGGTTAGGGTACGACAATGCTTTAGGGTTAGCGTAAGTGTGAGGGCACGAGTTAGTGTTGGTGTACTGGTTAGGACAACGGCACCGATAAGGGTAAGGTCTCGGAAAAGGGTCACGTTCAGGGTTTCGCTTAGGGTTAGGGTTAGGGAATGGGGAGGGATTAGGTTACAGGATAGGGTACGACAATGCTTAAGGGTTAGCGTACGTTTGAGGGCATGAGTTTGTGTTTGTGTTCTGGTTAAGATTAGGGCATTGGTTAGGGTAGGGCATCGGAAGTGGGTAAGGTTTAGGGATGGGGTTAGGGTTAGGGTTAAGGAATGGGGAGGGATTAGGGTACAATTTAGGGTACGGCAACGCTTAAGGTTTAGTGTATGTGTGAGGGTACGAGTTAGTGTTGGTGTCCTGGTTAAGATTAGGGCACGGGTGAGGGTAAGGCTTCGGGTGAGGGTCAGGGTTAGGATTCGGGTTAGGGTTAGGGTTAGGGAATGGAGAGGGATTAGGGTACAGGTTAGGGTACGACAATGCTTAAGGGTTAGCGTAACTGTGAGGGCACAAGTTAGTGTTGGTGTACTGGTTAAGACAACGGCACCGATGAGGGTAAGGCCTCGGAAAAGGGTCACGTTCAGGGTTTCGCTTAGGGTTAGGGTTAGGGAATGGGGAGGGATTAGGGTACAGGATAGGGTACGACAATGCTTAAGGGTTAGCGTACGTTTGAGGGCATGAGTTAGTGTTTGTGTACTGGTTAAGAATAGGGCATTTGTTAGGGTAGGGCATCGGAGGTGGGTCAGGTTTAGGGATGGGGTTAGGGTTAGGGTTAAGGAATGGGGAGGGATTAGGGTACAATTTAGGGTACGACAACGCTTAAGGTTTAGCGTACGTGTGAGGGCACGAGTTAGTGTTGGTGTCCTGGTTAAGATTAGGGCACGGGTGAGGGTAAGGCTTCGGGTGAGGGTCAGGGTTAGGATTCGGGTTAGGGTTAGGGTTAAGGAATGCAGAGGGATTAGGCTACAGCTCAGGGTACGACAGTGCTTAAGGGTTAGCGTTCGTGAGAGGGCAAGGGTTAGTGTTAGTGTCCTGGTTAAGATTAGGGCAAGGGTGAGGGTAAGGCTTCAGGTGAGGGTCAGGGTTAGGGTTCGGGTTAGGGTTAGGGTTAGGGAATGGGGAGGGATTAGGGTACAGTTTAGGGTACGACAACGATTAAGGGTTAGCGTACGTGTGAGGGCACAAGATAGTGTGGGTGTCCTGGTTACGATTAGGGCACGGGTGAGGGTAAGGTTTCGGGTGAGGGTCAGGGATAGAATTCGGGTTAGGTTTAGGGTTAGGGAATGGCGAGATATTAGGGCACAGTTTAGGGTACAACAACGCTTAAGGTTTAGCGTACGTGTGAGGTCACTAGTTAGTGTTAGTGTACTGCTTACGATTAGGGCACGGGTGAGGGTAAGGCCTCGGAAGAGGGTCACGTTAAGGGTTAGGGTTAGGGTTAGGGTTAGGAAATGGGGATTGATTCGGGTACAGGTTAGGGTACGGCAATGGCTTAGGGTTGGCGTACGTTAGAGGGCATGGGTTAGTGTTGATGTACTGGTTAAAATTAGGACACGGGTGAGGGTAAAGTTTCGGGTGAGTGTCATGGTTAGGTTTCAGGTTAGGGTTAGGGTTAGGGAATGGAGAGGGATTAGGGTACAGGTTAGGGTACCGCTGCGGGTTAGTGTTAGCGTACGTGTGAGGGCACGAGTTAGTCTTGGTGTCCTGGTTAAGATTAGGGCACGGGTGAGAGTAAGGTTTCGGGTGAGGGTCAGGGTTAGGATTCGGGTTAGGGTTAGGGTTAGGGAATGGAGAGGGATTAGGGTACAGGTTAGGGTACGATAATGCTTAAGGGTTAGCGTATGTGTGAGGGCACGATTTAGTGTTGGTGTACTGGTTAAGACAACGGCACCGATGAGGGTAAGGCCTCGGAAAAGGGTCACGTTCAGGGTTTCGCTTAGGGGTAGGGTTAGGGAATGGTGAGGGATTAGGGTACAGGATAGGGTACGACAATGCTTAAGGGTTAGCGTACGTTTGAGGGCATGAGTTAGTGTTTGTGTACTGGGTAAGGTTAGGGCATTGGTTAGGGTAGGGCATCAGAAGTGGGTCAGGTTTAGGGATGGGGTTAGGGTTAGGGTTAAGGAATGGGGAGGGATTAGGGTACAATTTAGGGTACGACAACGCTTAAGGTTTAGCGTACGTGTGAGGGAACGAGTTAGTGTTGGTGTCCTGGTTAAGATTAGGGCACGGGTGAGGGTAAGGTTTCGGGTGAGGGTCAGGGATAGAATTCGGGTTAGGGTTAGGGTTAGGGAATGGGGAGATATTAGGGCACAGTTTAGGGTACCACAACGCTTAAGGTTTAGCGTACGTGTGAGGTCACTAGTTAGTGTTAGTGTACTGCTTACGATTAGGGCACGGGTGAGGGTAAGGCTTCGGGAGAGGGTCAGGGTTAGGATTCGGGTTAGGGTTAGGGTTAAGGAATGCAGAGAGATTAGGCTACAGCTCAGGGTACGACAGTGCTTAAGGGTTAGCGTTCGTGTGAGGGCAAGGGTTAGTTTTAGTGTCCTGGTTAAGATTAGGGCACGGGTGAGTGTAAGGCTTCAGGTGAGGGTCAGGGTTAGGATTCGGGTTAGGGTTAGGGTTAGGGAATGGGGAGGGATTAGGGTACAGTTTAGGGTACGACAACGATTAAGTGTTAGCGTACGTGTGAGGGCACAAGTTAGTGTTGGTGTCCTGGTTAAGATTAGGGCATGGGTGAGGGTAAGGCTTCGGGTGAGGGTCAGGGTTAGGATTCGGGTTAGGGTTAGGGTTAGGGAATGGAGAGGGATTAGGGTACAGGTTAGGGTACGACAATGCTTAAGGGTTAGCGTAAGTGTGAGGGCACGAGTTAGTGTTGGTGTACTGGTTAAGACAACGGCACCGATGAGGGTAAGGCCTCGGAAAACGGTCACGTTCAGGGTTTCGCTTAGGGTTAGGGTTAGGGAATGGGGAGGGATTAGGGTACAGGATAGGGTACGACAATGCTTAAGGGTTAGCGTACGCTTGAGGGCATGAGTTAGTGTTTGTGTACTGGTTAAGATTAGGGCATTGGTTAGCGTAGGGCATCGGAGGTGGGTCAGGTTTAGGGATGGGGTTAGGTTTAGGGTTAAGGAATGGGGAGGGATTAGGGTACAATTTAGGGTACGACAACGCTTAAGGTTTAGCGTACGTGTGAGGGCACGCGTTAGTGTTGGTGTCCTGGTTAAGATTAGGGCACGGGTGAGGGTAAGGCTTCGGGTGAGGGTCAGGGTTAGGATTCGGGTTAGGGTTAGGGTTAAGGAATGCAGAGGGATTAGGGTACAGCTTAAGGTACGACAGTGCTTAAGGGTTAGCGTTCGTGTGAGGGCAAGGGTTAGTGTTAGTGTCCTGGTTAAGATTAGGGCACGGGTGAGGGTAAGGCTTCAGGTGAGGGTCAGGGTTAGGATTCGGGTTAGGGTTAGGGTTAGGGAATGGTGAGGGATTAGGGTACAGTTTAGGGTACGACAACGATTAAGGGTTAGCATACGTGTGAGGTCACGAGTTAGTGTTGGTGTCCTGGTTAAGATTAGGGCACGGGTGAGGGTAATGCATGGGGTGAGGGTCAGGTTTAGGATTCGGGTTAGGGTTAGGGTTAAGGAATGCAGAGGGATTAGGGTACAGCTTAGGGTACGACAACGATTAAGGGTTAGCGTACGTGTGAGTGCACAAGTTAGTGTTGGTGTCCTGGTTAAGATTAGGGCACGGGTGAGGGTAAAGTTTCGGGTGAGGGTCAGGGATAGAATTCGGGTTAGCGTTAGGGTTAGGGAATGGGGAGATATTAGGGCACAGTTTAGGGTACCACAACGCTTAAGGTTTAGCGTACGTGTGAGGTCACTAGTTAGTGTTAGTGTACTGCTTACGATTAGGGCACGGGTGAGGGTAAGGCCTCGGAAGAGGGTCACGTTAAGGGTTAGGGTTAGGGTTAGGGTTAGGGAATGGGGATTGATTAGGGTACAGGTTAGGGTACGGCAATGGCTTAGGGTTGGCGAACGTTAGAGGGCATGGGTTAGTGTTGATGTACTGGTTAAAATTAGGACACGGGTGAGGGTAAAGTTTCGGGTGAGTGTCATGGTTAGGTTTCAGGTTAGGGTTAGGGGTAGGGAATGGAGAGGGATTATCGTACAGGTTAGGGTACCGCTGCGGTTTAGTGTTAGCGTACGTTTGAGGGCACGAGTTAGTCTTGGTGTCCTGCTTAAGATTAGGGCACGGGTGAGGGTAAGGCTTCGGGTGAGGGTCAGGGTTAGGATTCGGGTTAGGTAATGGAGAGGGATTAGGGTACAGGTTAGGGTACGACAATGCTTAAGGGTTAGCGTAAGTGTGAGGGCACGAGTTAGTGTTGGTGTACTGGTTAAGACAACGGCACCGATGAGGGTAAGGCCTCGGAAAAGGGTCACGTTCAGGGTTTCGCTTAGGGTTAGGGTTAGGTAATGGGGAGGGATTAGGGTACAGGATAGGGTACGACAATGCTTAAGGGTTAGCGTACGTTTAAGGGCATGAGTTAGTGTTTGTGTACTGGTTAAGATTAGGGCATTGGTTAGGGTAGGGCATCGGAAGTGGGTCAGGTTTAGGGATGGGGTTAGGGTTAGGGTTAAGGAATGGGGAGGGATTAGGGTACAATTTAGGGTACGACAACGCTTAAGGTTTAGCATACGTGTGAGGGCAAGAGTTAGTGTTGGTGTCCTGGTTAAGATTAGGGCACGGGTGAGGGTAAGGCTTCGGGTGAGGGTCAGGTTTAGGATTCGGGTTAGGGTTAGGGTTAAGGAATGCAGAGGGATTAGGGTACAGCTTAGGGTACGACAACGATTAAGGGTTAGCGTACGTGTGAGTGCACAAGTTTGTGTTGGTGTCCTGGTTAAGATTTGGGCACGGGTGAGGTTAAGGTTTCGGGTGAGGGTCAGGGATAGAATTCGGGTTAGGGTTAGGGTTAGGGAATGGGGAGATATTAGGGCACAGTTTAGGGTACCACAACGCTCAAGGTTTAGCATACGTGTGAGGTCACTAGTTAGTGTTAGTGTACTGCTTACGATTAGGGCACGGGTGAGGGTAAGGCTTCGGAAGAGGGTCACGTTAAGGGTTAGTGTTAGGGTTAGGGTTAGGGAATGGGAATTGATTAGGGTACAGGTTAGGGTACGGCAATGGCTTAGGGTTGGCGTACGTTAGAGGGCATGGGTTAGTGTTGATGTACTGGTTAAAATTAGGACACGGGTGAGGGTAAAGTTTCGGGTGAGTGTCATGGTTAGGTTTCAGGTTAGGGTTAGGGTTAGGGAATGGAGAGGGATTAGGGTACAGGTTAGGGTACCGCTGCGGTTTAGTGTTAGCGTACGTTTGAGGGCACGAGTTAGTCTTGGTGTCCTGGTTAAGATTTGGGCACGGGTGAGGGTAAGGCTTCGGGTGAGGGTCAGGGTTAGGATTCGGGTTAGGGTTAGGGTTAGGGCATGGAGAGGGATTAGGGTACAGGTTAGGGTACGACAATGCTTAAGGGTTAGCATAAGTGTGAGGGCAGGAGTTAGTGTTGGAGTACTGGTTAAGACAACGGCACCGATGAGGGTAAGGCCTCAGAAAAGGGTCCCGTTCAGGGTTTCGCTTAGTGTTAGGTTTAGGGAATGGGGAGGGATTAGGGTACAGGATAGGGTACGACAATGCTTAAGGGTTAGCGTACGTTTGAGGGCATGAGTTAGTGTTTGTGTACTGGTTAAGATTAGGGCATTGGTTAGGGTAGGGTATCGGAAGTGAGTCAGGTTTAGGGATGGGGTTAGGGTTAGGATTAAGGAATGGGGAGGGATTAGGGTACAATTTAGGGTACGACAACGCTTAAGGTTTAGCGTACGTGTGAGGGCACGCGTTAGTGTTGGTGTCCTGGTTAAGATTAGGCCACGGGTGAGGGTAAGGCTTCGGGTGAGGGTCAGGGTTAGGATTCGGGTTAGGGTTAGGGTTAAGGAATGCAGAGGGATTAGGGTACAGCTTAGGGTACGACAGTGCTTAAGGGTTAGCGTTCGTGTGAGGGCAAGGGTTAGTGTTAGTGTCCTGGTTAAGATTAGGGCACGGGTGAGGGTAAGGCTTCAGGTGAGGGTCAGGGTTAGGATTCGGGTTAGAGTTAGGGTTAGGGAATGGGGAGGGATTAGGGTACAGTTTAGGGTACGACAACGATTAAGTGTTAGCATACGTGTGAGGGCACAAGTTAGTGTTGGTGTCCTGGTTAAGATTAGGGCACGGGTGAGGGTAAGGTTTCGGGTGAGGGTCAGGGATAGAATTCGGGTTAGGGTTAGGGTTAGGGAATGGGGAGATATTAGGGCACAGTTTAGGGTACCACAACGCTTAAGGGTTAGCGTACGTGTTAGGTCACTAGTTAGTGTTAGTGTACTGCTTACGATTAGGGCACGGGTGAGGGTAAGGCCTCGGAAGAGGGTCACGTTAAGGGTTAGGGTTAGGGTTAGGGTTAGGGAATGGGGATTGATTAGGGTACAGGTTAGGGTACGGCAATGGCTTAGGGTTGGCGTACGTTAGAGGGCATGGGTTAGTGTTGATGTACTGGTTAAAATTAGGACACGGGTGAGGGTAAAGTTTCGGGTGAGTGTCATGGTTAGGTTTCAGGTTAGGGTTAGGGTTAGGGAATGGAGAGGGATTAGGGTACAGGTTAGGGTACCGCTGCGGTTTAGTGTTAGCGTACGTTTGAGGGCACGAGTTAGTCTTGGTGTCCTGGTTAAGATTAGGGCACGGGTGAGGGTAAGGCTTCGGGTGAGGGTCAGGGTTAGGATTCGGTTTAGGGTTAGGGTTAGGGAATGGAGAGGGATTAGGGTACAGGTTAGGGTACGACAATGCTTAAGGGTTAGCGTAAGTGTGAGGGTACGAGTTAGTGTTGGTGTACTGGTTAAGAAAACGGCACCGATGAGGGTAAGGCCTCGTTAAAGGGTCACGTTCAGGGTTTCGCTTAGGGTTAGGGTTAGGGAATGGGGAGGGATTAGGGTACAGGATAGGGTACGACAATGCTTAAGGGTTAGCGTACGTTTGAGGGCATGAGTTAGTGTTTGTGTACTGGTTAAGATTAGGGCATTTGTTAGGGTAGGGCATCGGAAGTGGGTCAGGTTTAGGGATGGGGTTAGGGTTAGGGTTAAGGAATGGGGAGGGATTAGGGTACAATTTAGGGTACGACAACGCTTAAGGTTTAGCGTACGTGTGAGGGCACGAGTTAGTGTTGGCGTCCTGGTTAAGATTAGGGCACGGGTGAGGGTAAGGCTTCGGGTGAGGGTCAGGTTTAGGATTCGGGTTAGGGTTAGGGTTAAGGAATGCAGAGGGA
Source organism: Inia geoffrensis (assembly GCA_036417435.1). Lineage (NCBI taxonomy): Eukaryota > Metazoa > Chordata > Mammalia > Artiodactyla > Iniidae > Inia > Inia geoffrensis. Next base: position 28,481 of record JAZAQT010000769.1, read on the forward strand.
TTAGGGTACAGCTTAGGGTACGACAACGATTAAGGGTTAGCGTACGTGTGAGTGCACAAGTTTGTGTTGGTGTCCTGGTTAAGATTTGGGCACGGGTGAGGGTAAGGTTTAGGGTGAGGGTCAGGGATAGAATTCGGGTTAGGGTTAAGGTTAGGGATTGGGGAGATATTAGGACACAGTTTATGGTACCACAAAGCTTAAGGTTTAGCATAGGTGTGAGGTCACTAGTTAGTGTTAGTGTACTGCTTACGATTAGGGCACGGGTGAGGGTAAGGCTTCGGAAGAGGGTCACGTTAAGGGTTAGTGTTAGGGTTAGGGTTAGGGAATGGGAATTGATTAGGGTACAGGTTAGGGTACGGCAATGGCTTAGGGTTGGCGTACGTTAGAGGGCATGGGTTAGTGTTGATGTACTGGTTAAAATTAGGACACGGGTGAGGGTAAAGTTTCGGGTGAGTGTCATGGTTAGGTTTCAGGTTAGGGTTAGGGTTAGGGAATGGAGAGGGATTAGGGTACAGGTTAGGGTACCGCTGAGGTTTAGTGTTAGCGTACGTTTGAGGGCACGAGTTAGTCTTGGTGTACTGGTTAAGATTAGGGCACGGGTGAGGGTAAGGCTTCGGGTGAGGGTCAGGGTTAGGATTCGGGTTAGGGTTAGGGTTAGGGCAGGGAGAGGGATTAGGGTACAGGTTAGGGTACGACAATGCTTAAGGGTTAGCATAAGTGTGAGGGCACGAGTTAGTGTTGGTGTACTGGTTAAGACAACGGCACCGATGAGGGTAAGGCCTCGGAAAAGGGTCACGTTCAGGGTTTCGCTTAGGGTTAGGGTTAGGGAATGGGGAGGGATTAGGGTACAGGATAGGGTACGACAATGCTTAAGGGTTAGCGTACGTTTGAGGGCATGAGTTAGTGTTTGTGTACTGGTTAAGATTAGGGCATTGGTTAGGGTAGGGTATCGGAAGTGAGTCAGGTTTAGGGATGGGGTTAGGGTTAGGATTAAGGAATGGGGAGGGATTAGGGTACAATTTAGGGTACGAAAACGCTTAAGGTTTAGCGTACGTGTGAGGGCACGAGTTAGTGTTGGTGTCCTGGTTAAGATTAGGGCACGGGTGAGGGTAAGGCTTCGGGTGAGGGTCAGGGTTAGGATTCGGGTTAGGGTTAGGGTTAAGGAATGCAGAGGGATTAGGGTACAGCTTAGGGTACGACAGTGCTTAAGGGTTAGCGTTCGTGTGAGGGCAAGGGTTAGTGTTAGTGTCCTGGTTAAGATTAGGGCACGGATGAGGGTAAGGCTTCAGGTGAGGGTCAGGGTTAGGATTAGGGTTAGGGTTAGGGTTAGGGAATGGGGTGGGATTAGGGTACAGTTTAGGGTACGACAACGATTAAGGGTTAGCATACGTGTGAGGGCACAAGTTAGTGTTGGTGTCCTGGTTAAAATTAGGGCACGGGTGAGGGTAAGGTTTCGGGTGAGGGTCAGGGATACAATTCGGGTTAGGGTTAGGGTTAGGGAATGGGGAGATATTAGGGCACAGTTTAGGGTACCACAACGCTTAAGGTTTAGCGTACGTGTGAGGTCACTAGTTAGTGTTAGTGTACTGCTTACGATTAGGGCACGGGTGAGGGTAAGGCCTCGGAAGAGGGTCACGTTAAGGGTTAGGGTTAGGGTTAGGGTTAGGGAATGGGGATTGATTAGGGTACAGGTTAGGGTACGGCAATGGCTTAGGGTTGGCGTACGTTAGAGGGCATGGGTTAGTGTTGATGTACTGGTTAAAATTAGGACACGGGTGAGGGTAAAGTTTCGGGTGAGTGTCATGGTTAGGTTTCAGGTTTGGGTTAGGGTTAGGGAATGGAGAGGGATTAGGGTACAGGTTAGGGTACCGCTGCGGTTTAGTGTTAGCGTACGTTTGAGGGCACGAGTTAGTCTTGGTGTCCTGGTTAAGATTAGGGCACGGGTGACGGTAAGGCTTCGGGTGAGGGAAAGGGTTAGGATTCGGTTTAGGGTTAGGGTTAGGGAATGGAGAGGGATTAGGGTACAGGTTAGGGTACGACAATGCTTAAGGGTTAGCGTAAGTGTGAGGGTACGAGTTAGTGTTGGTGTGCTGGTTAAGAAAACGGCACCGATGAGGGTAAGGCCTCGTTAAAGGGTCACGTTCAGGGTTTCGCTTAGGGTTAGGGTTAGGGAATGGGGAGGGATTAGGGTATAGGATAGGGTACGACAATGCTTAAGGGTTAGCGTACGTTTGAGGGCATGAGTTAGCGTTTGTGTACTGGTTAAGATTAGGGCATTGGTTAGGGTAGGGTATCGGAAGTGGGTCAGGTTTAGGGATGGTGTTAGGGTTAGGGGTAAGGAATGGGGAGGGATTAGGGTACAATTTAGGGTACGACAACGCTTAAGGTTTAGCGTACGTGTGAGGGCACGATTTAGTGTTGGTGTCCTGGTTAAGATTAGGGCACGGGTGAGGGTAAGGCTTCGGGTGAGGGTCAGGGTTAGGATTCGGGTTAGGGTTAGGGTTAAGGAATGCAGAGGGATTAGGGTACAGCTTAGGGTACGACAGTGCTTAAGGGTTAGCGTTCGTGTGAGGGCAAGGTTTAGTGTTAGTGTCCTGGTTAAGATTAGGGCACGGGTGAGGGTAAGGCTTCAGGTGAGGGTCAGGGTTAGGATTCGGGTTAGGGTTAGGGTTAGGGAATGGGGAGATATTAGGGCACAGTTTAGGGTACCACAACGCTTAAGGTTTAGCGTACGTGTGAGGTCACTAGTTAGTGTTAGTGTACTGCTTACGATTAGGGCACGGGTGAGGGTAAGGCCTCGGAAGAGGGTCACGTTAAGGGTTAGGGTTAGGGTTAGGGTTAGGGAATGGGTTTGATTAGGGTACAGGTTAGGGTACGGCAATGGCTTAGGGTTGGCGTACGTTAGAGGGCATGGGTTAGTGTTGATGTACTGGTTAAAATTAGGACACATGTGAGGGTAAAGTTTCGGGTGAGTGTCATGGTTAGGTTTCAGGTTAGGGTTAGGGTTAGGGAATGGAGAGGGATTAGGGTACAGGTTAGGGTACCGCTGCGGTTTAGTGTTAGCGTACGTTTGAGAGCACAAGTTAGTCTTGGTGTCCTGGTTAAGATTAGGGCACGGGTGAGGGTAAGGCTTCGGGTGAGGGTCAGGGTTAGGATACGGGTTAGGGTTAGGGTTAGGGAATGGAGAGGGATTAGGGTACAGGTTAGGGTACAACATTGCTTAAGGGTTAGCGTAAGTGTGAGGGCACGAGTTAGTGTTGGTGTCCTGGTTAAGATTAGGGCACGGGTGAGGGTAAGGCTTCGGGTGAGGGTCAGGTTTAGGATTCGGGTTAGGGTTAGGGTTAAGGAATGCAGAGGGATTAGGGTACAGCTTAGGGTACGACAGCGATTAAGGGTTAGCGTACGTGTGAGTGCACAAGTTAGTGTTGGTGTCCTGGTTAAGATTAGGGCACGGGTGAGGGTAAGGTTTCGGGTGAGGGTCAGGGATAGAATTCGGGTTAGGGTTAGGGTTAGGGAATGGGGAGTTATTAGGGTACAGTTTAGGGTACCACAACGCTTAAGGTTTAGCGTACGTGTGAGGTCACTAGTTAGTGTTAGTGTACTGCTTACGATTAGGGCACGGGTGAGGGTAAGGCTTCGGAAGAGGGTCACGTTAAGGGTTAGGGTTAGGGTTAGGGTTAGGGAATGGGGATTGATTAGGGTACAGGTTAGGGTACGGCAATGGCTTAGGGTTGGCGTACGTTAGAGGGCATGGGTTAGTGTTGATGTGCTGGTTAAAATTAGGACCCGGGTGAGGGTAAAGTTTCGGGTGAGTGTCATGGTTAGGTTTCAGGTTAGGGTTAGGGTTAGGGAATGGAGAGGGATTAGGGTACAGGTTAGGGTACCGCTGCGGTTTAGTGTTAGCGTACGTTTGAGGGCACGAGTTAGTCTTGGTGTCCTGGTTAAGATTAGGGCACGTGTGAGGGTAAGGCTTCGGGTGAGGGTCAGGGTTAGGATTCGGGTTAGGGTTAGGGTTAGGGAATGGAGAGGGATTAGGGTACAGGTTAGGGTACGACAATGCTTAAGTGTTAGCGTAAGTGTGAGGGCACGAGTTATTGTTGGTGTACTGGTTAAGACAACGGCACCGATGAGGGTAAGGCCTCGGAAAAGGGTCACGTTCAGGGTTTCGCTTAGGGTTAGGGTTAGGGAATGGGGAGGGATTTGGGTACAGGATAGGGTACAACAATGCTTAAGGGTTAGCGTACGTTTGAGGGCATGAGTTAGTGTTTGTGTACTGGTTAAGATTAGGGCATTGGTTAGGGTAGGGCATCGGAAGTGGGTCAGGTTTAGGGATGGGGTTAGGGTTAGGGTTAAGGAATGGGGAGGGATTAGGGTACGATTTAGGGTACGACAACGCTTAAGGTTTAGCGTACGTGTGAGGGCACGAGTTAGTGTTGGTGTCCTGGTTAAGATGAGGGCACGGGTGAGGGTAAGGCTTCGGGTGAGGGTAAGGGTTAGGATTCGGGTTAGGGTTAGGGTTAAGGAATGCAGAGGGATTAGGGTACAGCTTAGGGTACGACAGTGCTTAAGGGTTAGCGTTCGTGTGAGGGCAAGCGTTAGTGTTAGTGTCCTGGTTAAGATTAGGGCACGGGTGAGGGTAAGGCTTCAGGTGAGGGTCAGGGTTAGGATTCGGGTTAGGGTTAGGGTTAGGGAATGGGGAGGGATTAGGGTACAGTTTAGGGTACGACAACGATTAAGGGTTAGCGTACGTGTGAGGGCACAAGTTAGTGTTGGTGTCCTGGTTAAGATTAGGGCACGGGTGAGGGTAAAGTTTCGGGTGAGGGTCAGGGATAGAATTCGGTTTAGGGTTAGGGTTAGGGAATGGGGAGATATTAGGGCACAGTTTAGGGTACCACAACGCTTAAGGCTTAGCGTACGTGTGAGGTCACTAGTTAGTGTTAGTGTACTGCTTACGATTAGGGCACGGGTGAGGGTAAGGCCTCGGAAGAGGGTCACGTTAAGGGTTAGGGTTAGGGTTAGGGTTAGGGAATGGGGATTGATTAGGGTACAGGTTAGGGTACGGCAATGGCTTAGGGTTGGCGTACGTTAGAGGGCATGGGTTAGTGTTGATGTACTGGTTAAAATTAGGACACGGGTGAGGGTAAAGTTTCGGGTGAGTGTCATGTTTAGGTTTCAGGTTAGGGTTAGGGTTAGGGAATGGAGAGGGATTAGGGTACAGGTTAGGGTACCGCTGCGGTTTAGTGTTAGCGTACGTTTGAGGGCACGAGTTAGTCTTGGTGTCCTGGTTAAGATTAGGGCACGGGTGAGGATAAGGTTTCGGGTGAGGGTCAGGGTTAGGATTCGGGTTAGGGTTAGGGTTAGGGAATGGAGAGGGATTAGGGTACAGGTTAGGGTACCTCTGCGGTTTAGTGTTACCGTACGTTTGAGGGCACGAGTTAGTCTTGGTGTCCTGGTTAAGATTAGGGCACGGGTGAGGATAAGGTTTCGGGTGAGGGTCAGGGTTAGGATTCGGGTTAGGGTTAGGGTTAGGGAATGGAGAGGGATTAGGGTACAGGTTAGGGTACGACAATGCTTAAGGGTTAGCGTAAGTGTGAGGTCACGAGTTAGTGTTGGTGTACTGTTTAAGACAACGGCACCGATGAGGGTAAGGCCTCGGAAAAGGGTCACGTTCAGGGTTTCGCTTAGGGTTAGGGTTAGGGAATGGGGAGGGATTAGGGTACAGGATAGGGTACGACAATGCTTAAGGGTTAGCGTACGTTTGAGGGCATGAGTTAGTGTTTGTGTACTGCTTAAGATTAGGGCATTGGTTAGGGTAGGGCATCGGAAGTGGGTCAGGTTTAGGGATGGGGTTAGGGTTAGTGTTAAGGAATGGGGAGGGATTAGGGTACAATTTAGGGTACGACAACGCTTAAGGTTTAGCGTACGTGTGAGGTCACGAGTTAGTGTTGGTGTCCTGGTTAAGATTAGGGCACGGGTGAGGGTAAGGCTTCGGGTGAGGGTCAGGTTTAGGATTCGGGTTAGGGTTAGGGTTAAGGAATGCAGAGGGATTAGGGTACAGCTTAGGGTACGACAACGATTAAGGGTTAGCGTACGTGTGAGTGCACAATTTAGTGTTGGTGTCCTGGTTAAGATTAGGGCACGTGTGAGGGTAAGGCTTCAGGTGAGGGTCAGGGTTAGGATTCGGGTTAGGGTTAGGGTTAGGGAATGGGGAGGGATTAGGGTTCAGTTTAGGGTACGACAACGATTAAGGGTTAGCGTACGTTTGAGGGCATGAGTTAGTGTTTGTGTACTGGTTAAGATTAGGGCATTGGTTAGGGTAGGGCATCGGAAGTGGGTCAGGTTTAGGGATGGGGTTAGGGTTAGGGTTAAGGAATGGGGAGGGATTAGGGTACGATTTAGGGTACGACAACGCTTAAGGTTTAGCGTACGTGTGAGGGCACGAGTTAGTGTTGGTGTCCTGGTTAAGATGAGGGCACGGGTGAGGGTAAGGCTTCGGGTGAGGGTCAGGGTTAGGATTCGGGTTAGGGTTAGGGTTAAGGAATGCAGAGGGATTAGGGTACAGCTTAGGGTACGACAGTGCTTAAGGGTTAGCGTTCGTGTGAGGGCAAGGGTTAGTGTTAGTGTCCTGGTTAAGATTAGGGCACGGGTGAGGGTAAGGCTTCAGGTGAGGGTCAGGGTTAGGATTCGGGTTAGGGTTAGGGTTAGGGAATGGGGAGGGATTAGGGTACAGTTTAGGGTACGACAACGATTAAGGGTTAGCGTACGTGTGAGGGCACAAGTTAGTGTTGGTGTCCTGGTTAAGATTAGGGCACGGGTGAGGGTAAAGTTTCGGGTGAGGGTCAGGGATAGAATTCGGGTTAGGGTTAGGGTTAGGGAATGGGGAGATATTAGGGCACAGTTTAGGGTACCACAACGCTTAAGGTTTAGCGTACGTGTGAGGTCACTAGTTAGTGTTAGTGTACTGCTTACGATTAGGGCACGGGTGAGGGTAAGGCCTCGGAAGAGGGTCACGTTAAGGGTTAGGGTTAGGGTTAGGGTTAGGGAATGGGGATTGATTAGGGTACAGGTTAGGGTACGGCAATGGCTTAGGGTTGGCGTACGTTAGAGGGCATGGGTTAGTGTTGATGTACTGGTTAAAATTAGGACACGGGTGAGGGTAAAGTTTCGGGTGAGTGTCATGGTTAGGTTTCAGGTTAGGGTTAGGGTTAGGGAATGGAGAGGGATTAGGGTACAGGTTAGGGTACCGCTGCGGTTTAGTGTTAGCGTACGTTTGAGGGCACGAGTTAGTCTTGGTGTCCTGGTTAAGATTAGGGCACGGGTGAGGATAAGGTTTCGGGTGAGGGTCAGGGTTAGGATTCGGGTTAGGGTTAGGGTTAGGGAATGGAGAGGGATTAGGGTACAGGTTAGGGTACCTCTGCGGTTTAGTGTTACCGTACGTTTGAGGGCACGAGTTAGTCTTGGTGTCCTGGTTAAGATTAGGGCACGGGTGAGGATAAGGTTTCGGGTGAGGGTCAGGGTTAGGATTCGGGTTAGGGTTAGGGTTAGGGAATGGAGAGGGATTAGGGTACAGGTTAGGGTACGACAATGCTTAAGGGTTAGCGTAAGTGTGAGGTCACGAGTTAGTGTTGGTGTACTGTTTAAGACAACGGCACCGATGAGGGTAAGGCCTCGGAAAAGGGTCACGTTCAGGGTTTCGCTTAGGGTTAGGGTTAGGGAATGGGGAGGGATTAGGGTACAGGATAGGGTACGACAATGCTTAAGGGTTAGCGTACGTTTGAGGGCATGAGTTAGTGTTTGTGTACTGCTTAAGATTAGGGCATTGGTTAGGGTAGGGCATCGGAAGTGGGTCAGGTTTAGGGATGGGGTTAGGGTTAGTGTTAAGGAATGGGGAGGGATTAGGGTACAATTTAGGGTACGACAACGCTTAAGGTTTAGCGTACGTGTGAGGTCACGAGTTAGTGTTGGTGTCCTGGTTAAGATTAGGGCACGGGTGAGGGTAAGGCTTCGGGTGAGGGTCAGGTTTAGGATTCGGGTTAGGGTTAGGGTTAAGGAATGCAGAGGGATTAGGGTACAGCTTAGGGTACGACAACGATTAAGGGTTAGCGTACGTGTGAGTGCACAATTTAGTGTTGGTGTCCTGGTTAAGATTAGGGCACGTGTGAGGGTAAGGCTTCAGGTGAGGGTCAGGGTTAGGATTCGGGTTAGGGTTAGGGTTAGGGAATGGGGAGGGATTAGGGTTCAGTTTAGGGTACGACAACGATTAAGGGTTAGCGTACGTGTGAGGGCACAAGGTAGTGTTGGTGTCCTGGTTAAGATTAGGGCACGGGTGAGGGTAAGGTTTCGAGTGAGGGTCAGGGATAGAATTCGGGTTAGGGTTAGGGTTAGGGAATGGGGAGATATTAGGGCACAGTTTAGGGTACCACAACGCTTAAGGTTTAGCGTACGTGTGAGGTCACTAGTTAGTGTTAGTCTACTGCTTACGATTAGGGCACAGGTGAGGGTAAGGCCTCGGAAGAGGGTCACGTTAACGGTTAGGGTTAGGGAATGGGGAGGGATTAGGGTACAGGTTAGGGTACGATAATGCTTAAGGGTTAGCGTATGTGTGAGGGCACGATTTAGTGTTGGTGTACTGGTTAAGACAACGGCACCGATGAGGGTAAGGCCTCGGAAAAGGGTCACGTTCAGGGTTTCGCTTAGGGTTAGGGTTAGGGAATGGGGAGGGATTAGGGTACAGGATAGGGTACGACAATGCTTAAGGGTTAGCGTACGTTTGAGGGCATGAGTTAGTGTTTGTGTACTGGTTAAGGTTAGGGCATTGGTTAGGGTAGGGCATCAGAAGTGGGTCAGGTTTAGGGATGGGGTTAGGGTTAGGGTTAAGGAATGGGGAGGGATTAGGGTACAATTTAGGGTACGACAACGCTTAAGGTTTAGCGTACGTGTGAGGGCACGAGTTAGTGTTGGTGTCCTGGTTAAGATTAGGGCACGGGTGAGGGTAAGGTTTCGGGTGAGGGTCAGGGATAGAATTCGGGTTAGGGTTAGGGTTAGGGAATGGGGAGATATTAGGGCACAGTTTAGGGTACCACAACGCTTAAGGTTTAGCGTACGTGTGAGGTCACTAGTTAGTGTTAGTGTACTGCTTACGATTAGGGCACGGGTGAGGGTAAGGCTTCGGGAGAGGGTCAGGGTTAGGATTCGGGTTAGGGTTAGGGTTAAGGAATGCAGAGAGATTAGGCTACAGCTCAGGGTACGACAGTGCTTAAGGGTTAGCGTTCGTGTGAGGGCAAGGGTTAGTTTTAGTGTCCTGGTTAAGATTAGGGCACGGGTGAGTGTAAGGCTTCAGGTGAGGGTCAGGGTTAGGATTCGGGTTAGGGTTAGGGTTAGGGAATGGGGAGGGATTAGGGTACAGTTTAGGGTACGACAACGATTAAGTGTTAGCGTACGTGTGAGGGCACAAGTTAGTGTTGGTGTCCTGGTTAAGATTAGGGCATGGGTGAGGGTAAGGCTTCGGGTGAGGGTCAGGGTTAGGATTCGGGTTAGGGTTAGGGTTAGGGAATGGAGAGGGATTAGGGTACAGGTTAGGGTACGACAATGCTTAAGGGTTAGCGTAAGTGTGAGGGCACGAGTTAGTGTTGGTGTACTGGTTAAGACAACGGCACCGATGAGGGTAAGGCCTCGGAAAAGGGTCACGTTCAGGGTTTGGCTTAGGGTTAGGGTTAGGGAATGGGGAGGGATTAGGGTACAGGATAGGGTACAACAATGCTTAAGGGTTAGCGTACGCTTGAGGGCATGAGTTAGTGTTTGTGTACTGGTTAAGATTAGGGCATTGGTTAGCGTAGGGCATCGGAGGTTGGTCAGGTTTAGGGATGGGGTTAGGTTTAGGGTTAAGGAATGGGGAGGGATTAGGGTACAATTTAGGGTTCGACAACGCTCAAGGTTTAGCGTACGTGTGAGGGCACGCGTTAGTGTTGGTGTCCTGGTTAAGATTAGGGCACGGGTGAGGGTAAGGCTTCGGGTGAGGGTCAGGTTTAGGATTCGGGTTAGGGTTAGGGTTAAGGAATGCAGAGGGATTAGGGTACAGCTTAGGGTACGACAGTGCTTAAGGGTTAGCGTTCGTGTGAGGGCAAGGGTTAGTGTTAGTGTCCTGGTTAAGATTAGGGCACAGGTGAGGGTAAGGCTTCAGGTGAGGGTCAGGGTTAGGATTCGGGTTAGGGTTAGGGTTAGGGAATGGGGAGGGATTAGGGTACAGTTTAGGGTACGACAACGATTAAGGGTTAGCGTACGTGTGAGGGCACAAGTTAGTGTTGGTGTCCTGGTTAAGATTAGGGCACGAGTGAGGGTAAAGATTCGGGTGAGGGTCAGGGATAGAATTCGGGTTAGGGTTAGGGTTAGGGAATGGGGAGATATTAGGGCACAGTTTAGGGTACCACAACGCTTAAGGTTTAGCGTACGTGTGAGGTCACTAGTTAGTGTTAGTGTACTGCTTACGATTAGGGCACGGGAGAGGGTAAGGCCTCGGAAGAGGGTCACGTTAAGGGTTAGGGTTAGGGTTAGGGTTAGGGAATGGGGATTGATTAGGGTACAGGTTAGGGTACGGCAATGGCTTAGGGTTGGCGTACGTTAGAGGGCATGGGTTAGTGTTGATGTACTGGTTAAAATTAGGACACGGGTGAGGGTAAAGTTTCGGGTGAGTGTCATGGTTAGGTTTCAGGTTAGGGTTAGGGATAGGGAATGGAGAGGGATTAGGGTACAGGTTAGGGTACCGCTGCGGTTTAATGTTAGCGTACGTTTGAGGGCACGAGTTAGTCTTGGTGTCCTGGTTAAGATTAGGGCACGGGTGAGGATAAGGCTTCGGGTGAGGGTCAGGGTTAGGATTCGGGTTAGGGTTAAGGTTAGGGAATGGAGAGGGATTAGGGTACAGGTTAGGGTACGACAATGCTTAAGGGTTAGCGTAAGTGTGAGGGCACGAGTTAGTGTTGGTGTACTGGTTAAGACAACGGCACCGATGAGGGTAAGGCCTCTGAAAAGGGTCACGTTCAGGGTTTCGCTTAGGGTTAGGGTTAGGGAATGGGGAGGGATTAGGGTACAGGATAGGGTACGACAATGCTTAAGGGTTAGCGTACGTTTGAGGGCATGAGTTAGTGTTTGTGTACTGCTTAAGATTAGGGCATTGGTTAGGGTAGGGCATCGGAAGTGGGTCAGGTTTAGGGATGGGGTTAGGGTTAGGGTTAAGGAATGGGGAGGGATTAGGGTACAATTTAGGGTACGACAACGCTTAAGGTTTAGCGTACGTGTGAGGGCACGAGTTAGTGTTGGTGTCCTGGTTAAGATTAGGGCACGGGTGAGGGTAAGGCTTCGGGTGAGGGTCAGGTTTAGGATTCGGGTTAGGGTTAGGGTTAAGGAATGCAGAGGGATTAGGGTACAGCTTAGGGTACGACAACGATTAAGGGTTAGCGTACGTGTGAGTGCACAAGTTAGTGTTGGTATCCTGGTTAACATTAGGGCACGGGTGAGGGTAAGGTTTCGGGTGAGGGTCAGGGATAGAATTCGGGTTAGGGTTAGGGTTAGGGAATGGGGAGATATTAGGGCACAGTTTAGGGTACCACAACGCTTAAGGTTTAGCGTACGTGTGAAGTCACTAGTTACTGTTAGTGTACTGCTTACGATTAGGGCACGGGTGAGGGTAAGGCTTCGGAAGAGGGTCACGTTAAGGGTTAGTGTTAGGGTTAGGGTTAGGGAATGGGAATTGATTAGGGTACAGGTTAGGGTACGGCAATGGCTTAGGGTTGGCGTACGTTAGAGGGCATGGGTTAGTGTTGATGTACTGGTTAAAATTAGGACACGGGTGAGGGTAAAGTTTCGGGTGAGTGTCATGGTTAGGTTTCAGGTTAGGGTTAGGGTTAGGGAATGGAGAGGGATTAGGGTACAGGTTAGGGTACCGCTGCGGTTTAGTGTTAGCGTACGTTTGAGGGCACGAGTTAGTCTTGGTGTCCTGGTTAAGATTAGGGCACGGGTGAGGGTAAGGCTTCGGGTGAGGGTCAGGGTTAGGATTCGGGTTAGGGTTAGGGTTAGGGCATGGAGAGGGATTAGGGTACAGGTTAGGGTACGACAATGCTTAAGGGTTAGCATAAGTGTGAGGGCACGAGTTAGTGTTGGTGTACTGGTTAAGAAAACGGCACCGATGAGGGTAAGGCCTCGGAAAAGGGTCCCGTTCAGGGTTTCGCTTAGTGTTAGGGTTAGGGAATGGGGAGGGATTAGGGTACAGGATAGGGTAAGACAATGCTTAAGGGTTAGCGTACGTTTGAGGGCATGAGTTAGTGTTTGTGTACTGGGTAAGATTAGGGCATTGGTTAGGGTAGGGTATCGGAAGTGAGTCAGGTTTAGGGATGGGGTTAGGGTTGGGATTAAGGAATGGGGAGGGATTAGGGTACAATTTAGGGTACGACAACGCTTAAGGTTTAGCGTACGTGTGAGGGCACGAGTTAGTGTTGGTGTCCTGGTTAAGATTAGGCCACGGGTGAGGGTAAGGCTTCGGGTGAAGGTCAGGGTTAGGATTCGGTTAGGGTTAGGGTTAAGGATTGCAGAGGGATTAGGGTACGGCTTAGGGTACGACAGTGCTTAAGGGTTAGCTTTCGTGTGAGGGCAAGGGTTAGTGTTAGTGTCCTGGTTAAGATTAGGGCACGGGTGAGGGTAAGGCTTCATGTGAGGGTCAGGGTTAGGATTCGGGTTAGGGTTAGGGTTAGGGAATGGGGAGGGATTAGGGTACAGTTTAGGGTACGACAACGATTAAGGGTTAGCGTACGTGTGAGTTCACAAGTTAGTGTTGGTGTCCTGGTTAAGATTAGGGCACGGGTGAGGGCAAGGTTTCTGGTTAGGGTCAGGGATAGAATTCGGGTTAGGCTTAGGGTTAGGGAATGGGGAGATATTAGGGCACAGTTTAGGGTACCACAACGCTTAAGGTTTAGCGTACGTGTGAGGTCACTAGTTAGTGTTAGTGTACTGCTTACGATTAGGCCACGGGTGAGGTTAAGGCCTCGGAAGAGGGTCACATTAAGGGATAGGGTTAGGGTTAGGGTTAGGGAATGGGGATTGATTAGGGTACAGGTTAGGGTACGGCAATGGCTTAGGGTTGGCGTACGTTAGAGGGCATGGGTTAGTGTTGATGTACTGGTTAAAATTAGGACACGGGTGAGGGTAAAGTATCGGGTGAGTGTCATGGTTAGATTTCAGGTTAGGGTTAGGATTAGGGAATGGAGAGGGATTAGGGTACAGGTTAGGGTGCCGCTGCGGTTTAGTATTAGCGTACGTGTGAGGGCACGAGTTAGTCTTGGTGGCCTGGTTAAGATTAGGGCACGGGTGAGGGTAAGGCTTCGGGTGAGGATCAGGGTTAGGATTCGGGTTAGGGTTAGGGTTAGGGAATGGAGAGGGATTAGGGTACAGGTTAGGGTACGACAATGCTTAAGGGTTAGCGTAAGTGTGAGGGCACGAGTTAGTGTTGGTGTACTGGTTAAGACAACGGCACCGATGAGGGTAAGGCCTCGGAAAATGGTCACGTTCAGGGTTTCGCTTAGTGTTAGGGTTAGGGAATGGGGAGGGATTAGGGTACAGGATAGGATACGACAATGCTTAAGGGTTAGCGTACGTTTGACGGCATGAGTTAGTGTTTGTGTCCTGGTTAAGATTAGGGCATTGGTTAGGGTAGGGCATCGGAAGTGGGTCAGGTTTAGGGATGGGGTTAGGGTTAGGGTTAAGGAATGGGGAGGGATTAGGGTACAATTTAGGGTACGATAACGCTTAAGGTTTAGCGTACGTGTGAGGGCACGAGTTAGTGTTGGTGTTCTGGTTAAGATTAGGGCACGGGTGAGGGTAAGGCTTCGGGTGAGGGTCAGGGCTAGGATTCGGGTAAGGCTTAGGGTTAAGGAATGCAGAGGGATTAGGTTACAGTTTAAGGTACGACAGTGCTTAAGGGTTAGCGTTCGTGTGAGGGCAAGGGTTAGTGTTAATGTCCTGGTTACGATTAGGGCACGGGTGAGGGTAAGGCATCAGGTGAGGGTCAGGGTTAGGATTCGGGTTAGGGTTAGGGTTAGGGAATGGGGAGGGATTAGGGTACAGTTTAGGGTACGACAACGATTAAGGGTTAGTGTACGTGTGAGGGCACAAGTTAGTGTTGGTGTGCTGGTTAAGATTAGGGCACAGGTGAGGGTAAGGTTTCGGGTGAGGGTCAGGGATAGAATTCGGGTTAGGGTTAGGGTTAGGGAATGGGGAGATATTAGGGCACAGTTTATGGTAGCACAACGCTTAAGGTTTAGCGTAAGTGTGAGGTCACTAGTTAGTGTTAGTGTACTGCTTACGATTAGGGCACGGGTGAGGGTAAGGCCTCGGAAGAGGGTCACGTTAAGGGTTAGGGTTAGGGTTAGGGTTAGGGAATGGGGATTGATTAGGGTACAGGTTAGGGTACGGCAATGGCTTAGGGTTGGCGTACGTTAGAGGGCATGGGTTAGTGTTGATGTACTTGCTTAAATTAGGACACGGATGAGGGTAAAGTTTCGGGTGAGTGTCATGGTTAGGTTTCAGGTTAGGGTTAGGGTTAGGGAATGGAGAGGGATTAGGGTACAGGTTAGGGTATGACAATGCTTAAGGGTTAGCGTAAGTGTGAGGGCACGAGTTAGTGTTGGTGTACTGGTTAAGAAAACGGCACCGATGAGGGTAAGGCCTCGGAAAAGGGTCACGTTCAGGGTTTCGCTTAAGGTTAGGGTTAGGGAATGGGGAGGGATTAGGGTACAGGATAGGGTACGACAATGCTTAATGGTTAGCGTACGTTTGAAGGCATGAGTTAGTGTTTGTGTACTGGTTAAGATTAGGGCATTGGTTAGGGTAGGGCATCGGAAGTGGGTCAGGTTTAGGGATGGGGTTAGGGTTAGGGTTAAGGAATGGGGAGGGATTAGGGTATAATTTAGGGTACGACAACGCTTAAGGTTTAGCGTACGTGTGAGGGCATGATTTAGTGTTGGTGTCCTGGTTAAGATTAGGGCACGGGTGAGGGTAAGGCTTCGGGTGAGGGTCAGTGTTAGGATTCGGGTTAGGGTTAGGGTTAAAGAATGCAGAGGGATTAGGGTAAAGCTTAGGGTACGACAGTGCTTAAGGGTTAGCGTTCGTGTGAGGGCAAGGTTTAGTGTTAGTGTCCTGGTTAAGATTAGGGCACGGGTGAGGGTAAGGCTTCAGGTGAGGGTCAGGGTTAGGAGTCGGGTTAGGGTTAGGGTTAGGGAATGGGGAGATATTAGGGCACAGTTTAGGGTACCACAACGCTTAAGGTTTAGCGTACGTGTGAGGTCACTAGTTAGTGTTAGTGTACTGCTTACGATTAGGGCACGGGTGAGGGTAAGGCCTCGGAAGAGGGTCACGTTAAGGGTTAGGGTTAGGGTTAGGGTTAGGGAATGGGTTTGATTAGGGTACAGGTTAGGGTACGGCAATGGCTTAGGGTTGGTGTACGTTAGAGGGCATGGGTTAGTGTTGATGTACTGTTTAAAATTAGGACACGGGTGAGGGTAAAGTTTCGGGTGAGTGTCATGGTTAGGTTTCAGGTTAGGGTTAGGGTTAGGGAATGGAGAGGGGTTAGGGTACAGGTTAGGGTACCGCTGCGGTTTAGTGTTAGCATACGTTTGAGAGCACGAGTTAGTCTTGGTGTCCTGGTTAAGATTAGGGCACGGGTGAGGGTAAGGCTTCGGGTGAGGGTCAGGGTTAGGATTCGGGTTAGGTTTAGGGTTAGGGAATGGAGAGAGATTAGGGTACAGGTTAGGGTACGACAATGCTTTAGGGTTAGCGTAAGTGTGAGGGCACGAGTTAGTGTTGGTGTACTGGTTAGGACAACGGCACCGATAAGGGTAAGGTCTCGGAAAAGGGTCACGTTCAGGGTTTCGCTTAGGGTTAGGGTTAGGGAATGGGGAGGGATTAGGTTACAGGATAGGGTACGACAATGCTTAAGGGTTAGCGTACGTTTGAGGGCATGAGTTAGTGTTTGTGTTCTGGTTAAGATTAGGGCATTGGTTAGGGTAGGGCATCGGAAGTGGGTAAGGTTTAGGGATGGGGTTAGGGTTAGGGTTAAGGAATGGGGAGGGATTAGGGTACAATTTAGGGTACGGCAACGCTTAAGGTTTAGTGTATGTGTGAGGGTACGAGTTAGTGTTGGTGTCCTGGTTAAGATTAGGGCACGGGTGAGGGTAAGGCTTCGGGTGAGGGTCAGGGTTAGGATTCGGGTTAGGGTTAGGGTTAGGGAATGGAGAGGGATTAGGGTACAGGTTAGGGTACGACAATGCTTAAGGGTTAGCGTAACTGTGATGGCACAAGTTAGTGTTGGTGTACTGGTTAAGACAACGGCACCGATGAGGGTAAGGCCTCGGAAAAGGGTCACGTTCAGGGTTTCGCTTAGGGTTAGGGTTAGGGAATGGGGAGGGATTAGGGTACAGGATAGGGTACGACAATGCTTAAGGGTTAGCGTACGTTTGAGGGCATGAGTTAGTGTTTGTGTACTGGTTAAGAATAGGGCATTTGTTAGGGTAGGGCATCGGAGGTGGGTCAGGTTTAGGGATGGGGTTAGGGTTAGGGTTAAGGAATGGGGAGGGATTAGGGTACAATTTAGGGTACGACAACGCTTAAGGTTTAGCGTACGTGTGAGGGCACGAGTTAGTGTTGGTGTCCTGGTTAAGATTAGGGCACGGGTGAGGGTAAGGCTTCGGGTGAGGGTCAGGGTTAGGATTCGGGTTAGGGTTAGGGTTAAGGAATGCAGAGGGATTAGGCTACAGCTCAGGGTACGACAGTGCTTAAGGGTTAGCGTTCGTGAGAGGCCAAGGGTTAGTGTTAGTGTCCTGGTTAAGATTAGGGCACGGGTGAGGGTAAGGCTTCAGGTGAGGGTCAGGGTTAGGGTTCGGGTTAGGGTTAGTGTTAGGGAATGGGGAGGGATTAGGGTACAGTTTAGGGTACGACAACGATTAAGGGTTAGCGTACGTGTGAGGGCACAAGTTAGTGTGGGTGTCCTGGTTACGATTAGGGCACGGGTGAGGGTAAGGTTTCGGGTGAGGGTCAGGGATAGAATTCGGGTTAGGTTTAGGGTTAGGGAATGGCGAGATATTAGGGCACAGTTTAGGGTACAACAACGCTTAAGGTTTAGCGTACGTGTGAGGTCACTAGTTAGTGTTAGTGTACTGCTTACGATTAGGGCACGGGTGAGGGTAAGGCCTCGGAAGAGGGTCACGTTAAGGGTTAGGGTTAGGGTTAGGGTTAGGAAATGGGGATTGATTAGGGTACAGGTTAGGGTACGGCAATGGCTTAGGGTTGGCGTACGTTAGAGGGCATGGGTTAGTGTTGATGTACTGGTTAAAATTAGGACACGGGTGAGGGTAAAGTTTCGGGTGAGTGTCATGGTTAGGTTTCAGGTTAGGGTTAGGGTTAGGGAATGGAGAGGGATTAGGGTACAGGTTAGGGTACCGCTGCGGGTTAGTGTTAGCGTACGTGTGAGGGCACGAGTTAGTCTTGGTGTCCTGGTTAAGATTAGGGCACGGGTGAGAGTAAGGCTTCGGGTGAGGGTCAGGGTTAGGATTCGGGTTAGGGTTAGGGTTAGGGAATGGAGAGGGATTAGGGTACAGGTTAGGGTACGATAATGCTTAAGGGTTAGCGTATGTGTGAGGGCACGATTTAGTGTTGGTGTACTGGTTAAGACAACGGCACCGATGAGGGTAAGGCCTCGGAAAAGGGTCACGTTCAGGGTTTCGCTTAGGGTTAGGGTTAGGGAATGGTGAGGGATTAGGGTACAGGATAGGGTACGACAATGCTTAAGGGTTAGCGTACGTTTGAGGGCATGAGTTAGTGTTTGTGTACTGGGTAAGGTTAGGGCATTGGTTAGGGTAGGGCATCAGAAGTGGGTCAGGTTTAGGGATGGGGTTAGGGTTAGGGTTAAGGAATGGGGAGGGATTAGGGTACAATTTAGGGTACGACAACGCTTAAGGTTTAGCGTACGTGTGAGGGCACGAGTTAGTGTTGGTGTCCTGGTTAAGATTAGGGCACGGGTGAGGGTAAGGTTTCGGGTGAGGGTCAGGGATAGAATTCGGGTTAGGGTTAGGGTTAGGGAATGGGGAGATATTAGGGCACAGTTTAGGGTACCACAACGCTTAAGGTTTAGCGTACGTGTGAGGTCACTAGTTAGTGTTAGTGTACTGCTTACGATTAGGGCACGGGTGAGGGTAAGGCTTCGGGAGAGGGTCAGGGTTAGGATTCGGGTTAGGGTTAGGGTTAAGGAATGCAGAGAGATTAGGCTACAGCTCAGGGTACGACAGTGCTTAAGGGTTAGCGTTCGTGTGAGGGCAAGGGTTAGTTTTAGTGTCCTGGTTAAGATTAGGGCACGGGTGAGTGTAAGGCTTCAGGTGAGGGTCAGGGTTAGGATTCGGGTTAGGGTTAGGGTTAGGGAATGGGGAGGGATTAGGGTACAGTTTAGGGTACGACAACGATTAAGTGTTAGCGTACGTGTGAGGGCACAAGTTAGTGTTGGTGTCCTGGTTAAGATTAGGGCATGGGTGAGGGTAAGGCTTCGGGTGAGGGTCAGGGTTAGGATTCGGGTTAGGGTTAGGGTTAGGGAATGGAGAGGGATTAGGGTACAGGTTAGGGTACGACAATGCTTAAGGGTTAGCGTAAGTGTGAGGGCACGAGTTAGTGTTGGTGTACTGGTTAAGACAACGGCACCGATGAGGGTAAGGCCTCGGAAAAGGGTCACGTTCAGGGTTTCGCTTAGGGTTAGGGTTAGGGAATGGGGAGGGATTAGGGTACAGGATAGGGTACGACAATGCTTAAGGGTTAGCGTACGCTTGAGGGCATGAGTTAGTGTTTGTGTACTGGTTAAGATTAGGGCATTGGTTAGCGTAGGGCATCGGAGGTGGGTCAGGTTTAGGGATGGGGTTAGGTTTAGGGTTAAGGAATGGGGAGGGATTAGGGTACAATTTAGGGTACGACAACGCTTAAGGTTTAGCGTACGTGTGAGGGCACGCGTTAGTGTTGGTGTCCTGGTTAAGATTAGGGCACGGGTGAGGGTAAGGCTTCGGGTGAGGGTCAGGGTTAGGATTCGGGTTAGGGTTAGGGTTAAGGAATGCAGAGGGATTAGGGTACAGCTTAGGGTACGACAGTGCTTAAGGGTTAGCGTTCGTGTGAGGGCAAGGGTTAGTGTTAGTGTCCTGGTTAAGATTAGGGCACGGGTGAGGGTAAGGCTTCAGGTGAGGGTCAGGGTTAGGATTCGGGTTAGGGTTAGGGTTAGGGAATGGTGAGGGATTAGGGTACAGTTTAGGGTACGACAACGATTAAGGGTTAGCGTACGTGTGAGGGCACAAGTTAGTGTTGGTGTCCTGGTTAAAATTAGGGCACGGGTGAGGGTAAGGTTTCGGGTGAGGGTCAGGGATACAATTCGGGTTAGGGTTAGGGTTAGGGAATGGGGAGATATTAGGGCACAGTTTAGGGTACCACAACGCTTAAGGTTTAGCATACGTGTGAGGTCACTAGTTAGTGTTAGTGTACTGCTTACGATTAGGGCACGGGTGAGGGTAAGGCCTCGGAAGAGGGTCACGTTAAGGGTTAGGGTTAGGGTTAGGGTTAGGGAATGGGGATTGATTAGGGTACAGGTTAGGGTACGGCAATGGCTTAGGGTTGGCGTACGTTAGAGGGCATGGGTTAGTGTTGATGTACTGGTTAAAATTAGGACACGGGTGAGGGTAAAGTTTCGGGTGAGTGTCATGGTTAGGTTTCAGGTTTGGGTTAGGGTTAAGGAATGGAGAGGGATTAGGGTACAGGTTAGGGTACCGCTGCGGTTTAGTGTTAGCGTACGTTTGAGGACACGAGTTAGTCTTGGTGTCCTGGTTAAGATTAGGGCACGGGTGACGGTAAGGCTTCGGGTGAGGGAAAGGGTTAGGATTCGGTTTAGGGTTAGGGTTAGGGAATGGAGAGGGATTAGGGTACAGGTTAGGGTACGACAATGCTTAAGGGTTAGCGTAAGTGTGAGGGTACGAGTTAGTGTTGGTGTGCTGGTTAAGAAAACGGCACCGATGAGGGTAAGGCCTCGTTAAAGGGTCACGTTCAGGGTTTCGCTTAGGGTTAGGGTTAGGGAATGGGGAGGGATTACGGTATAGGATAGGGTACGACAATGCTTAAGGGTTAGCGTACTTTTGAGGGCATGAGTTAGCGTTTGTGTACTGGTTAAGATTAGGGCATTGGTTAGGGTAGGGTATCGGAAGTGGGTCAGGTTTAGGGATGGTGTTAGGGTTAGGGGTAAGGAATGGGGAGGGATTAGGGTACAATTTAGGGTACGACAACGCTTAAGGTTTAGCGTACGTGTGAGGGCACGATTTAGTGTTGGTGTCCTGGTTAAGATTAGGGCACGGGTGAGGGTAAGGCTTCGGGTGAGGGTCAGGGTTAGGATTCGGGTTAGGGTTAGGGTTAGGGAATGGGGAGATATTAGGGCACAGTTTAGGGTACCACAACGCTTAAGGTTTAGCGTACGTGTGAGGTCACTAGTTAGTGTTAGTGTACTGCTTACGATTAGGACACGGGTGAGGGTAAGGCCTCGGAAGAGGGTCACGTTAAGGGTTAGGGTTAGGGTTAGGGTTAGGGAATGGGTTTGATTAGGGTACAGGTTAGGGTACGGCAATGGCTTAGGGTTGGCGTACGTTAGAGGGCATGGGTTAGTGTTGATGTACTGGTTAAAATTAGGACACATGTGAGGGTAAAGTTTCGGGTGAGTGTCATGGTTAGGTTTCAGGTTAGGGTTAGGGTTAGGGAATGGAGAGGGATTAGGGTACAGGTTAGGGTACCGCTGCGGTTTAGTGTTAGCGTACGTTTGAGAGCACAAGTTAGTCTTGGTGTCCAGGTTAAGATTAGGGCACGGGTGAGGGTAAGGCTTCGGGTGAGGGTCAGGGTTAGGATACGGGTTAGGGTTAGGGTTAGGGAATGGAGAGGGATTAGGGTACAGGTTAGGGTACAACATTGCTTAAGGGTTAGCGTAAGTGTGAGGGCACGAGTTAGTGTTGGTGTCCTGGTTAAGATTAGGGCACGGGTGAGGGTAAGGCTTCGGGTGAGGGTCAGGTTTAGGATTCGGGTTAGGGTTAGGGTTAAGGAATGCAGAGGGATTAGGGTACAGCTTAGGGTACGACAGCGATTAAGGGTTAGCGTACGTGTGAGTGCACAAGTTAGGGTTGGTGTCCTGGTTAAGATTAGGGCACGGGTGAGGGTAAGGTTTCGGGTGAGGGTCAGGGATAGAATTCGGGTTAGGGTTAGGGTTAGGGAATGGGGAGTTATTAGGGTACAGTTTAGGGTACCACAACGCTTAAGGTTTAGCGTACGTGTGAGGTCACTAGTTAGTGTTAGTGTACTGCTTACGATTAGGGCACGGGTGAGGGTAAGGCTTCGGAAGAGGGTCACGTTAAGGGTTAGGGTTAGGGTTAGGGTTAGGGAATGGGGATTGATTAGGGTACAGGTTAGGGTACGGCAATGGCTTAGGGTTGGCGTACGTTAGAGGGCATGGGTTAGTGTTGATGTACTGGTTAAAATTAGGACCCGGGTGAGGGTAAAGTTTCGGGTGAGTGTCATGGTTAGGTTTCAGGTTAGGGTTAGGGTTAGGGAATGGAGAGGGATTAGGGTACAGGTTAGGGTACCGCTGCGGTTTAGTGTTAGCGTACGTTTGAGGGCACGAGTTAGTCTTGGTGTCCTGGTTAAGATTAGGGCACGGGTGAGGGTAAGGCTTCGGGTGAGGGTCAGGGTTAGGATTCGGGTTAGGGTTAGGGTTAGGGAATAGAGAGGGATTAGGGTACAGGTTAGGGTACGACAATGCTTAAGTGTTAGCGTAAGTGTGAGGGCACGAGTTATTGTTGGTGTACTGGTTAAGACAACGGCACCGATGAGGGTAAGGCCTCGGAAAAGGGTCACGTTCAGGGTTTCGCTTAGGGTTAGGGTTAGGGAATGGGGAGGGATTAGGGTACAGGATAGGGTACGACAATGCTTAAGGGTTAGCGTACGTTTGAGGGCATGAGTTAGTGTTTGTGTACTGGTTAAG
This sequence comes from Inia geoffrensis, assembly GCA_036417435.1. Taxonomy (NCBI): domain Eukaryota; kingdom Metazoa; phylum Chordata; class Mammalia; order Artiodactyla; family Iniidae; genus Inia; species Inia geoffrensis. The sequence goes on from JAZAQT010000769.1 coordinate 50,556, forward strand.
ATTAGGGCATTGGTTAGGGTAGGGCATCGGAAGTGGGTCAGGTTTAGGGATGGGGTTAGGGTTAGGGTTAAGGAATGGGGAGGGATTAGGGTACGATTTAGGGTACGACAACGCTTAAGGTTTAGCGTACGTGTGAGGGCACGAGTTAGTGTTGGTGTCCTGGTTAAGATGAGGGCACGGGTGAGGGTAAGGCTTCGGGTGAGGGTCAGGGTTAGGATTCGGGTTAGGGTTAGGGTTAAGGAATGCAGAGGGATTAGGGTACAGCTTAGGGTACGACAGTGCTTAAGGGTTAGCGTTCGTGTGAGGGCAAGGGTTAGTGTTAGTGTCCTGGTTAAGATTAGGGCACGGGTGAGGGTAAGGCTTCAGGTGAGGGTCAGGGTTAGGATTCGGGTTAGGGTTAGGGTTAGGGAATGGGGAGGGATTAGGGTACAGTTTAGGGTACGACAACGATTAAGGGTTAGCGTACGTGTGAGGGCACAAGTTAGTGTTGGTGTCCTGGTTAAGATTAGGGCACGGGTGAGGGTAAAGTTTCGGGTGAGGGTCAGGGATAGAATTCGGGTTAGGGTTAGGGTTAGGGAATGGGGAGATATTAGGGCACAGTTTAGGGTACCACAACGCTTAAGGTTTAGCGTACGTGTGAGGTCACTAGTTAGTGTTAGTGTACTGCTTACGATTAGGGCACGGGTGAGGGTAAGGCCTCGGAAGAGGGTCACGTTAAGGGTTAGGGTTAGGGTTAGGGTTAGGGAATGGGGATTGATTAGGGTACAGGTTAGGGTACGGCAATGGCTTAGGGTTGGCGTACGTTAGAGGGCATGGGTTAGTGTTGATGTACTGGTTAAAATTAGGACACGGGTGAGGGTAAAGTTTCGGGTGAGTGTCATGGTTAGGTTTCAGGTTAGGGTTAGGGTTAGGGAATGGAGAGGGATTAGGGTACAGGTTAGGGTACCGCTGCGGTTTAGTGTTAGCGTACGTTTGAGGGCACGAGTTAGTCTTGGTGTCCTGGTTAAGATTAGGGCACGGGTGAGGATAAGGTTTCGGGTGAGGGTCAGGGTTAGGATTCGGGTTAGGGTTAGGGTTAGGGAATGGAGAGGGATTAGGGTACAGGTTAGGGTACCTCTGCGGTTTAGTGTTACCGTACGTTTGAGGGCACGAGTTAGTCTTGGTGTCCTGGTTAAGATTAGGGCACGGGTGAGGATAAGGTTGCGGGTGAGGGTCAGGGTTAGGATTCGGGTTAGGGTTAGGGTTAGGGAATGGAGAGGGATTAGGGTACAGGTTAGGGTACGACAATGCTTAAGGGTTAGCGTAAGTGTGAGGTCACGAGTTAGTGTTGGTGTACTGTTTAAGACAACGGCACCGATGAGGGTAAGGCCTCGGAAAAGGGTCACGTTCAGGGTTTCGCTTAGGGTTAGGGTTAGGGAATGGGGAGGGATTAGGGTACAGGATAGGGTACGACAATGCTTAAGGGTTAGAGTACGTTTGAGGGCATGAGTTAGTGTTTGTGTACTGCTTAAGATTAGGGCATTGGTTAGGGTAGGGCATCGGAAGTGGGTCAGGTTTAGGGATGGGGTTAGGGTTAGTGTTAAGGAATGGGGAGGGATTAGGGTACAATTTAGGGTACGACAACGCTTAAGGTTTAGCGTACGTGTGAGGTCACGAGTTAGTGTTGGTGTCCTGGTTAAGATTAGGGCACGGGTGAGGGTAAGGCTTCGGGTGAGGGTCAGGGTTAGGATTCGGGTTAGGGTTAGGGTTAGGGAATGGGGAGGGATTAGGGTACAGTTTAGGGTACGACAACGATTAAGGGTTAGCGTACGTGTGAGGGCACAAGTTAGTGTTGGTTTCCTGGTTAAGATTAGGGCACGGGTGAGGGTAAAGTTTCGGGTGAGGGTCAGGGATAGAATTCGGGTTAGGGTTAGGGTTAGGGAATGGGGAGATATTAGGGCACAGTTTAGGGTACCACAACGCTTAAGGTTTAGCGTACGTGTGAGGTCACTAGTTAGTGTTAGTGTACTGCTTACGATTAGGGCACGGGTGAGGGTAAGGCCTCGGAAGAGGGTCACGTTAAGGGTTAGGGTTAGGGTTAGGGTTAGGGAATGGGGATTGATTAGGGTACAGGTTAGGGTACGGCAATGGCTTAGGGTTGGCGTACGTTAGAGGGCATGGGTTAGTGTTGATGTACTGGTTAAAATTAGGACACGGGTGAGGGTAAAGTTTCGGGTGAGTGTCATGGTTAGGTTTCAGGTTAGGGTTAGGGTTAGGGAATGGAGAGGGATTAGGGTACAGGTTAGGGTACCGCTGCGGTTTAGTGTTAGCGTACGTTTGAGGGCACGAGTTAGTCTTGGTGTCCTGGTTAAGATTAGGGCACGGGTGAGGATAAGGTTTCGGGTGAGGGTCAGGGTTAGGATTCGGGTTAGGGTTAGGGTTAGGGAATGGAGAGGGATTAGGGTACAGGTTAGGGTACGACAATGCTTAAGGGTTAGCGTAAGTGTGAGGTCACGAGTTAGTGTTGGTGTACTGTTTAAGACAACGGCACCGATGAGGGTAAGGCCTCGGAAAAGGGTCACGTTCAGGGTTTCGCTTAGGGTTAGGGTTAGGGAATGGGGAGGGATTAGGGTACAGGATAGGATACGACAATGCTTAAGGGTTAGCGTACGTTTGACGGCATGAGTTAGTGTTTGTGTCCTGGTTAAGATTAGGGCATTGGTTAGGGTAGGGCATCGGAAGTGGGTCAGGTTTAGGGATGGGGTTAGGGTTAGGGTTAAGGAATGGGGAGGGATTAGGGTACAATTTAGGGTACGATAACGCTTAAGGTTTAGCGTACGTGTGAGGGCACGAGTTAGTGTTGGTGTTCTGGTTAAGATTAGGGCACGGGTGAGGGTAAGGCTTCGGGTGAGGGTCAGGGCTAGGATTCGGGTAAGGCTTAGGGTTAAGGAATGCAGAGGGATTAGGTTACAGTTTAAGGTACGAGAGTGCTTAAGGGTTAGCGTTCGTGTGAGGGCAAGGGTTAGTGTTAATGTCCTGGTTACGATTAGGGCACGGGTGAGGGTAAGGCTTCAGGTGAGGGTCAGGGTTAGGATTCGGGTTAGGGTTAGGGTTAGGGAATGGGGAGGGATTAGGGTACAGTTTAGGGTACGACAACGATTAAGGGTTAGTGTACGTGTGAGGGCACAAGTTAGTGTTGGTGTGCTGGTTAAGATTAGGGCACAGGTGAGGGTAAGGTTTCGGGTGAGGGTCAGGGATAGAATTCGGGTTAGGGTTAGGGTTAGGGAATGGAGAGGGATTAGGGTACAGGTTAGGGTACGACAATGCTTAAGGGTTAGCGTAACTGTGAGGGCACAAGTTAGTGTTGGTGTACTGGTTAAGACAACGGCACCGATGAGGGTAAGGCCTCGGAAAAGGGTCACGTTCAGGGTTTCGCTTAGGGTTAGGGTTAGGGAATGGGGAGGGATTAGGGTACAGGATAGGGTACGACAATGCTTAAGGGTTAGCGTACGTTTGAGGGCATGAGTTAGTGTTTGTGTACTGGTTAAGAATAGGGCATTTGTTAGGGTAGGGCATCGGAGGTGGGTCAGGTTTAGGGATGGGGTTAGGGTTAGGGTTAAGGAATGGGGAGGGATTAGGGTACAATTTAGGGTACGACAACGCTTAAGGTTTAGCGTACGTGTGAGGGCACGAGTTAGTGTTGGTGTCCTGGTTAAGATTAGGGCACGGGTGAGGGTAAGGCTTCGGGTGAGGGTCAGGGTTAGGATTCGGGTTAGGGTTAGGGTTAAGGAATGCAGAGGGATTAGGCTACAGCTCAGGGTACGACAGTGCTTAAGGGTTAGCGTTCGTGAGAGGGCAAGGGTTAGTGTTAGTGTCCTGGTTAAGATTAGGGCACGGGTGAGGGTAAGGCTTCAGGTGAGGGTCAGGGTTAGGGTTAGGGAATGGGGAGGGATTAGGGTACAGTTTAGGGTACGACAACGATTAAGGGTTAGCGTACGTGTGAGGGCACAAGTTAGTGTGGGTGTCCTGGTTACGATTAGGGCACGGGTGAGGGTAAGGTTTCGGGTGAGGGTCAGGGATAGAATTCGGGTTAGGTTTAGGGTTAGGGAATGGCGAGATATTAGGGCACAGTTTAGGGTACAACAACGCTTAAGGTTTAGCGTACGTGTGAGGTCACTAGTTAGTGTTAGTGTACTGCTTACGATTAGGGCACGGGTGAGGGTAAGGCCTCGGAAGAGGGTCACGTTAAGGGTTAGGGTTAGGGTTAGGGTTAGGAAATGGGGATTGATTAGGGTACAGGTTAGGGTACGGCAATGGCTTAGGGTTGGCGTACGTTAGAGGGCATGGGTTAGTGTTGATGTACTGGTTAAAATTAGGACACGGGTGAGGGTAAAGTTTCGGGTGAGTGTCATGGTTAGGTTTCAGGTTAGGGTTAGGGTTAGGGAATGGAGAGGGATTAGGGTACAGGTTAGGGTACCGCTGCGGGTTAGTGTTAGCGTACGTGTGAGGGCACGAGTTAGTCTTGGTGTCCTGGTTAAGATTAGGGCACGGGTGAGAGTAAGGCTTCGGGTGAGGGTCAGGGTTAGGATTCGGGTTAGGGTTAGGGTTAGGGAATGGAGAGGGATTAGGGTACAGGTTAGGGTACGATAATGCTTAAGGGTTAGCGTATGTGTGAGGGCACGATTTAGTGTTGGTGTACTGGTTAAGACAACGGCACCGATGAGGGTAAGGCCTCGGAAAAGGGTCACGTTCAGGGTTTCGCTTAGGGTTAGGGTTAGGGAATGGTGAGGGATTAGGGTACAGGATAGGGTACGACAATGCTTAAGGGTTAGCGTACGTTTGAGGGCATGAGTTAGTGTTTGTGTACTGGGTAAGGTTAGGGCATTGGTTAGGGTAGGGCATCAGAAGTGGGTCAGGTTTAGGGATGGGGTTAGGGTTAGGGTTAAGGAATGGGGAGGGATTAGGGTACAATTTAGGGTACGACAACGCTTAAGGTTTAGCGTACGTGTGAGGGCACGAGTTAGTGTTGGTGTCCTGGTTAAGATTAGGGCACGGGTGAGGGTAAGGTTTCGGGTGAGGGTCAGGGATAGAATTCGGGTTAGGGTTAGGTTTAGGGAATGGGGAGATATTAGGGCACAGTTTAGGGTACCACAACGCTTAAGGTTTAGCGTACGTGTGAGGTCACTAGTTAGTGTTAGTGTACTGCTTACGATTAGGGCACGGGTGAGGGTAAGGCTTCGGGAGAGGGTCAGGGTTAGGATTCGGGTTAGGGTTAGGGTTAAGGAATGCAGAGAGATTAGGCTACAGCTCAGGGTACGACAGTGCTTAAGGGTTAGCGTTCGTGTGAGGGCAAGGGTTAGTTTTAGTGTCCTGGTTAAGATTAGGGCACGGGTGAGTGTAAGGCTTCAGGTGAGGGTCAGGGTTAGGATTCGGGTTAGGGTTAGGGTTAGGGAATGGGGAGGGATTAGGGTACAGTTTAGGGTACGACAACGATTAAGTGTTAGCGTACGTGTGAGGGCACAAGTTAGTGTTGGTGTCCTGGTTAAGATTAGGGCATGGGTGAGGGTAAGGCTTCGGGTGAGGGTCAGGGTTAGGATTCGGGTTAGGGTTAGGGTTAGGGAATGGAGAGGGATTAGGGTACAGGTTAGGGTACGACAATGCTTAAGGGTTAGCGTAAGTGTGAGGGCACGAGTTAGTGTTGTTGTACTGGTTAAGACAACGGCACCGATGAGGGTAAGGCCTCGGAAAAGGGTCACGTTCAGGGTTTCGCTTAGGGTTAGGGTTAGGGAATGGGGAGGGATTAGGGTACAGGATAGGGTACGACAATGCTTAAGGGTTAGCGTACGCTTGAGGGCATGAGTTAGTGTTTGTGTACTGGTTAAGATTAGGGCATTGGTTAGCGTAGGGCATCGGAGGTGGGTCAGGTTTAGGGATGGGGTTAGGTTTAGGGTTAAGGAATGGGGAGGGATTAGGGTACAATTTAGGGTACGACAACGCTTAAGGTTTAGCGTACGTGTGAGGGCACGCGTTAGTGTTGGTGTCCTGGTTAAGATTAGGGCACGGGTGAGGGTAAGGCTTCGGGTGAGGGTCAGGGTTAGGATTCGGGTTAGGGTTAGGGTTAAGGAATGCAGAGGGATTAGGGTACAGCTTAGGGTACGACAGTGCTTAAGGGTTAGCGTTCGTGTGAGGGCAAGGGTTAGTGTTAGTGTCCTGGTTAAGATTAGGGCACGGGTGAGGGTAAGGCTTCAGGTGAGGGTCAGGGTTAGGATTCGGGTTAGGGTTAGGGTTAGGGAATGGTGAGGGATTAGGGTACAGTTTAGGGTACGACAACGATTAAGGGTTAGCATACGTGTGAGGTCACGAGTTAGTGTTGGTGTCCTGGTTAAGATTAGGGCACGGGTGAGGGTAATGCTTGGGGTGAGGGTCAGGTTTAGGATTCGGGTTAGGGTTAGGGTTAAGGAATGCAGAGGGATTAGGGTACAGCTTAGGGTACGACAACGATTAAGGGTTAGCGTACGTGTGAGTGCACAAGTTAGTGTTGGTGTCCTGGTTAAGATTAGGGCACGGGTGAGGGTAAAGTTTCGGGTGAGGGTCAGGGATAGAATTCGGTTTAGCGTTAGGGTTAGGGAATGGGGAGATATTAGGGCACAGTTTAGGGTACCACAACGCTTAAGGTTTAGCGTACGTGTGAGGTCACTTGTTAGTGTTAGTGTACTGCTTACGATTAGGGCACGGGTGAGGGTAAGGCCTCGGAAGAGGGTCACGTTAAGGGTTAGGGTTAGGGTTAGGGTTAGGGAATGGGGATTGATTAGGGTACAGGTTAGGGTACGGCAATGGCTTAGGGTTGGCGAACGTTAGAGGGCATGGGTTAGTGTTGATGTACTGGTTAAAATTAGGACACGGGTGAGGGTAAAGTTTCGGGTGAGTGTCATGGTTAGGTTTCAGGTTAGGGTTAGGGGTAGGGAATGGAGAGGGATTATCGTACAGGTTAGGGTACCGCTGCGGTTTAGTGTTAGCGTACGTTTGAGGGCACGAGTTAGTCTTGGTGTCTTGCTTAAGATTAGGGCACGGGTGAGGGTAAGGCTTCGGGTGAGGGTCAGGGTTAGGATTCGGGTTAGGAAATGGAGAGGGATTAGGGTACAGGTTAGGGTACGACAATGCTTAAGGTTTAGCGTAAGTGTGAGGGCACGAGTTAGTGTTGGTGTACTGGTTAAGACAACGGCACCGATGAGGGTAAGGCCTCGGAAAAGGGTCACGTTCAGGGTTTCGCTTAGGGTTAGGGTTAGGGAATGGGGAGGGATTAGGGTACAGGATAGGGTACGACAATGCTTAAGGGTTAGCGTACGTTTAAGGGCATGAGTTAGTGTTTGTGTACTGGTTAAGATTAGGGCATTGGTTAGGGTAGGGCATCGGAAGTGGGTCAGGTTTAGGGATGGGGTTAGGGTTAGGGTTAAGGAATGGGGAGGGATTAGGGTACAATTTAGGGTACGACAACGCTTAAGGTTTAGCATACGTGTGAGGGCAAGAGTTAGTGTTGTTGTCCTGGTTAAGATTAGGGCACGGGTGAGGGTAAGGCTTCGGGTGAGGGTCAGGTTTAGGATTCGGGTTAGGGTTAGGGTTAAGGAATGCAGAGGGATTAGGGTACAGCTTAGGGTACGACAACGATTAAGGGTTAGCGTACGTGTGAGTGCACAAGTTTGTGTTGGTGTCCTGGTTAAGATTTGGGCACGGGTGAGGTTAAGGTTTCGGGTGAGGGTCAGGGATAGAATTCGGGTTAGGGTTAGGGTTAGGGAATGGGGAGATATTAGGGCACAGTTTAGGGTACCACAACGCTTAAGGTTTAGCATACGTGTGAGGTCACTAGTTAGTGTTAGTGTACTGCTTACGATTAGGGCACGGGTGAGGGTAAGGCTTCGGAAGAGGGTCACGTTAAGGGTTAGTGTTAGGGTTAGGGTTAGGGAATGGGAATTGATTAGGGTACAGGTTAGGGTACGGCAATGGCTTAGGGTTGGCGTACGTTAGAGGGCATGGGTTAGTGTTGATGTACTGGTTAAAATTAGGACACGGGTGAGGGTAAAGTTTCGGGTGAGTGTCATGGTTAGGTTTCAGGTTAGGGTTAGGGTTAGGGAATGGAGAGGGATTAGGGTACAGGTTAGGGTACCGCTGCGGTTTAGTGTTAGCGTACGTTTGAGGGCACGAGTTAGTCTTGGTGTCCTGGTTAAGATTTGGGCACGGGTGAGGGTAAGGCTTCGGGTGAGGGTCAGGGTTAGGATTCGGGTTAGGGTTAGGGTTAGGGCATGGAGAGGGATTAGGGTACAGGTTAGGGTACGACAATGCTTAAGGGTTAGCATAAGTGTGAGGGCAGGAGTTAGTGTTGGAGTACTGCTTAAGACAACGGCACCGATGAGGGTAAGGCCTCAGAAAAGGGTCCCGTTCAGGGTTTCGCTTAGTGTTAGGTTTAGGGAATGGGGAGGGATTAGGGTACAGGATAGGGTACGACAATGCTTAAGGGTTAGCGTACGTTTGAGGGCATGAGTTAGTGTTTGTGTACTGGTTAAGATTAGGGCATTGGTTAGGGTAGGGTATCGGAAGTGAGTCAGGTTTAGGGATGGGGTTAGGGTTAGGATTAAGGAATGGGGAGGGATTAGGGTACAATTTAGGGTACGACAACGCTTAAGGTTTAGCGTACGTGTGAGGGCACGCATTAGTGTTGGTGTCCTGGTTAAGATTAGGCCACGGGTGAGGGTAAGGCTTCGGGTGAGGGTCAGGGTTAGGATTCGGGTTAGGGTTAGGGTTAAGGAATGCAGAGGGATTAGGGTACAGCTTAGGGTACGACAGTGCTTAAGGGTTAGCGTTCGTGTGAGGGCAAGGGTTAGTGTTAGTGTCCTGGTTAAGATTAGGGCACGGGTGAGGGTAAGGCTTCAGGTGAGGGTCAGGGTTAGGATTCGGGTTAGAGTTAGGGTTAGGGAATGGGGAGGGATTAGGGTACAGTTTAGGGTACGACAACGATTAAGTGTTAGCATACGTGTGAGGGCACAAGTTAGTGTTGGTGTCCTGGTTAAGATTAGGGCACGGGTGAGGGTAAGGTTTCGGGTGGGTGTCAGGGATAGAATTCGGGTTAGGGTTAGGGTTAGGGAATGGGGAGATATTAGGGCACAGTTTAGGGTACCACAACGCTTAAGGGTTAGTGTACGTGTTAGGTCACTAGTTAGTGTTAGTGTACTGCTTACGATTAGGGCACGGGTGAGGGTAAGGCCTCGGAAGAGGGTCACGTTAAGGGTTAGGGTTAGGGTTAGGGTTAGGGAATGGGGATTGATTAGGGTACAGGTTAGGGTACGGCAATGGCTTAGGGTTGGCGTACGTTAGAGGGCATGGGTTAGTGTTGATGTACTGGTTAAAATTAGGACACGGTTGAGGGTAAAGTTTCGGGTGAGTGTCATGGTTAGGTTTCAGGTTAGGGTTAGGGTTAGGGAATGGAGAGGGATTAGGGTACAGGTTAGGGTACCGCTGCGGTTTAGTGTTAGCGTACGTTTGAGGGCACGAGTTAGTCTTGGTGTCCTGGTTAAGATTAGGGCACGGGTGAGGGTAAGGCTTCGGGTGAGGGTCAGGGTTAGGATTCGGTTTAGGGTTAGGGTTAGGGAATGGAGAGGGATTAGGGTACAGGTTAGGGTACGACAATGCTTAAGGGTTAGCGTAAGTGTGAGGGTACGAGTTAGTGTTGGTGTACTGGTTAAGAAAACGGCACCGATGAGGGTAAGGCCTCGTTAAAGGGTCACGTTCAGGGTTTCGCTTAGGGTTAGGGTTAGGGAATGGGGAGGGATTAGGGTACAGGATAGGGTACGACAATGCTTAAGGGTTAGCGTACGTTTGAGGGCATGAGTTAGTGTTTGTGTACTGGTTAAGATTAGGGCATTGGTTAGGGTAGGGGATCGGAAGTGGGTCAGGTTTTGGGATGGGGTTAGGGTTAGGGTTAAGGAATGGGGAGGGATTAGGGTACAATTTAGGGTACGACAACGCTTAAGGTTTAGCGTACGTGTGAGGGCACGAGTTAGTGTTGGTGTCCTGGTTAAGATTAGGGCACGGGTGAGGGTAAGGCTTCGGGTGAGGGTCAGGTTTAGGATTCGGGTTAGGGTTAGGGTTAAGGAATGCAGAGGGATTAGGGTACAGCTTAGGGTACGACAACGATTAAGGGTTAGCGTACGTGTGAGTGCACAAGTTTGTGTTGGTGTCCTGGTTAAGATTTGGGCACGGGTGAGGGTAAGGTTTAGGGTGAGGGTCAGGGATAGAATTCGGGTTAGGGTTAAGGTTAGGGATTGGGGAGATATTAGGGCACAGTTTATGGTACCACAAAGCTTAAGGTTTAGCATAGGTGTGAGGTCACTAGTTAGTGTTAGTGTACTGCTTACGATTAGGTCACGGGTGAGGGTAAGCCCTCGGAAGAGGGTCACGTTAAGGGTTAGGGTTAGGGTTAGGGTTAGTGAATGGGGATTGATTAGGGTACAGGTTAGGGTACGGCAATGGCTTAGGGTTGGTGTACGTTAGAGGGCATGGGTTAGTGTTGATGTACTGGTTAAAATTAGGACACGGGTGAGGGTAAAGTTTCGGGTGAGTGTCATGGTTAGGTTTCAGGTTTGGGTTAGGGTTAGGGAATGGAGAGGGATTAGGGTACAGGTTAGGGTACCGCTGCGGTTTAGTGTTAGCGTACGTTTGAGGGCAAGAGTTAGTCTTGGTGTCCTGGTTAAGATTAGGGCACAGGTGACGGTAAGGGTTCGGGTGAGGGAAAGGGTTAGGATTCGGTTTAGGGTTAGGGTTAGGGAATGGAGAGGGATTAGGGTACAGGTTAGGGTACGACAATGCTTAAGGGTTAGCGTAAGTGTGAGGGTACGAGTTAGTGTTGGTGTGCTGGTTAAGAAAACGGCACCGATGAGGGTAAGGCCTCGTTAAAGGGTCACGTTCAGGGTTTCGCTTAGGGTTAGGGTTAGGGAATGGGGAGGGATTAGGGTATAGGATAGGGTACGACAATGCTTAAGGGTTAGCGTACGTTTGAGGGCATGAGTTAGCGTTTGTGTACTGGTTAAGATTAGGGCATTGGTTAGGGTAGGGTATCGGAAGTGGGTCAGGTTTAGGGATGGTGTTAGGGTTAGGGGTAAGGAATGGGGAGGGATTAGGGTACAATTTAGGGTACGACAACGCTTAAGGTTTAGCGTACGTGTGAGGGCACGATTTAGTGTTGGTGTCCTGGTTAAGATTAGGGCACGGGTGAGGGTAAGGCTTCGGGTGAGGGTCAGGGTTAGGATTCGGGTTAGGGTTAGGGTTAAGGAATGCAGAGGGATTAGGGTACAGCTTAGGGTACGACAGTGCTTAAGGGTTAGCGTTCGTGTGAGGGCAAGGTTTAGTGTTAGTGTCCTGGTTAAGATTAGGGCACGGGTGAGGGTAAGGCTTCAGGTGAGGGTCAGGGTTAGGATTCGGGTTAGGGTTAGGGTTAGGGAATGGGGAGATATTAGGGCACAGTTTAGGGTACCACAACGCTTAAGGTTTAGCGTACGTGTGAGGTCACTAGTTAGTGTTAGTGTACTGCTTACGATTAGGGCACGGGTGAGGGTAAGGCCTCGGAAGAGGGTCACGTTAAGGGTTAGGGTTAGGGTTAGGGTTAGGGAATGGGTTTGATTAGGGTACAGGTTAGGGTACGGCAATGGCTTAGGGTTGGCGTACGTTAGAGGGCATGGGTTAGTGTTGATGTACTGGTTAAAATTAGGACACATGTGAGGGTAAAGTTTCGGGTGAGTGTCATGGTTAGGTTTCAGGTTAGGGTTAGGGTTAGGGAATGGAGAGGGATTAGGGTACAGGTTAGGGTACCGCTGCGGTTTAGTGTTAGCGTACGTTTGAGAGCACAAGTTAGTCTTGGTGTCCTGGTTAAGATTAGGGCACGGGTGAGGGTAAGGCTTCGGGTGAGGGTCAGGGTTAGGATACGGGTTAGGGTTAGGGTTAGGGAATGGAGAGGGATTAGGGTACAGGTTAGGGTACAACATTGCTTAAGGGTTAGCGTAAGTGTGAGGGCACGAGTTAGTGTTGGTGTCCTGGTTAAGATTAGGGCACGGGTGAGGGTAAGGCTTCGGGTGAGGGTCAGGTTTAGGATTCGGGTTAGGGTTAGGGTTAAGGAATGCAGAGGGATTAGGGTACAGCTTAGGGTACGACAGCGATTAAGGGTTAGCGTACGTGTGAGTGCACAAGTTAGTGTTGGTGTCCTGGTTAAGATTAGGGCACGGGTGAGGGTAAGGTTTCGGGTGAGGGTCAGGGATAGAATTCGGGTTAGGGTTAGGGTTAGGGAATGGGGAGTTATTAGGGTACAGTTTAGGGTACCACAACGCTTAAGGTTTAGCGTACGTGTGAGGTCACTAGTTAGTGTTAGTGTACTGCTTACGATTAGGGCACGGGTGAGGGTAAGGCTTCGGAAGAGGGTCACGTTAAGGGTTAGGGTTAGGGTTAGGGTTAGGGAATGGGGATTGATTAGGGTACAGGTTAGGGTACGGCAATGGCTTAGGGTTGGCGTACGTTAGAGGGCATGGGTTAGTGTTGATGTACTGGTTAAAATTAGGACCCGGGTGAGGGTAAAGTTTCGGGTGAGTGTCATGGTTAGGTTTCAGGTTAGGGTTAGGGTTAGGGAATGGAGAGGGATTAGGGTACAGGTTAGGGTACCGCTGCGGTTTAGTGTTAGCGTACGTTTGAGGGCACGAGTTAGTCTTGGTGTCCTGGTTAAGATTAGGGCACGGGTGAGGGTAAGGCTTCGGGTGAGGGTCAGGGTTAGGATTCGGGTTAGGGTTAGGGTTAGGGAATGGAGAGGGATTAGGGTACAGGTTAGGGTACGACAATGCTTAAGTGTTAGCGTAAGTGTGAGGGCACGAGTTATTGTTGGTGTACTGGTTAAGACAACGGCACCGATGAGGGTAAGGCCTCGGAAAAGGGTCACGTTCAGGGTTTCGCTTAGGGTTAGGGTTAGGGAATGGGGAGGGATTTGGGTACAGGATAGGGTACAACAATGCTTAAGGGTTAGCGTACGTTTGAGGGCATGAGTTAGTGTTTGTGTACTGGTTAAGATTAGGGCATTGGTTAGGGTAGGGCATCGGAAGTGGGTCAGGTTTAGGGATGGGGTTAGGGTTAGGGTTAAGGAATGGGGAGGGATTAGGGTACGATTTAGGGTACGACAACGCTTAAGGTTTAGCGTACGTGTGAGGGCACGAGTTAGTGTTGGTGTCCTGGTTAAGATGAGGGCACGGGTGAGCGTAAGGCTTCGGGTGAGGGTCAGGGTTAGGATTCGGGTTAGGGTTAGGGTTAAGGAATGCAGAGGGATTAGGGTACAGCTTAGGGTACGACAGTGCTTAAGGGTTAGCGTTCGTGTGAGGGCAAGGGTTAGTGTTAGTGTCCTGGTTAAGATTAGGGCACGGGTGAGGGTAAGGCTTCAGGTGAGGGTCAGGGTTAGGATTCGGGTTAGGGTTAGGGTTAGGGAATGGGGAGGGATTAGGGTACAGTTTAGGGTACGACAACGATTAAGGGTTAGCGTACGTGTGAGGGCACAAGTTAGTGTTGGTGTCCTGGTTAAGATTAGGGCACGGGTGAGGGTAAAGTTTCGGGTGAGGGTCAGGGATAGAATTCGGGTTAGGGTTAGGGTTAGGGAATGGGGAGATATTAGGGCACAGTTTAGGGTACCACAACGCTTAAGGTTTAGCGTACGTGTGAGGTCACTAGTTAGTGTTAGTGTACTGCTTACGATTAGGGCACGGGTGAGGGTAAGGCCTCGGAAGAGGGTCACGTTAAGGGTTAGGGTTAGGGTTAGGGTTAGGGAATGGGGATTGATTAGGGTACAGGTTAGGGTACGGCAATGGCTTAGGGTTGGCGTACGTTAGAGGGCATGGGTTAGTGTTGATGTACTGGTTAAAATTAGGACACGGGTGAGGGTAAAGTTTCGGGTGAGTGTCATGGTTAGGTTTCAGGTTAGGGTTAGGGTCAGGGAATGGAGAGGGATTAGGGTACAGGTTAGGGTACCGCTGCGGTTTAGTGTTAGCGTACGTTTGAGGGCACGAGTTAGTCTTGGTGTCCTGGTTAAGATTAGGGCACGGGTGAGGATAAGGTTTCGGGTGAGGGTCAGGGTTAGGATTCGGGTTAGGGTTAGGGTTAGGGAATGGAGAGGGATTAGGGTACAGGTTAGGGTACCTCTGCGGTTTAGTGTTACCGTACGTTTGAGGGCACGAGTTAGTCTTGGTGTCCTGGTTAAGATTAGGGCACGGGTGAGGATAAGGTTTCGGGTGAGGGTCAGGGTTAGGATTCGGGTTAGGGTTAGGGTTAGGGAATGGAGAGGGATTAGGGTACAGGTTAGGGTACGACAATGCTTAAGGGTTAGCGTAAGTGTGAGGTCACGAGTTAGTGTTGGTGTACTGTTTAAGACAACGGCACCGATGAGGGTAAGGCCTCGGAAAAGGGTCACGTTCAGGGTTTCGCTTAGGGTTAGGGTTAGGGAATGGGGAGGGATTAGGGTACAGGATAGGGTACGACAATGCTTAAGGGTTAGCGTACGTTTGAGGGCATGAGTTAGTGTTTGTGTACTGCTTAAGATTAGGGCATTGGTTAGGGTAGGGCATCGGAAGTGGGTCAGGTTTAGGGATGGGGTTAGGGTTAGTGTTAAGGAATGGGGAGGGATTAGGGTACAATTTAGGGTACGACAACGCTTAAGGTTTAGTGTACGTGTGAGGTCACGAGTTAGTGTTGGTGTCCTGGTTAAGATTAGGGCACGGGTGAGGGTAAGGCTTCGGGTGAGGGTCAGGTTTAGGATTCGGGTTAGGGTTAGGGTTAAGGAATGCAGAGGGATTAGGGTACAGCTTAGGGTACGACAACGATTAAGGGTTAGCGTACGTGTGAGTGCACAATTTAGTGTTGGTGTCCTGGTTAAGATTAGGGCACGTGTGAGGGTAAGGCTTCAGGTGAGGGTCAGGGTTAGGATTCGGGTTAGGGTTAGGGTTAGGGAATGGGGAGGGATTAGGGTTCAGTTTAGGGTACGACAACGATTAAGGGTTAGCGTACGTTTGAGGGCATGAGTTAGTGTTTGTGTACTGGATAAGATTAGGGCATTGGTTAGGGTAGGGCATCGGAAGTGGGTCAGGTTTAGGGATGGGGTTAGGGTTAGGGTTAAGGAATGGGGAGGGATTAGGGTACGATTTAGGGTACGACAACGCTTAAGGTTTAGCGTACGTGTGAGGGCACGAGTTAGTGTTGGTGTCCTGGTTAAGATGAGGGCACGGGTGAGGGTAAGGCTTCGGGTGAGGGTCAGGGTTAGGATTCGGGTTAGGGTTAGGGTTAAGGAATGCAGAGGGATTAGGGTACAGCTTAGGGTACGACAGTGCTTAAGGGTTAGCGTTCGTGTGAGGGCAAGGGTTAGTGTTAGTGTCCTGGTTAAGATTAGGGCACGGGTGAGGGTAAGGCTTCAGGTGAGGGTCAGGGTTAGGATTCGGGTTAGGGTTAGGGTTAGGGAATGGGGAGGGATTAGGGTACAGTTTAGGGTACGACAACGATTAAGGGTTAGCGTACGTGTGAGGGCACAAGTTAGTGTTGGTGTCCTGGTTAAGATTAGGGCACGGGTGAGGGTAAAGTTTCGGGTGAGGGTCAGGGATAGAATTCGGGTTAGGGTTAGGGTTAGGGAATGGGGAGATATTAGGGCACAGTTTAGGGTACCACAACGCTTAAGGTTTAGCGTACGTGTGAGGTCACTAGTTAGTGTTAGTGTACTGCTTACGATTAGGGCACGGGTGAGGGTAAGGCCTCGGAAGAGGGTCACGTTAAGGGTTAGGGTTAGGGTTAGGGTTAGGGAATGGGGATTGATTAGGGTACAGGTTAGGGTACGGCAATGGCTTAGGGTTGGCGTACGTTAGAGGGCATGGGTTAGTGTTGATGTACTGGTTAAAATTAGGACACGGGTGAGGGTAAAGTTTCGGGTGAGTGTCATGGTTAGGTTTCAGGTTTGGGTTAGGGTTAGGGAATGGAGAGGGATTAGGGTACAGGTTAGGGTACCGCTGCGGTTTAGTGTTAGCGTACGTTTGAGGGCACGAGTTAGTCTTGGTGTCCTGGTTAAGATTAGGGCACGGGTGACGGTAAGGCTTCGGGTGAGGGAAAGGGTTAGGATTCGGTTTAGGGTTAGGGTTAGGGAATGGAGAGGGATTAGGGTACAGGTTAGGGTACGACAATGCTTAAGGGTTAGCGTAAGTGTGAGGGTACGAGTTAGTGTTGGTGTGCTGGTTAAGAAAACGGCACCGATGAGGGTAAGGCCTCGTTAAAGGGTCACGTTCAGGGTTTCGCTTAGGGTTAGGGTTAGGGAATGGGGAGGGATTAGGGTATAGGATAGGGTACGACAATGCTTAAGGTTAGCGTACGTTTGAGGGCATGAGTTAGCGTTTGTGTACTGGTTAAGATTAGGGCATTGGTTAGGGTAGGGTATCGGAAGTGGGTCAGGTTTAGGGATGGTGTTAGGGTTAGGGGTAAGGAATGGGGAGGGATTAGGGTACAATTTAGGGTACGACAACGCTTAAGGTTTAGCGTACGTGTGAGGGCACGATTTAGTGTTGGTGTCCTGGTTAAGATTAGGGCACGGGTGAGGGTAAGGCTTCGGGTGAGGGTCAGGGTTAGGATTCGGGTTAGGGTTAGGGTTAAGGAATGCAGAGGGATTAGGGTACAGCTTAGGGTACGACAGTGCTTAAGGGTTAGCGTTCGTGTGAGGGCAAGGTTTAGTGTTAGTGTCCTGGTTAAGATTAGGGCACGGGTGAGGGTAAGGCTTCAGGTGAGGGTCAGGGTTAGGATTCGGGTTAGGGTTAGGGTTAGGGAATGGGGAGATATTAGGGCACAGTTTAGGGTACCACAACGCTTAAGGTTTAGCGTACGTGTGAGGTCACTAGTTAGTGTTAGTGTACTGCTTACGATTAGGGCACGGGTGAGGGTAAGGCCTCGGAAGAGGGTCACGTTAAGGGTTAGGGTTAGGGTTAGGGTTAGGGAATGGGTTTGATTAGGGTACAGGTTAGGGTACGGCAATGGCTTAGGGTTGGCGTACGTTAGAGGGCATGGGTTAGTGTTGATGTACTGGTTAAAATTAGGACACATGTGAGGGTAAAGTTTCGGGTGAGTGTCATGGTTAGGTTTCAGGTTAGGGTTAGGGTTAGGGAATGGAGAGGGATTAGGGTACAGGTTAGGGTACCGCTGCGGTTTAGTGTTAGCGTACGTTTGAGAGCACAAGTTAGTCTTGGTGTCCTGGTTAAGATTAGGGCACGGGTGAGGGTAAGGCTTCGGGTGAGGGTCAGGGTTAGGATACGGGTTAGGGTTAGGGTTAGGGAATGGAGAGGGATTAGGGTACAGGTTAGGGTACAACATTGCTTAAGGGTTAGCGTAAGTGTGAGGGCACGAGTTAGTGTTGGTGTCCTGGTTAAGATTAGGGCACGGGTGAGGGTAAGGCTTCGGGTGAGGGTCAGGTTTAGGATTCGGGTTAGGGTTAGGGTTAAGGAATGCAGAGGGATTAGGGTACAGCTTAGGGTACGACAGCGATTAAGGGTTAGCGTACGTGTGAGTGCACAAGTTAGTGTTGGTGTCCTGGTTAAGATTAGGGCACGGGTGAGGGTAAGGTTTCGGGTGAGGGTCAGGGATAGAATTCGGGTTAGGGTTAGGGTTAGGGAATGGGGAGTTATTAGGGTACAGTTTAGGGTACCACAACGCTTAAGGTTTAGCGTACGTGTGAGGTCACTAGTTAGTGTTAGTGTACTGCTTACGATTAGGGCACGGGTGAGGGTAAGGCTTCGGAAGAGGGTCACGTTAAGGGTTAGGGTTAGGGTTAGGGTTAGGGAATGGGGATTGATTAGGGTACAGGTTAGGGTACGGCAATGGCTTAGGGTTGGCGTACGTTAGAGGGCATGGGTTAGTGTTGATGTACTGGTTAAAATTAGGACCCGGGTGAGGGTAAAGTTTCGGGTGAGTGTCATGGTTAGGTTTCAGGTTAGGGTTAGGGTTAGGGAATGGAGAGGGATTAGGGTACAGGTTAGGGTACCGCTGCGGTTTAGTGTTAGCGTACGTTTGAGGGCACGAGTTAGTCTTGGTGTCCTGGTTAAGATTAGGGCACGGGTGAGGGTAAGGCTTCGGGTGAGGGTCAGGGTTAGGATTCGGGTTAGGGTTAGGGTTAGGGAATGGAGAGGGATTAGGGTACAGGTTAGGGTACGACAATGCTTAAGTGTTAGCGTAAGTGTGAGGGCACGAGTTATTGTTGGTGTACTGGTTAAGACAACGGCACCGATGAGGGTAAGGCCTCGGAAAAGGGTCACGTTCAGGGTTTCGCTTAGGGTTAGGGTTAGGGAATGGGGAGGGATTTGGGTACAGGATAGGGTACAACAATGCTTAAGGGTTAGCGTACGTTTGAGGGCATGAGTTAGTGTTTGTGTACTGGTTAAGATTAGGGCATTGGTTAGGGTAGGGCATCGGAAGTGGGTCAGGTTTAGGGATGGGGTTTGGGTTAGGGTTAAGGAATGGGGAGGGATTAGGGTACGATTTAGGGTACGACAACGCTTAAGGTTTAGCGTACGTGTGAGGGCACGAGTTAGTGTTGGTGTCCTGGTTAAGATGAGGGCACGGGTGAGGGTAAGGCTTAGGGTGAGGGTCAGGGTTAGGATTCGGGTTAGGGTTAGGGTTAAGGAATGCAGAGGGATTAGGGTACAGCTTAGGGTACGACAGTGCTTAAGGGTTAGCGTTCGTGTGAGGGCAAGGGTTAGTGTTAGTGTCCTGGTTAAGATTAGGGCACGGGTGAGGGTAAGGCTTCAGGTGAGGGTCAGGGTTAGGATTCGGGTTAGGGTTAGGGTTAGGGAATGGGGAGGGATTAGGGTACAGTTTAGGGTACGACAACGATTAAGGGTTAACGTACGTGTGAGGGCACAAGTTAGTGTTGGTGTCCTGGTTAAGATTAGGGCACGGGTGAGGGTAAAGTTTCGGGTGAGGGTCAGGGATAGAATTCGGGTTAGGGTTAGGGTTAGGGAATGGGGAGATATTAGGGCACAGTTTAGGGTACCACAACGCTTAAGGTTTAGCGTACGTGTGAGGTCACTAGTTAGTGTTAGTGTACTGCTTACGATTAGGGCACGGGTGAGGGTAAGGCCTCGGAAGAGGGTCACGTTAAGGGTTAGGGTTAGGGTTAGGGTTAGGGAATGGGGATTGATTAGGGTACAGGTTAGGGTACGGCAATGGCTTAGGGTTGGCGTACGTTAGAGGGCATGGGTTAGTGTTGATGTACTGGTTAAAATTAGGACACGGGTGAGGGTAAAGTTTCGGGTGAGTGTCATGGTTAGGTTTCAGGTTAGGGTTAGGGTTAGGGAATGGAGAGGGATTAGGGTACAGGTTAGGGTACCGCTGCGGTTTAGTGTTAGCGTACGTTTGAGGGCACGAGTTAGTCTTGGTGTCCTGGTTAAGATTAGGGCACGGGTGAGGATAAGGTTTCGGGTGAGGGTCAGGGTTAGGATTCGGGTTAGGGTTAGGGTTAGGGAATGGAGAGGGATTAGGGTACAGGTTAGGGTACCTCTGCGGTTTAGTCTTACCGTACGTTTGAGGGCACGAGTTAGTCTTGGTGTCCTGGTTAAGATTAGGGCACGGGTGAGGATAAGGTTTCGGGTGAGGGTCAGGGTTAGGATTCGGGTTAGGGTTAGGGTTAGGGAATGGAGAGGGATTAGGGTACAGGTTAGGGTACGACAATGCTTAAGGGTTAGCGTAAGTGTGAGGTCACGAGTTAGTGTTGGTGTACTGTTTAAGACAACGGCACCGATGAGGGTAAGGCCTCGGAAAAGGGTCACGTTCAGGGTTTCGCTTAGGGTTAGGGTTAGGGAATGGGGAGGGATTAGGGTACAGGATAGGGTACGACAATGCTTAAGGGTTAGCGTACGTTTGAGGGCATGAGTTAGTGTTTGTGTACTGCTTAAGATTAGGGCATTGGTTAGGGTAGGGCATCGGAAGTGGGTCAGGTTTAGGGATGGGGTTAGGTTTAGTGTTAAGGAATGGGGAGGGATTAGGGTACAATTTAGGGTACGACAACGCTTAAGGTTTAGCGTACGTGTGAGGTCACGAGTTAGTGTTGGTGTCCTGGTTAAGATTAGGGCACGGGTGAGGGTAAGGCTTCGGGTGAGGGTCAGGTTTAGGATTCGGGTTAGGGTTAGGGTTAAGGAATGCAGAGGGATTAGGGTACAGCTTAGGGTACGACAACGATTAAGGGTTAGCGTACGTGTGAGTGCACAATTTAGTGTTGGTGTCCTGGTTAAGATTAGGGCACGTGTGCGGGTAAGGCTTCAGGTGAGGGTCAGGGTTAGGATTCGGGTTAGGGTTAGGGTTAGGGAATGGGGAGGGATTAGGGTTCAGTTTAGGGTACGACAACGATTAAGGGTTAGCGTACGTTTGAGGGCATGAGTTAGTGTTTGTGTACTGGTTAAGATTAGGGCATTGGTTAGGGTAGGGCATCGGAAGTGGGTCAGGTTTAGGGATGGGGTTAGGGTTAGGGTTAAGGAATGGGGAGGGATTAGGGTACGATTTAGGGTACGACAACGCTTAAGGTTTAGCGTACGTGTGAGGGCACGAGTTAGTGTTGGTGTCCTGGTTAAGATGAGGGCACGGGTGAGGGTAAGGCTTCGGGTGAGGGTCAGGGTTAGGATTCGGGTTAGGGTTAGGGTTAAGGAATGCAGAGGGATTAGGGTACAGCTTAGGGTACGACAGTGCTTAAGGGTTAGCGTTCGTGTGAGGGCAAGGGTTAGTGTTAGTGTCCTGGTTAAGATTAGGGCACGGGTGAGGGTAAGGCTTCAGGTGAGGGTCAGGGTTAGGATTCGGGTTAGGGTTAGGGTTAGGGAATGGGGAGTGATTAGGGTACAGTTTAGGGTACGACAACGATTAAGGGTTAGCGTACGTGTGAGGGCACAAGTTAGTGTTGGTGTCCTGGTTAAGATTAGGGCACGGGTGAGGGTAAAGTTTCGGGTGAGGGTCAGGGATAGAATTCGGGTTAGGGTTAGGGTTAGGGAATGGGGAGATATTAGGGCACAGTTTAGGGTACCACAACGCTTAAGGTTTAGCGTACGTGTGAGGTCACTAGTTAGTGTTAGTGTACTGCTTACGATTAGGGCACGGGTGAGGGTAAGGCCTCGGAAGAGGGTCACGTTAAGGGTTAGGGTTAGGGTTAGGGTTAGGGAATGGGGATTGATTAGGGTACAGGTTAGGGTACGGCAATGGCTTAGGGTTGGCGTACGTTAGAGGGCATGGGTTAGTGTTGATGTACTGGTTAAAATTAGGACACGGGTGAGGGTAAAGTTTCGGGTGAGTGTCATGGTTAGGTTTCAGGTTAGGGTTAGGGTTAGGGAATGGAGAGGGATTAGGGTACAGGTTAGGGTACCGCTGCGGTTTAGTGTTAGCGTACGTTTGAGGGCACGAGTTAGTCTTGGTGTCCTGGTTAAGATTAGGGCACGGGTGAGGATAAGGTTTCGGGTGAGGGTCAGGGTTAGGATTCGGGTTAGGGTTAGGGTTAGGGAATGGAGAGGGATTAGGGTACAGGTTAGGGTACCTCTGCGGTTTAGTGTTACCGTACGTTTGAGGGCGCGAGTTAGTCTTGGTGTCCTGGTTAAGATTAGGGCACGGGTGAGGATAAGGTTTCGGGTGAGCGTCAGGGTTAGGATTCGGGTTAGGGTTAGGGTTAGGGAATGGAGAGGGATTAGGGTACAGGTTAGGGTACGACAATGCTTAAGGGTTAGCGTAAGTGTGAGGTCACGAGTTAGTGTTGGTGTACTGTTTAAGACAACGGCACCGATGAGGGTAAGGCCTCGGAAAAGGGTCACGTTCAGGGTTTCGCTTAGGGTTAGGGTTAGGGAATGGGGAGGGATTAGGGTACAGGATAGGGTACGACAATGCTTAAGGGTTAGCGTACGTTTGAGGGCATGAGTTAGTGTTTGTGTACTGCTTAAGATTAGGGCATTGGTTAGGGTAGGGCATCGGAAGTGGGTCAGGTTTAGGGATGGGGTTAGGGTTAGTGTTAAGGAATGGGGAGGGATTAGGGTACAATTTAGGGTACGACAACGCTTAAGGTTTAGCGTACGTGTGAGGTCACGAGTTAGTGTTGGTGTCCTGGTTAAGATTAGGGCACGGGTGAGGGTAAGGCTTCGGGTGAGGGTCAGGATTAGGATTCGGGTTAGGGTTAGGGTTAAGGAATGCAGAGGGATTAGGGTACAGCTTAGGGTACGACAACGATTAAGGGTTAGCGTACGTGTGAGTGCACAATTTAGTGTTGGTGTCCTGGTTAAGATTAGGGCACGTGTGAGGGTAAGGCTTCAGGTGAGGGTCAGGGTTAGGATTCGGGTTAGGGTTAGGGTTAGGGAATGGGGAGGGATTAGGGTTCAGTTTAGGGTACGACAACGATTAAGGGTTAGCGTACGTGTGAGGGCACAAGGTAGTGTTGGTGTCCTGGTTAAGATTAGGGCACGGGTGAGGGTAAGGTTTCGGGTGAGGGTCAGGGATAGAATTCGGGTTAGCGTTAGGGTTAGGGAATGGGGAGATATTAGGGCACAGTTTAGGGTACCACAACGCTTAAGGTTTAGCGTACGTGTGAGGTCACTAGTTAGTGTTAGTGTACTGCTTACGATTAGGGCACGGGTGAGGGTAAGGCCTCGGAAGAGGGTCACGTTAAGGGTTAGGGTTAGGGTTAGGGTTAGGGAATGGGGATTGATTAGGGTACAGGTTAGGGTACGGCAATGGCTTAGGGTTGGCGTACGTTAGAGGGCATGGGTTAGTGTTGATGTACTGGTTAAAATTAGGACACGGGTGAGGGTAAAGTTTCCGGTGAGTGTCATGGTTAGGTTTCAGGTTAGGGTTAGGGTTAGGGAATGGAGAGGGATTAGGGTACAGGTTAGGGTAGCGCTGCGGTTTAGTGTTAGCGTACGTTTGAGGGCACGAGTTAGTCTTGGTGTCCTGGGTAAGATTAGGGCACGGGTGAGGATAAGGCTTCGGGTGAGGGTCAGGGTTAGGATTCGGGTTAGGGTTAGGGTTAGGGAATGGAGAGGGATTAGGGTACAGGTTAGGGTACGACAATGCTTAAGGGTTAGCGTAAGTGTGAGGTCACGAGTTAGTGTTGGTGTACTGTTTAAGACAACGGCACCGATGAGGGTAAGGCCTCGGAAAAGGGTCACGTTCAGGGTTTCGCTTAGGGTTAGGGTTAGGGAATGGGGAGGGATTAGGGTACAGGATAGGGTACGACAATGCTTAAGGGTTAGCGTACGTTTGAGGGCATGAGTTAGTGTTTGTGTACTGCTTAAGATTAGGGCATTGGTTAGGGTAGGGCATCGGAAGTGGGTCAGGTTTAGGGATGGGGTTAGGGTTAGTGTTAAGGAATGGGGAGGGATTAGGGTACAATTTAGGGTACGACAACGCTTAAGGTTTAGCGTACGTGTGAGGTCACGAGTTAGTGTTGGTGTCCTGATTAAGATTAGGGCACGGGTGAGGGTAAGGCTTCGGGTGAGGGTCAGGTTTAGGATTCGGGTTAGGGTTAGGGTTAAGGAATGCAGAGGGTTTAGGGTACAGCTTAGGGTACGACAACGATTAAGGGTTAGCGTACGTGTGAGTGCACAATTTAGTGTTGCTGTCCTGGTTAAGATTAGGGCACGGGTGAGGGTAAGGTTTCGGGTGAGGGTCAGGGATAGAATTCGGGTTAGCGTTAGGGTTAGGGAATGGGGAGATATTAGGGCACAGTTTATGGTACCACAACGCTTAAGGTTTAGCGTACGTGTGAGGTCACTAGTTAGTGTTAGTGTACTGCTTACGATTAGGGCACGGGTGAGGGTAAGGCCTCGGAAGAGGGTCACGTTAAGGGTTAGGGTTAGGGTTAGGGTTAGGGAATGGGGATTGATTAGGGTACAGGTTAGGGTACGGCAATGGCTTAGGGTTGGCGTACGTTAGAGGGCATGGGTTAGTGTTGATGTACTGGTTAAAATTAGGACACGGGTGAGGGTAAAGTTTCGGGTGAGTGTCATGGTTAGGTTTCAGGTTAGGGTTAGGGTTAGGGAATGGAGAGGGATTAGGGTACAGGTTAGGGTACCGCTGCGGTTTAGTGTTAGCGTACGTTTGAGGGCACGAGTTAGTCTTGGTGTCCTGGTTAAGATTAGGGCACGGGTGAGGGTAAGGCTTCGGGTGAGGGTCAGGGTTAGGATTCGGGTTAGGGTTAGGGTTAGGGAATGGAGAGGGATTAGGGTACAGGTTAGGGTACGACAATGCTTAAGGGTTAGCGTAAGTGTGAGGGCACGAGTTAGTGTTGGTGTACTGGTTAAGACAACGGCACCGATGAGGGTAAGGCCTCGGAAAAGGGTCACGTTCAGGGTTTCGCTTAGGGTTAGGGTTAGGGAATGGGGAGGGATTAGGCTACAGGATAGGGTACGACAATGCTTAAGGGTTAGCGTACGTTTGAGGGCATGAGTTAGTGTTTGTGTACTGGTTAAGATTAGGGCATTGGTTAGGGTAGGGCATCGGAAGTGGGTCAGGTTTAGGGATGGGGTTAGGGTTACGGTTAAGGAATGGGGAGGGGTTAGGGTACAATTTAGGGTACGACAACGCTTAAGGTTTAGCGTACGTGTGAGGGCACGAGTTAGTGTTGGTGTCCTGTTTAAGATTAGGGCACGGGTGAGGTTAAGGCTTCGGGTGAGGGTCAGGGTTAGGATTCGGGTTAGGGTTAGGGTTAAGGAATGCAGAGGGATTAGGGTACAGCTTAGGGTACGACAGTGCTTAAGGGTTAGCGTTCGTGTGAGGGCTAGGGTTAGTGTTAGTGTCCTGGTTAAGATTAGGGCACGGGTGAGGGTAAGGCTTCAGGTGAGGGTCAGGGTT
Source organism: Inia geoffrensis (assembly GCA_036417435.1). Taxonomy (NCBI): domain Eukaryota; kingdom Metazoa; phylum Chordata; class Mammalia; order Artiodactyla; family Iniidae; genus Inia; species Inia geoffrensis. The sequence goes on from JAZAQT010000769.1 coordinate 75,432, forward strand.
AGGATTCGGGTTAGGGTTAGGGTTAGGGAATGGGGAGGGATTAGGGTACAGTTTAGGGTACGACAACGATTAAGGATTAGCATACGTGTGAGGGCACAAGTTAGTGTTGGTGTCCTGGTTAAGATTAGGGCGCGGGTGAGGGTAAGGTTTCGGGTGAGGGTCAGGGATACAATTCGGGTTAGGGTTAGGGTTAGGGAATGGGGAGATATTAGGGCACAGTTTAGGGTACCACAACGCTTAAGGTTTAGCGTACGTGTGAGGTCACTAGTTAGTGTTAGTGTACTGCTTACAATTAGGGCACGGGTGAGGGTAAGGCCTCGGAAGAGGGTCACGTTAAGGGTTAGGGTTAGGGTTAGGGTTAGGGAATGGAGAGGGATTAGGGTACAGGTTAGGGTACGGCAATGGCTTAGGGTTGGCGTACGTTAGAGGGCATGGGTTAGTGTTGATGTACTGGTTAAAATTAGGACACGGGTGAGGGTAACGTTTCGGGTGAGTGTCATGGTTAGGTTTCAGGTTAGGGTTAGGGTTAGGGAATGGAGAGGGATTAGGGTACAGGTTAGGGTACCGCTACGGTTTGGTGTTAGCGCACGTTTGAGGGCACGAGTTAGTCTTGGTGTCCTGGTTAAGGTTATGGCACGGGTTAGGGTAAGGCTTCGGGTGAGGGTCAGGGTTACGATTAGTGTTAGGGTTAGGGTTAAGGAATGCAGAGGGATTAGGGTACTGCTTAGGGTACGACAGTGCTTAAGGATTAGCGTTCGTGTGAGGGCAAGGGTTAGTGTTAGTGTCCTGGTTAAGATTAGGGCACGGGTGAGGGTAAGGCTCCAGGTGAGGGTCAGGGTTAGGATTCGGGTTAGGGTTAAGGTTAGGGAATGGGGAGTGATTAGGGTACAGTGTAGGGTACGACAACGATTATGGGTTAGCGTACGTGTGAGGGCACAAGTTAGTGCTGGTGTCCTGGTTAAGATTAGGGCACGGGTGAGGGTAAGGTTTCGGGTGAGGGTCAGGGATAGAGTTCGGGTAAGGGTTAGGGTTAGGGAATGGGGAGATATTAGGGCACAGTTTAGGGTACCACAACGCTTAAGGTTTAGCGTACGTGTTAGGTCACTAGTTAGTGTTAGTCTACTGCTTACGATTAGGGCACGGGTGAGGGTAAGGCCTCGGAAGAGGGTCACGTTAAGGGTTAGGGTTAGGGTTAGGGTTAGGGAATGGGGATTGATTAGGGTACAGGTTAGGGTACGGCAATGGCTTAGGGTTGGCGTACGTTAGAGGGCATGGGTTAGTGTTGATGTACTGGTTAAAATTAGGACACGGGTGAGGGTAAAGTTTCGGGTGAGTGTCATGGTTAGGTTTCAGGTTAAGGTTAGAGTTAGGGAATGGAGAGGGATTAGGGTACAGGTTAGGGTACCGCTGCGGTTTAGTGTTAGCGTACGTTTGATGGCACGAGTTAGTCTTGGTGTCCTGGTTAAGATTAGGGCACGGGTGAGGGTAAGGCTTCGGGTGAGGGTCAGAGTTAGGATTCGGGTTAGGGTTAGGGTTAGGGAATGGACAGGGATTAGTGTACAGGTTAGGGTACGACAATGCTTAAGGGTTAGCGTAAGTGTGAGGGCACGAGTTAGTGTTGGTGTACTGGTTAAGACAACGGCACCGATGAGGGTAAGGCCTCGGAAAAGGGTCACGTTCAGTGTTTCGCTTAGGGTTAGGGTTAGGGAATGCGGAGGGATTAGGGTACAGGATAGGGTACGACAATGCTTAAGGGTTAGCGTACGTTTGAGGGCATGAGTTATTGTTTGTGTACTGGTTAAGATTAGGGCATTGGTTAGGGTAGGGCATCGGAAGTGGGTCAGGTTTAAGGATGGGGTTAGGGTTAGGGTTAAGGAATGGGGAGGGATTAGGGTACAATTTAGGGTACGAAAACGCTTAAGGTTTAGCGTACGTGTGGGGGCACGAGTTAGTGTTGGTGTCCTGGTTAAGATTAGGGCACGGGTGAGGGTAAGGCTTCGGGTGAGGGTCAGTGTTAGGATTCGGGTTAGGGTTAGGGTTAAGGAATGGGGAGGGATTAGGGTACAATTTAGGGTACGAAAACGCTTAAGGGTTAGCGTTCGTGTGAGGGCAAGGGTTAGTGTTAGTGTCCTGGTTAAGATTAGGGCACGGGTGAGGGTAAGGCTTCAGGTGAGGGTCAGGGTTAGGATTCAGGTTAGGGTTAGGGTTAGGGAATGGGGAGGGATTAGGGTACAGTTTATGGTACGACAACGATTAAGGGTTAGCATACGTGTGAGGGCACAAGTTAGTGTTGGTGTCCTGGTTAAGATTAGGGCACGGGTGCGGGTAAGGTTTCGGGTGAGGGTCAGGGATAGAATTCGGGTTAGGGTTAGGGTTAGGGAATGGGGAGATATTAGGGCACAGTTTAGGGTACCACAACGCTTAAGGTTTAGCGTACGTGTGAGGTCACTACTTAGTGTTAGTGTACTGCTTACGATTAGGGCACGGGTGAGGGTAAGGCCTCGGAAGAGGGTCACGTTAAGGGTTAGGGTTAGGGTTAAGGTTAGGGAATGGGGATTGATTAGGGTACAGGTTAGGGTACGGCAATGGCTTAGGGTTGGCGTACGTTAGAGGGCATGGGTTAGTGTTGATGTACTGGTTAAAATTAGGACACGGGTGAGGGTAAAGTTTCGGGTGAGTGTCATGGTTAGTTTTCAGGTTAGGGTTAGGGTTAGGGAATGGAGAGGGATTAGGGTACAGTTTAGGGTACCGCTGCGGTTCAGTGTTAGCGTACCTTTGAGGGCACGAGTTAGTCTTGGTGTCCTGGTTAAGATTAGGGCACGGATGAGGGTCAGGCTTCGGGTGAGGGTCACGGTTAGGATTCGGGTTAAGTTTAGGGTTAGGGAATGGAGAGGGATTAGGGTACAGGTTAGGGTACGACAATGCTTAAGGGTTAGCGTAAGTGTGAGGGCACGAGTTAGTGTTGGTGTACTGGTTAAGACAACGGCACCGATGAGGGTAAGGCCTCGGAAAAGGGTCACGTTCAGGGTTTCGCTTAGGGTTAGGGTTAGGGAATGGGGAAGGATTAGGGTACAGGATAGGGTACGACAATGCTTAAGGGTTAGCGTACGTTTCAGGTCATGAGTTAGTGTTTGTGTCCTGGTTAAGATTAGGGCATTGGTTAGGGTAGGGCATCGGAAGTGGGTCAGGTTTAGGGATGGGGTTAGGGTTAGGGTTAAGGAATGGGGAGGGATTAGGGTACAATTTAGGGTACGACAACGCTTAAGGTTTAGCGTACGTGTGAGGGCACGAGTTAGTGTTGGTGTCCTGGTTAAGATTAGGGCACGGGTGAGGGTAAGGCTTCGGGTGAGGGTCAGTGTTAGGATTCGGGTTAGGGTTAGGGTTAAGGAATGCAGAGGGATTAGGGTACAGCTTAGGGTACGACAGTGCTTAAGGGTTAGCGTTCGTGTGAGGGCAAGGGTTAGTGTTAGTGTCCTGGTTAAGATTAGGGCACGGGTGAGGGTAAGGCTTCAGGTGAGGGTCAGGGTTAGGATTCGGGTTAGGGTTAGGGTTAGGGAATGGGGAGGGATTAGGGTACAGTTTATGGTACGACAACGATTAAGGGTTAGCATACGTGTGAGGGCAAAAGTTAGTGTTGGTGTCCTCGTTAAAATTAGGGCACGGGTGCGGGTAAGGTTTCGGGTGAGGGTCAGGGATAGAATTCGGGTTAGGGTTAGGGTTAGGGAATGGGGAGATATTAGGGCACAGTTTAGGGTACCACAACGCTTAAGGTTTAGCGTACGTGTGAGGTCACTACTTAGTGTTAGTGTACTGCTTACGATTAGGGCACGGGTGAGGGTAAGGCCTCGGAAGAGGGTCACGTTAACGGTTAGGGTTAGGGTTAGGGTTAGGGAATGGGGATTGATTAGGGTACAGGTTAGGGTACGGCAATGGCTTAGGGTTGGCGTACGTTAGAGGGCATGGGTTAGTGTCGATGTACTGGTTAAAATTAGGACACGGGTGAGGGTAAAGTTTCGGGTGAGTGTCATGGTTAGGTTTCAGGTTAGGGTTAGGGTTAGGGAATGGAGAGGGATTAGGGTACATGTTAGGGTACCGCTGCGGTTTAGTGTTAGCGTACGTTTGAGGGCACGAGTTACTCTTGGTGTCCTGGTTAAGATTAGGGCACGGGTGAGGGTAAGGCTTCGGGTGAGTGTCAGGGTTAGGATTCGGGTTAGGGTTAGGGTTAGGGAATAGAGAGGGATTAGGGTACAGGTTAGGGCATGACAATGCTTAAGGGTTAGCGTAAGTGTGAGGGCACGAGTTAGTGTTGGTGTACTGGTTAAGACAACCGCACCGATGAGGGTAAGGCCTCGGAAAAGGGTCACGTTCAGGGTTTCGCTTAGGGTTAGGGTTAGGGAATGGGGAGGGATTAGGGTATAGGATAGGGTACGACAATGCTTAAGGGTTAGCGTACGTTTGAGGGCATGAGTTAGTGTTTGTGTCCTGGTTAAGATTAGGGCATTGGTTAGGGTAGGGCATCGGAAGTGGGTCAGGTTTAGTGATGGGGTTAGGGTTAGGGTTAAGGAATGGGGAGGGATTAGGGTACAATTTAGGGTACGACAACGCTTAAGGTTTAGCGTACGTGTGAGGGCACGAGTTAGTGTTGGTGTCCTGGTTAAGATTAGGGCACGGGTGAGGGTAAGGCTTCGGGTGAAGGTCAGGGTTAGTATTCGGGTTAGGGTTAGGGTTAAGGAATGCAGAGGGATTAGGGTACAGCTTAGGGTACAACAGTGCTTAAGGGTTAGCGTTCGTGTGAGGGCAAGGGTTAGTGTTAGTGTCCTGGTTAAGATTAGGGCACGGGTGAGGGTAAGGCTTCAGGTGAGGGTCAGGGTTAGGATTCGGGTTAGGGTTAGGGTTAGGGAATGGGGAGGGATTAGGGTACAGCTTAGGGTACCACAACGCTTAAGGTTTAGCGTACGTGTGAGGTCACTAGTTAGTGTTAGTGTACTGCTTACGATTAGGGCACGGGTGAGGGTAAGGCCTCGGAAGAGGGTCACGTTAACGGTTAGGGTTAGGGTTAGGGTTAGGGAATGGGGATTGATTAGGGTACAGTTTAGGGTACGGTAATGGCTTAGGGTTGGGGTGCGTTAGAGGGCATGGGTTAGTGTTGATGTACTGGTTAAAATTAGGACACGGGTGAGGGTAAAGTTTCGGGTGAGTGTCATGGTTAGGTTTCAGGTTAGGGTTAGGGTTAGGGAATGGAGAGGGATTAGGGTAGAGGTTAGGGTACCGCTGCGGTTTAGTGTTAACGTACGTTTGAGGGCACGAGTTAGTCTTGGTGTCCTGGTTAAGATTAGGCCACGGGTGAGGGTAAGGCTTCGGGTGAGGGTCAGGGTTAGGATTCGGGTTAGGGTTAGGGTTAGGGAATGGAGAGGGATTAGGGTACAGGTTAGGGTACGACAATGCTTAAGGGTTAGCGTAAGTGTGAGGGCACGAGTTAGTGTTGGTGTACTGGTTAAGACAACGGCACCGATGAGGGTAAGGCCTCGGAAAAGGGTCACGTTCAGGGTTTCGCTTAGGGTTAGGGTTAGGGAATGGGGAGGGATTAGGGTACAGGATAGGGTACGACAATGTTTAAGGGTTAGCGTACGTTTGAGGGCATGAGTTAGTGTTTGTGTACTGGTTAAGATTAGGGCATTGGTTAGGGTAGGGCATCGGAAGTGGGTCAGGTTTAGGGATGGGGTTAGGGTTAGGGTTAAGGAATGGGGAGGGATTAGGGTACAATTTAGGGTACGGTAACGCTTAAGGTTTAGCGTACGTGTGAGGGCACGAGTTAGTGTTGGTGTCCTGGTTAAGATTAGGGCACGGGTGAGGGTAATGCTTCGGGTGAGGGTCAGGGTTAGGATTCGGGTTAGGGTTAGGGTTAAGGAATGCAGAGGGATTAGGCTACAGCTTAGGGTACGACAGTGCTTAAGGGTTAGCGTTCGTGTGAGGGCAAGGGTTAGTGTTAGTGTCCTGGTTAGGATTAGGGCACGGGTGAGGGTAAGGCTTCAGGTGAGGGTCAGGGTTAGGATTCGGGTTAGGGTTAGGGTTAGGGAATGGGGAGGGATTAGGGTACAGTTTTGGGTACGACAACGATTAAGTTTTAGCTTACGTGTGAGGGCACAAGTTAGTGTTGGTGTCCTGGTTAAGATTAGGGCACGGGTGAGGGTAAGGTTTCGGGTGAGGGTCAGGGATAGAATTCGGGTTAGGGTTAGGGTTAGGGAATGGGGAGATATTAGGGCACAGTTTAGGGTACCACAACGCTTAAGGTTTAGCGTACGTGTGAAGTCACAAGTTAGTGTTACTGTACTGCTTACGATTAGGTCACGGGTGAGGGTAAGCCCTCGGAAGAGGGTCACGTTAAGGGTTAGGGTTAGGGTTAGGGTTAGGGAATGGGGATTGATTAGGGTACAGGTTAGGGTACGGCAATGGCTTAGGGTTGGTGTACGTTAGAGGGCATGGGTTAGTGTTGATGTACTGGTTAAAATTAGGACACGGGTGAGGGTAAAGTTTCGGGTGAGTGTCATGGTTAGGTTTCAGGTTAGGGTTAGGGTTAGGGAATGGAGAGGGATTAGGGTACAGGTTAGGGTACCGCTGCGGTTTAGTGTTAGCGTACGTGTGAGGGCACGAGTTAGTGTTGGTGTCCTGGTTAAGATTAGGGCACGGGTGAGGGTAAGGCTTTGGGTGAAGGTCAGGGTTAGTATTCGGGTTAGGGTTAGGGTTAAGGAATGCAGAGGGATTAGGGTACAGCTTAGGGTACGACAGTGCTTAAAGGTTAGCGTTCGTGTGAGGGCAAGGGTTAGTGTTAGTGTCCTGGTTAAGATTAGGGCACGGGTGAGGGTAAGGCTTCAGGTGAGGGTCAGGGTTAGGATTCGGGTTAGGGTTAGGGTTAGGGAATGGGGAGGGATTAGGGTACAGCTTAGGGTACCACAACGCTTAAGGTTTAGCGTACGTGTGAGGTCACTAGTTAGTGTTAGTGTACTGCTTACGATTAGGGCACGGGTGAGGGTAAGGCCTCGGAAGAGGGTCACGTTAACGGTTAGGGTTAGGGTTAGGGTTAGGGAATGGGGATTTATTAGGGTACAGGTTAGGGTACGGTAATGGCTTAGGGTTGGGGTACGTTAGAGGGCATGGGTTAGTGTTGATGTACTGGTTAAAATTAGGACACGGGTGAGGGTAAAGTTTCGGGTGAGTGTCATGGTTAGGTTTCAGGTTAGGGTTAGGGTTAGGGAATGGAGAGGGATTAGGGTAAAGGTTAGGGTACCGCTGCGGTTTAGTGTTAACGTACGTTTGAGGGCACGAGTTAGTCTTGGTGTCCTGGTTAAGATTAGGCCACGGGTGAGGGTAAGGCTTCGGGTGAGGGTCAGGGTTAGGATTCGGGTTAGGGTTAGGGTTAGGGAATGGAGAGGGATTAGGGTACAGGTTAGGGTACGACAATGCTTAAGGGTTAGCGTAAGTGTGAGGGCACGAGTTAGTGTTGGTGTACTGGTTAAGACAACGGCACCGATGAGGGTAAGGCCTCGGAAAAGGGTCACGTTCAGGGTTTCGCTTAGGGTTAGGGTTAGGGAATGGGGAGGGATTAGGGTACAGGATAGGGTACGACAATGTTTAAGGGTTAGCGTACGTTTGAGGGCATGAGTTAGTGTTTGTGTACTGGTTAAGATTAGGGCATTGGTTAGGGTAGGGCATCGGAAGTGGGTCAGGTTTAGGGATGGGGTTAGGGTTAGGGTTAAGGAATGGGGAGGGATTAGGGTACAATTTAGGGTACGGTAACGCTTAAGGTTTAGCGTACGTGTGAGGGCACGAGTTAGTGTTGGTGTCCTGGTTAAGATTAGGGCACGGGTGAGGGTAATGCTTCGGGTGAGGGTCAGGGTTAGGATTCGGGTTAGGGTTAAGGTTAAGGAATGTAGAGGGATTAGGCTACAGCTTAGGGTACGACAGTGCTTAAGGGTTAGCGTTCGTGTGAGGGCAAGGGTTAGTGTTAGTGTCCTGGTTAGGATTAGGGCACGGGTGAGGGTAAGGCTTCAAGTGAGGGTCAGGGTTAGGATTCGGGTTAGGGTTAGGGTTAGGGAATGGGGAGGGATTAGGGTACAGTTTAGGGTACGACAACGATTAAGTGTTAGCTTACGTGTGAGGGCACAAGTTAGTGTTGGTGTCCTGGTTAAGATTAGGGCACGGGTGAGGGTAAGGTTTCGGGTGAGGGTCAGGGATAGAATTCGGGTTAGGGTTAGGGTTAGGGAATGGGGAGATATTAGGGCACAGTTTAGGGTACCACAACGCTTAAGGTTTAGCGTACGTGTGAGGTCACTAGTTAGTGTTAGTGTACTGCTTACGATTAGGTCACGGGTGAGGGTAAGCCCTCGGAAGAGGGTCACGTTAAGGGTTAGGGTTAGGGTTAGGGTTAGGGAATGGGGATTGATTAGGGTACAGGTTAGGGTACGGCAATGGCTTAGGGTTGGTGTACGTTAGAGGGCATGGGTTAGTGTTGATGTACTGGTTAAAATTCGGACACGGGTGAGGGTAAAGTTTCGGGTGAGTGTCATGGTTAGGTTTCAGGTTAGGGTTAGGGTTAGGGAATGGAGAGGGATTAGGGTACATGTTAGGGTACCGCTGCGGTTTAGTGTTAGCGTACGTGTGAGGGCACGAGTTAGTCTTGGTGTCCTGGTTAAGATTAGGGCACGGGTGAGGGTAAGGCTTCGGGTGAGGGTCAGGGTTAGGATTCGGGTTAGGGTTAGGGTTAGGGAATGGAGAGGGATTAGGGTACAGGTTAGGGTACGACAATGCATAAGGGTTAGCGTAAGTGTGAGGGCACGAGTTAGTGTTGGTGTACTGGTTAAGACAACGGCACCGATGAGGGTAAGGCCTTGGAAAAGGGTCACGTTCAGGGTTTCGCTTAGGTTTAGGGTTAGGGAATGGGGAGGGATTAGGGTACAGGATAGGGTACGACAATGCTTAAGGGTTAGCGTACGTTTGAGGGCATGAGTTAGTGTTTGTGTACTGGTTAAGATTAGGGCATTGGTTAGGGTAGGGCATCGGAAGTGGGTCAGGTTTAGGGATGGGGTTAGGGTTAGGGTTAAGGAATGGGGAGGGATTAGGGTACAATTTAGGGTACGGCAACGCTTAAGGTTTAGCGTACGTGTGAGGGCACGAGTTAGTGTTGGTGTCCTGGTTAAGATTAGGGCACGGGTGAGAGTAAGGCTTCGGGTGAGGGTCAGGGTTAGGATTCGGGTTAGGGTTAGGGTTAAGGAATGCAGAGGGATTAAGCTACAGCTTAGGGTACGACAGTGCTTAAGGGTTAGCGTTCGTGTGAGGGCAAGGGTTAGTGTTAGTGTCCTGGTTAAGATTAGGGCACGGGTGAGGGTAAGGCTTCAGGTGAGGGTCAGGGTTAGGATTCGGGTTAGGGTTAGGGTTAGGGAATGGGGAGGGATTAGGGTACAGTTTAGGGTACGACAACGATTAAGGGTTAGCGTACGTGTGAGGGCACAAGTTAGTGTTGGTGTCCTGGTTAAGATTAGGGCACGGTTGAGGGTAAGGCTTCGGGTGAGGGTCAGGGATAGAATTCGGGTTAGGGTTAGGGTTAGGGAATGGGGAGATATTAGAGCACAGTTTAGGGTACCACAACGCTTAAGGTTTAGCGTACGTGTGAGGTCACTAGTTAGTGTTAGTGTACTGCTTACGATTAGGGCACGGGTGAGGGTAAGGCCTCGGAAGAGGGTCACGTTAACGGTTAGGGTTAGGGTTAGCGTTAGGGAATGGGGATTGATTAGGGTACAGGTTAGTGTACGGCAATGGCTTAGGGTTGGCGTACGTTAGAGGGCATGGATTAGTGTTGATGTACTGGTTAAAATTAGGACACGGGTGAGGGTAAAGTTTCGGGTGAGTGTCATGGTTAGGTTTCAGGTTAGGGTTAGGGTTAGGGAATGGAGAGGGATTAGGGTACAGGTTAGGGTACCGCTGCGGTTTAGTGTTAGCGTACGTTTGAGGGCACGAGTTAGTCTTGGTGTCCTGGTTAAGATTAGGCCACGGGTGAGGGTAAGGCTTCGGGTGAGGGTCAGGGTTAGGATTCGGGTTAGGGTTAGGGTTAGGGAATGGAGAGAGATTAGGGTACAGGTTACGGTACGACAATGCTTAAGGGTTAGCGTAAGTGTGAGGGCACGAGTTAGCATTGGTGTACTGGTTAAGACAATGGCACCGATGAGGGTAAGGCCTCGGAAAAGGGTCACGTTCAGGGTTTCGCTTAGGGTTAGGGTTAGGGAATGGGGAGGGATTAGGGTACAGGATAGTGTACGACAATGCTTAAGGGTTAGCGTACGTTTGAGGGCATGAGTTAGTGTTTGTGTACTGGTTAAGATTAGGGCCTTGGTTAGGGTAGGGCATCGGAAGTGGGTCAGGTTTAGGGATGGGGTTAGGGTTAGGGTTAAGGAATGGGGAGGGATTAGGGTACAATTTAGGGTACGACAACGCTTAAGGCTTAGCGTACGTGTGAGGGCACGAGTTAGTGTTGGTGTCCTGGTTAAGATTAGGGCACGGGTGAGGGTAAGGCTTCGGGTGAGGGTCAGGGTTAGGATTCGGGTTAGGGTTAGGGTTAAGGAATGCAGAGGGATTAGGGTACAGCTTAGGGTACGACAACGATTAAGGGTTAGCGTACGTGTGAGGGCACAAGTTAGTGTTGGTGTCCTGGTTAATATTAGGGCACGGGTGAGGTTAAGGTTTCGGGTGAGGGTCAGGGATAGAATTCGGGTTAGGGTTAGGGTTAGGGAATGGGGAGATATTAGGGCACAGTTTAGGGTACAACAACGCTTAAGGTTTAGCGTACGTGTGAGGTCACAAGTTAGTGTTAGTGTACTGCTTACGATTAGGGCACGGGTGAGGGTAAGCCCTCGGAAGAGGGTCACGTTAAGGGTTAGGGTTAGGGTTAGGGTTAGTGAATGGGGATTGATTAGGGTACAGGTTAGGGTACGGCAATGGCTTAGGTTTGGCGTACGTTAGATGGCATGGGTTAGTGTTGATGTACTGGTTAAAATTAGGACACGGGTGAGGGTAAAGTTTCGGGTGAGTGTCATGGTTAGGTTTCAGGTTAGGGTTAGGGTTAGGGAATGGAGAGGGATTAGGGTACAGGTTAGGGTACCGTTGCGGTTTAGTGTTAGCGTACGTGTGAGGGCACGAGTTAGTCTTGGTGTCCTGGTTAAGATTAGGGCACGGGTGAGGGTAAGGCTTCGGGTGAGGGTCAGGGTTAGGATTCGGCTTAGGGTTAGGGTTAGGGAATGGAGAGGGATTAGGGTAAAGGTTAGGGTACGACAATGCTTAAGGGTTAGCGTAAGTGTGAGGGCACGAGTTAATGTTGGTGTACTGGTTAAGACAACGGCACCGATGAGGGTAAGGCCTCGGAAAAGGGTCACGTTCAGGGTTTCGCTTAGGGTTAGGGTTAGGGAATGGGGAGGGATTAGGGTACAGGATAGGGTACGACAATGCTTAAGGGTTAGCGTACGTTTGAGGGCATGAGTTAGTGTTTGTGTACTGGTTAAGATTAGGGCATTGGTTAGGGTAGGGCATCGGAAGTGGGTCAGGTTTAGGGATGGGGTTAGGGTTAGGGTTAAGGAATGGGGAGGGATTAGGGTACAATTTAGGGTACGGCAACGCTTAAGGTTTAGCGTACGTGTGAGGGCACGAGTTAGTGTTGGTGTCCTGATTAAGATTAGGGCACGGGTGAGGGTAAGGCTTCGGGTGAGGGTCACGGTTAGGATTCGGGTTAGGGTTAGGGTTAAGGAATGCAGAGTGATTAGGCTACACCTTAGGGTACGACAGTGCTTAAGGGTTAGTGTTCGTGTGAGGGCAAGGGTTAGTGTTAGTGTCCTGGTTAAGATTAGGGCACGGGTGAGGGTAAGGCTTCAGGTGAGGGTCAGGGTTAGGATTCGGGTTAGGGTTAGGGTTAGGGAATGGGGAGGGATTAGGGTACAGTTTAGGGTACCACAATGCTTAAGGTTTAGCGTACGTGTGAGGTCACTAGTTAGTGTTAGTGTACTGCTTACGATTAGGGCACGGGTGAGGGTAAGGCCTCGGAAGAGGGTCACGTAAACGGTTAGGGTTAGGGTTAGGGTTAGGGAATGGGGATTGATTAGGGTACAGGTTAGGGTACGGCAATGGCTTAGGGTTGGGGTACGTTAGAGGGCATGGGTTAGTGTTGATGTACTGGTTAAAATTAGGACACGGGTGAGGGTAAAGTTTCGGGTGAGTGTCATGGTTAGGTTTCAGGTTAGGGTTAGGGTTAGGGAATGGAGAGGGATTAGGGTACAGGTTAGGGTACCGCTGCGGTTTGGTGTTAGCGTACGTTTGAGGGCATGAGTTAGTCTTGGTGTCCTGGTTAAGATTAGGGCACGGGTGAGGGTAAGGTTTCGGGTGAGGTTCAGGGATAGAATTTGGGTTAGGGTTAGGGTTAGGGAATGGGGAGATATTAGGGCACAGTTTAGGGTACCACAACGCTTAAGGTTTAGCGTACGTGTGAGGTCACTAGTTAGTGTTAGTGTACTGCTTACGATTAGGGCACGGGTGAGGGTAAGGCCTCGGAAGAGGGTCACGTTAACGGTTAGGGTTAAGGTTAGGGTTAGGGAATGGGGATTGATTAGGGTACAGGTTAGGGTACGGCAATGGCTTAGGTTTGGCGTACGTTAGAGGGCATGGGTTAGTGTTGATGTACTGGTTAAAATTAGGACACGGGTGAGGGTAAAGTTTCGGGTGAGTGTCATGGTTAGGTTTCAGGCTAGGGTTAGGGTTAGGGAATGGAGAGGGATTAGGGTACAGGTTAGGGTACCGCTGCGGTTTAGTGTTAGCGTACGTGTGAGGGCACGAGTTAGTCTTGGTGTCCTGGTTAAGATTAGGGCACGGGTGAGGGTAAGGCTTCGGGTGAGGGTCAGGGTTAGGATTCGGCTTAGGGTTAGGGTTAGGGAATGGAGAGGGATTAGGGTACAGGTTAGGGTACGACAATGCTTAAGGGTTAGCGTAAGTGTGAGGGCACGAGTTAGTGTTGGTGTACTGGTTAAGACAACGGCACCGATGAGGGTAAGGCCTCGGAAAAGGGTCACGTTCAGGGTTTCGCTTAGGGTTAGGGTTAGGGAATGGGGAGGGATTAGGGTACAGGATAGGGTACGACAATGCTTAAGGGTTAGCGTACGTTTGAGGGCATGAGTTAGTGTTTGTGTACTGGTTAAGATTAGGGCATTGGTTAGGGTAGGCCATCGGAAGTGGGTCAGGTTTAGGGATGGGGTTAGGGTTAGGGTTAAGGAATGGGGAGGGATTAGGGTACAATTTAGGGTACGGCAACGCTTAAGGTTTAGCGTACGTGTGAGGGCACGAGTTAGTGTTGGTGTCCTGATTAAGATTAGGGCACGGGTGAGGGTAAGGCTTCGGGTGAGGGTCATGGTTAGGATTCGGGTTAGGGTTAGGGTTAAGGAATGCAGAGTGATTAGGCTACACCTTAGGGTACGACAGTGCTTAAGGGTTAGCGTTCGTGTGAGGGCAAGGGTTAGTGTTAGTGTCCTGGTTAAGATTAGGGCACGGGTGAGGGTAAGGCTTCAGGTGAGGGTCAGGGTTAGGATTCGGGTTAGGGTTAGGGTTAGGGAATGGGGAGGGATAAAGGTACAGTTTAGGGTACCACAACGCTTAAGGTTTAGCGTACGTGTGAGGTCACTAGTTAGTGTTAGTGTACTGCTTACGATTAGGGCACGGGTGAGGGTAAGGCCTCGGAAGAGGGTCACGTAAACGGTTAGGGTTAGGGTTAGGGTTAGGGAATGGGGATTGATTAGGGTACAGGTTAGGGTACGGCAATGGCTTAGGGTTGGGGTACGTTAGAGGGCATGGGTTAGTGTTGATGTACTGGTTAAAATTAGGACACGGGTGAGGGTAAAGTTTCGGGTGAGTGTCATGGTTAGGTTTCAGGTTAGGGTTAGGGTTAGGGAATGGAGAGGGATTAGGGTACAGGTTAGGGTACCGCTGCGGTTTGGTGTTAGCGTACGTTTGAGGGCATGAGTTAGTCTTGGTGTCCTGGTTAAGATTAGGGCACGGGTGAGGGTAAGGTTTCGGGTGAGGTTCAGGGATAGAATTCGGGTTAGGGTTAGGGTTAGGGAATGGGGAGATATTAGGGCACAGTTTAGGGTACCACAACGCTTAAGGTTTAGCGTACGTGTGAGGTCACTAGTTAGTGTTAGTGTACTGCTTACGATTAGGGCACGGGTGAGGGTAAGGCCTCGGAAGAGGGTCACGTTAACGGTTAGGGTTAAGGTTAGGGTTAGGGAATGGGGATTGATTAGGGTACAAGTTAGGGTACGGCAATGGCTTAGGGTTGGGTTACGTTAGAGGGCATGGGTTAGTGTTGATGTACTGGTTAAAATTAGGACACGGGTGAGGGTAAAGTTTCGGGTGAGTGTCATGGTTAGGTTTCAGGTTAGGGTTAGGGTTAGGGAATGGAGAGGGATTAGGGTACAGGTTAGGGTACCGCTGCGGTTTAGTGTTAGCGTACGTTTGAGGGCACGAGTTAGTCTTGGTGTCCTCGTTAAGATTAGACCACGGGTGAGGGTAAGGCTTCGGTGAGGGTCAGGGTTAGGATTCGGGTTAGGGTTAGGGTTAGGGAATGGAGAGGGATTAGGGTACAGGTTAGGGTACGACAATGCTTAAGGGTTAGCGTAAGTGTGAGGGCACGAGTTAGTGTTGGTGTACTGGTTAAGACAACGGCACCGATGAGGGTAAGGCCTCGGAAAAGGGTCACGTTCAGGGTTTCGCTTAGGGTTAGGGTTAGGGAATGGGGAGGGATTAGGATACAGGATAGGGTACGACAATGTTTAAGGGTTAGCGTACGTTTGAGGGCATGAGTTAGTGTTTGTGTACTGCTTAAGATTAGGGCATTGGTTAGGGTAGGGCATCGGAAGTGGGTCAGGTTTAGGAATGGGGTTAGGGTTAGGGTTAAGGAATGGGGAGGGATTAGGGTACAATTTAGAGTACGGCAACGCTTAAGGTTTAGCGTACGTGTGAGGGCACGAGTTAGTGTTGGTGTCCTGGTTAAGATTAGGGGACGGGTGAGGGTAAGGCTTCGGGTGAGGGTCAGGGTTAGGATTCGGGTTAGGGTTAGGGTTAAGGAATGCAGAGGGATTAGGCTACAGCTTAGGGTACGACAGTGCTTAAGGGTTAGCGTTCGTGTGAGGGCAAGGGTTAGTGTTAGTGTCCTGGTTAAGATTAGGGCACGGGTGAGGGTAAGGCTTCAGGTGAGGGTCAGGGTTAGGATTCGGGTTAGGGTTAGGGTTAGGGAATGGGGAGGGATTAGGGTACAGTTTAGGGTACGACAACGATTAAGGGTTAGCTTACGTTTGAGGGCACAAGTTAGTGTTGGTGTCCTGGTTAAGATTAGAGCACGGGTGAGGGTAAGGTTTCGGGTGAGGGTCAGGGATAGAATTCGGGTTAGGGTTAGGGTTAGGGAATGGTGAGATATTAGGGCACAGTTTAGGGTACCACAACGCTTAAGTTTTAGCGTACGTGTGAGGTGACTAGTTAGTGTTAGTGTGTGCTTACGATTAGGGCACGGGTGAGGGTAAGGCCTCGGAAGAGGGTCACGTTAACGGTTAGGGTTAGGGTTAGGGTTAGGGAATGGGGATTGATTAGGGTACAGGTTAGGGTACAGCAATGGCTTAGGGTTGGCGTACGTTAGACGGCATGGGTTAGTGTCGATGTACTGGTTAAAATTAGGACACGGGTGAGGGTAAGGTTTCGGGTGAGTGTCATGGTTAGGTTTCAGGTTAGGGTTAGGGTTAGGGAATGGAGAGGGATTAGGGTACAGGATAGGGTACCGCTGCGGTTTAGTGTTAGCGTACGTGTGAGGGCACGAGTTAGTCTTGGTGTCCTGGTTAAGATTAGGGCACGGGTGAGGGTAAGGCTTCGGGTGAGGGTCAGGGTTAGGATTCGGGTTAGGTTTAGGGTTAGGGAATAGAGAGGGATTAGGGTACAGGTTAGGGTACGACAATGCTTAAGGGTTAGCGTAAGTGTGAGGGCACGAGTTAGTGTTGGTGTACTGGTTAAGACAACGGCACCGATGAGGGTAAGGCCTCGGAAAAGGGTCACGTTCAGGGTTTCGCTTAGGGTTAGGGTTAGGGAATGGGGAGGGATTAGGGTACAGGATAGGGTACGACAATGCTTAAGGGTTAGCGTACGTTTGAGGGCATGAGTTAGTGTTTGTGTCCTGGTTAAGATTAGGGCATTGGTTAGGGTAGGGCATCGGAAGTGTGTCAGGTTTAGGGATGGGGTTAGGGTTAGGGTTAAGGAATGGGGAGGGATTAGGGTACAATTTAGGGTACGACAACGCTTAAGGTTTAGCGTACGTGTGAGGGCACGAGTTAGTGTTGGTGTCCTGGTTAAGATTAGGGCACGGGTGAGGGTAAGGCTTCGGGTGAGGGTCAGGGTTAGGATTCGGGTTAGGGTTAGGGTTAAGGAATGCAGAGGGATTAGGGTACAGTTTAGGGTACGACAACGATTAAGGGTTAGCGTACGTGTGAGGGCACAAGTTAGTGTTGGTGTCCTGGTTAAGATTAGGGCACGGGTGAGGGTAAGGCGTCGGGTGAGGGTCAGGGTTAGGATTCGGGTTAGGGTTAGGGTTAAGGAATGCAGAGGGATTAGGCTACAGCTTAGGGTACGACAGTGCTTAAGGGTTAGCGTTCGTGTGAGGGCAAGGGTTAGTGTTAGTGTCCTGGTTAAGATTAGGGCACGGGTGAGGGTAAGGCTTCAGGTGAGGGTCAGGGTTAGGATTCGGGTTAGGGTTAGGGTTAGGGAATGGGGAGGGATTAGGGTACAGTTTAGGGTACGACAACGATTAAGGGTTAGCTTACGTGTGAGGGCACAAGTTAGTGTTGGTGTCCTGGTTAAGATTAGGGCACGGGTGAGGGTAAGGTTTCGGGTGATGGTCAGGGATAGAATTCGGGTTAGGGTTAGGGTTAGGGAATGGTGAGATATTAGGGCACAGTTTAGGGTACCACAACGCTTAAGGTTTAGCGTACGTGTGAGGTCACTAGTTAGTGTTAGTGTACTGCTTACGATTAGGGCACGGGTGAGGGTAAGGCCTCGGAAGAGGGTCACGTTAACGGTTAGGGTTAGGGTTAGGGTTAGGGAATGGGGATTGATTAGGGTACAGGTTAGGGTACGGCAATGGCTTAGGGTTGGCGTACGTTAGAGGGCATGGGTTAGTGTTGATGTACTGGTTAAAATTAGGACACGGGTGAGGGTAAGGTTTCGGGTGAGTGTCATGGTTAGGTTTCAGGTTAGGGTTAGGGTTAGGGAATGGAGAGGGATTAGGGTACAGGTTAGGGTACCGCTGCGGTTTAGTGTTAGCCTACGTTTGAGGGCACGAGTTAGTCTTGGTGTCCTGTTTAAGATTAGGCCACGGGTGAGGGTAAGGCTTCGGGTGAGGGTCAGGGTTAGGATTCGGGTTAGGGTTAGGGTTAGGGAATGGAGAGGGATTAGGGTACAGGTTAGGGTACGACAAAGCTTAAGGGTTAGCGTAAGTGTGAGGGCACGAGTTAGTGTTGGTGTACTGGTTAAGACAATGGCACCGATGAGGGTAAGGCTTCGGAAAAGGGTCACGTTCAGGGTTTCGCTTAGGGTTAGGGTTAGGGAATGGGGAGGGATTAGGGTACAGGATAGGGTACGACAATGCTTAAGGGTTAGCGTACGTTTGAGGGCATGAGTTAGTGTTTGTGTACTGGTTAAGATTAGGGCATTGGTTAGGGTAGGGCATCGGAAGTGGGTCAGGTTTAGGGATTGGGTTAGGGTTAGGGTTAAGGAATGGGGAGGGATTAGGGTACAATTTAGGGTACGACAACGCTTAAGGTTTAGCGTACGTGTGAGGGCACGAGTTAGTGTTGGTGTCCTGGTTAAGATTAGGGCACGGGTGAGGGTAAGGCTTCGGGTGAGGGTCAGGGTTAGGATTCGGGTTAGGGTTAGGGCTAAGGAATGCAGAGAGATTAGGGTACAGCTTAGGGTACGACAACGATTAAGGGTTAGCATACGTGTGAGGGCACAAGTTAGTGTTGGTGTCCTGGTTAAGATTAGGGCACGGGTGAGGGTAAGGTTTCAGGTGAGGGTCAGGGATAGAATTCGGGTTAGGGTTAGGGTTAGGGAATGGGGAGATATTAGGGCACAGTTTAGGGTACCACAACTCTTAAGGTTTAGCGTACGTGTGAAGTCACAAGTTAGTGTTAGTGTACTGCTTACGATTAGGGCACGGGTGAGGGTAAGGCCTCGGAAGAGGGTCACGTTAACGGTTAGGGTTAGGGTTAGGGTTAGGGAATGGGGATTGATTAGGGTACAGGTTAGGGTACGGCAATGGCTTAGGGTTGGCGTACGTTAGAGGGCATGGGTTAGTGTTGATGTACTGGTTAAAATTAGGACACGGGTGAGGGTAAGGTTTCGGGTGAGTGTCATGGTTAGGTTTCAGGTTAGGGTTAGGGTTAGGGAATGGAGAGGGATTAGGGTACAGGTTAGGGTACCGCTGCGGTTTAGTGTTAGCCTACATTTGAGGGCACGAGTTAGTCTTGGTGTCCTGTTTAAGATTAGGCCACGGGTGAGGGTAAGGCTTCGGGTGAGGGTCAGGGTTAGGATTCGGGTTAGGGTTAGGGTTAGGGAATGGAGAGGGATTAGGGTACAGGTTAGGGTACGACAAAGCTTAAGGGTTAGCGTAAGTGTGAGGGCACGAGTTAGTGTTGGTGTACTGGTTAAGACATTGGCACCGATGAGGGTAAGGCTTCGGAAAAGGGTCACGTTCAGGGTTTCGCTTAGGGTTAGGGTTAGGGAATGGGGAGGGATTAGGGTACAGGATAGGGTACGACAATGCTTAAGGGTTAGCGTACGTTTGAGGGCATGAGTTAGTGTTTGTGTACTGGTTAAGATTAGGGCATTGGTTAGGGTAGGGCATCGGAAGTGGGTCAGGTTTAGGGATGGGGTTAGGGTTAGGGTTAAGGAATGGGGAGGGATTAGGGTACAATTTAGGGTACGACAACGCTTAAGGTTTAGCGTACGTGTGAGGGCACGAGTTAGTGTTGGTGTCCTGGTTAAGATTAGGGCACGGGTGAGGGTAAGGCTTCGGGTGAGGGTCAGGGTTAGGATTCGGGTTAGGGTTAGGGCTAAGGAATGCAGAGAGATTAGGGTACAGCTTAGGGTACGACAACGATTAAGGGTTAGCATACGTGTGAGGGCACAAGTTAGTGTTGGTGTCCTGGTTAAGATTAGGGCACGGGTGAGGGTAAGGTTTCAGGTGAGGGTCAGGGATAGAATTCGGGTTAGGGTTAGGGTTAGGGAATGGGGAGATATTAGGGCACAGTTTAGGGTACCACAACTCTTAAGGTTTAGCGTACGTGTGAAGTCACAAGTTAGTGTTAGTGTACTGCTTACGATTAGGGCACGGGTGAGGGTAAGGCCTCGGATGAGGGTCACGTTAACGGTTAGGGTTAGGGTTAGGGTTAGGGAATGGGGATTGATTAGGGTACAGGTTAGGGTACGGCAATGGCTTAGGGTTGGCGTACGTTAGAGGGCATGGGTTAGTGTTGATGTACTGGTTAAAATTAGGACACGGGTGAGGGTAAGGTTTCGGGTGAGTGTCATGGTTAGGTTTCAGGTTAGGGTTAGGGTTAGGGAATGGAGAGGGATTAGGGTACAGGTTAGGGTACCGCTGCGGTTTAGTGTTAGCCTACATTTGAGGGCACGAGTTAGTCTTGGTGTCCTGTTTAAGATTAGGCCACGGGTGAGGGTAAGGCTTCGGGTGAGGGTCAGGGTTAGGATTCGGGTTAGGGCTAGGGTTAGGGAATGGAGAGGGATTAGGGTACAGGTTAGGGTACGACAAAGCTTAAGGGTTAGCGTAAGTGTGAGGGCACGAGTTAGTGTTGGTGTACTGGTTAAGACAATGGCACCGATGAGGGTAAGGCTTCGGAAAAGGGTCACGTTCAGGGTTTGGCTTAGGGTTAGGGTTAGGGAATGGGGAGGGATTAGGGTACAGGATAGGGTACGACAATGCTTAAGGGTTAGCGTACGTTTGAGGGCATGAGTTAGTGTTTGTGTACTGGTTAAGATTAGGGCATTGGTTAGGGTAGGGCATCGGAAGTGGGTCAGGTTTAGGGATGGGGTTAGGGTTAGGGTTAAGGAATGGGGAGGGATTAGGGTACAATTTAGGGTACGACAACGCTTAAGGTTTAGCGTACGTGTTAGGGCACGAGTTAGTGTTGGTGTCCAGGTTAAGATTAGGGCACGGGTGAGGGTAAGGCTTCGGGTGAGGGTCAGGGTTAGGATTCGGGTTAGTGTTAGGGCTAAGGAATGCAGAGGGATTAGGGTACAGCTTAGGGTACGACAACGATTAAGGGTTAGCATACGTGTGAGGGCACAAGTTAGTGTTGCTGTCCTGGTTAAGATTAGGGCACGGGTGAGGGTAAGGTTTCAGGTGAGGGTCAGGGATAGAATTCGGGTTAGGGTTAGGGTTAGGGAATGGGGAGATATTAGGGCACAGTTTAGGGTACCACAACTCTTAAGGTTTAGCGTACGTGTGAGGTCACAAGTTAGTGTTAGTGTACTGCTTACGATTAGGGCACGGGTGAGGGTAAGGCCTCGGAAGAGGGTCACGTTAACGGTTAGGGTTAGGGTTAGGGTTAGGGAATGGGGATTGATTAGGGTACAGGTTAGGGTACGGCAATGGCTTAGGGCTGGGGTACGTTAGAGGGCATGGGTTAGTTTTGATGTACTGGTTAAAATTAGGACACGGGTGAGGGTAAAGTTTCGGGTGAGTGTCATGGTTAGGTTTCAGGTTAGGGTTAGGGTTAGGGAATGGAGAGGGATTAGGGTACAGGTTAGGGTACCGCTGCGGTTTAGTGTTAGCGTACGTTTGAGGGCACGAGTTAGTCTTGGTGTCCTGGTTAAGATTAGGCCACGGGTGAGGGTAAGGCTTCGGGTGAGGGTCAGGGTTAGGATTCGGGTTAGGGTTAGGGTTAGGGAATGGAGAGGGATTAGGGTACAGGTTAGGGTACGACAATGATTAAGGGTTAGGGTAAGTGTGAGGGCACGAGTGAGTGT
Organism: Inia geoffrensis; assembly: GCA_036417435.1. Classification (NCBI taxonomy): domain Eukaryota; kingdom Metazoa; phylum Chordata; class Mammalia; order Artiodactyla; family Iniidae; genus Inia; species Inia geoffrensis. The sequence goes on from JAZAQT010000769.1 coordinate 96,537, forward strand.
TGGTGTACTGGTTAAGACAACGGTACCTATGAGGGTAAGGCCTCGGAAAAGGGTCACGTTCAGGGTTTCGCTTAGGGTTAGGGTTAGGGAATGGGGAGGGATTAGGGTACAGGATAGGGTACGACAATGTTTAAGGGTTAGCGTACGTTTGAGGGCATGAGTTCGTGTTTGTGTACTGGTTAAGATTAGGGCATTGGTTAGGGTAGGGCATCGGAAGTGGGTCAGGTTTAGGGATGGGGTTAGGGTTAGGGTTAAGGAATGGGGAGGGATTAGGGTACAATTTAGGTTACGGCAACGCTTAAGGTTTAGCGTACGTGTGAGGGCACGAGTTAGTGTTGGTGACCTGGTTAAGATTAGGGCACGGGTGAGGGTAAGGCTTCGGGTGAGGGTCAGGGTTAGGATTCGGGTTAGGGTTAGGGTTAAGGAATGCAGAGGGATTAGGCTACAGCTTAGGGTACGACAGTGCTTAAGGGTTAGCGTTCGTGTGAGGGCAAGGGTTAGTGTTAGTGTCCTGGTTAAGATTAGGGCACGGGTGAGGGTAAGGCTTCAGGTGAGGGTCAGGGTTAGGATTCGGGTTAGGGTTAGGGTTAGGGAATGGGGAGGGATTAGGGTACAGTTTAGGGTACGACAACGATTAAGGGTTAGCGTACGTGTGAGGGCACAAATTAGTGTTGGTGTCCTGGTTAAGATTAGGGCACGGGTGAGGGTAAGGTTTCGGGTGAGGGTCAGGGATAGAATTCGGGTTAGGGTTTGGGTTAGGGAATGGGGAGATATTAGAGCACAGTTTATGGTACGACAACGCTTAAGCTTTAGCGTACGTGTGAGGTCACTAGTTAGTGTTAGTGTACTGCTTACGATTAGGGCACGGGTGAGGGTAAGGCCTCGGAAGAGGGTCACGTTAACGGTTAGGGTTAGGGTTAGGGTTAGGGAATGGGGATTGATTAGGGTACAGGTTAGGGTACGGCAATGGCTTAGGGTTGGGGTACGTTAGAGGGCATGGGTTAGTGTTGATGTACTGGTTAAAATTAGGACACGGGTGAGGGTAAGGTTTCGGGTGAGTGTCATGGTTAGGTTTCAGGTTAGGGTTAGGGTTAGGGAATGGAGAGGGATTAGGGTAGAGGTTAGGGTACCGCTGCGGTTTAGTGTTAGCGTACGTTTGAGGGCACGAGTTAGTCTTGGTGTCCTGGTTAAGATTAGGCCACGGGTGAGGGTAAGGCTTCGGGTGAGGGTCAGGGTTAGGATTCGGGTTAGGGTTAGGGTTAAGGAATGGAGAGGGATTAGGGTACAGGTTAGGGTACGACAATGCTTAAGGGTTAGCGTAAGTGTGAGGGCACGAGTGAGTGTTGGTGTACTGGTTAAAACAACGGCACCGATGAGGGTAAGGCCTCGGAAAAGGGTCAAGTTCAGGGTTTCGCTTAGGGTTAGGGTTAGGGAATGGGGAGGGATTAGGGTACAGGATAGGGTACGACAATGTTTAAGGGTTAGCGTACGTTTGAGGGCATGAGTTAGTGTTTGTGTACTGGTTAAGATTAGGGCATTGGTTAGGGTAGGGCATCGGAAGTGGGTCAGGTTTAGGGATGGGGTTAGGGTTAGGGTTAATAAATGGGGAGGGATTAGGGTACAATTTAGGGTACGGCAACGCTTAAGGTTTAGCGTACGTGTGAGGGCACGAGTTAGTGTTGGTGTCCTGGTTAAGATTAGGGCACGGGTGAGGGTAAGGCTTCGGGTTAGGGTCAGGGTTAGGATTCGGGTTAGGGTTAGTGTTAAGGACTGCAGAGGGATTAGGGTACAGCTTAGGGTACGACAGTGCTTAAGGGTTAGCGTTCGTGTGAGGGCAAGGGTTAGTGTTAGTGTCCTGGTTAAGATTAGGGCACGGGTGAGGGTAAGGCTTCAGGTGAGGGTCAGGGTTAGGATTCGGGTTAGGGTTAGGGTTAGGGAATGGGGAGGGATTAGGGTACAGTTTAGGGTACGAAAACGATTAAGGGTTAGCTTACGTGTGAGGGCACAAGTTAGTGTTGGTGTCCTGGTTAAGATTAGGGCACGGGTGAGGGTAAGGTTTCGGGTGAGGGTCAGGGATAGAATTCGGGTTAGGGTTAGGGTTAGGGAATGGTGAGATATTAGGGCACAGTTTAGGGTACCACAACGCTTAAGGTTTAGCGTACGTGTGAGGTCACAAGTTAGTGTTAGTGTACTGCTTACGATTAGGTCACGGGTGAGGGTAAGCCCTCGGAAGAGGGTCACGTTAAGGGTTAGGGTTAGGGTTAGGGTTAGTGAATGGGGATTGATTAGGGTACAGGTTAGGGTACGGCAATGGCTTAGGGTTGGTGTACGTTAGAGGGCATGGGTTAGTGTTGATGTACTGGTTAAAATTAGGACACGGGTGAGGGTAAAGTTTCGGGTGAGTGTCATGGTTAGGTTTCAGGTTAGGGTTAGGGTTAGGGAATGGAGAGGGATTAGCGTACAGGTTAGGATACCGCTGCGGTTTAGTGTTAGCGTACGTGTGAGGGCACGATTTAGTCTTGGTGTCCTGGTTAAGATTAGGGCACGGGTGAGGGTAAGGCTTCGGGTGAGGGTCAGGGTTAGGATTCGGGTTAGGGTTAGGGTTAGGGAATGGAGAGGGATTAGGGTACAGGTTAGGGTACGACAATGCTTAAGGGTTAGCGTAAGTGTGAGGGCACGAGTTAGTGTTGGTGTACTGGTTAAGACAACGGCACCGATGAGGGTAAGGCCTCGGAAAAGGGTCACGTTCAGTGTTTCGCTTAGGGTTAGGGTTAGGGAATGGGGAGGGATTAGGGTACAGGATAGGGTACGACAATGCTTAAGGGTTAGCGTACGTTTGAGGGCATGAGTTAGTGTTTGTGTCCTGGTTAAGATTAGGGCATTGGTTAGGGTAGGGCATCGGAAGTGGGTCAGGTTTAGGGATGGGGTTAGGGTTAGGGTTAAGGAATGGGGAGGGATTAGGGTACAATTTAGGGTACGACAACGCTTAAGGTTTAGCGTACGTGTGAGGGCACGAGTTAGTGTTGGTGTCCTGGTTAAGATTAGGGCACGGGTGAGGGTAAGGCTTCGGGTGAGGGTCAGGGTTAGGATTCGGGTTAGGGTTAGGGTTAAGGAATGCAGAGGGATTAGGGTACAGCTTAGGGTACGACAGTGCTTAAGGGTTAGCGTTCGTGTGAGGGCAAGGGTTAGTGTTAGTGTCCTGGTTAAGATTAGGGCACGGGTGAGGGTAAGGCTTCAGGTGAGGGTCAGGGTTAGGATTCGGGTTAGGGTTAGGGTTAGGGAATGGGGAGGGATTAGGGTACAGTTTAGGGTACGAAAACGATTAAGGGTTAGCTTACGTGTGAGGGCACAAGTTAGTGTTGGTGTCCTGGTTAAGATTAGGGCACGGGTGAGGGTAAGGTTTCGGGTGAGGGTCAGGGATAGAATTCGGGTTAGGGTTAGGGTTAGGGAATGGTGAGATATTAGGGCACAGTTTAGGGTACCACAACGCTTAAGGTTTAGCGTACGTGTGAGGTCACAAGTTAGTGTTAGTGTACTGCTTACGATTAGGTCACGGGTGAGGGTAAGCCCTCGGAAGAGGGTCACGTTAAGGGTTAGGGTTAGGGTTAGGGTTAGTGAATGGGGATTGATTAGGGTACAGGTTAGGGTACGGCAATGGCTTAGGGTTGGTGTACGTTAGAGGGCATGGGTTAGTGTTGATGTACTGGTTAAAATTAGGACACGGGTGAGGGTAAAGTTTCGGGTGAGTGTCATGGTTAGGTTTCAGGTTAGGGTTAGGGTTAGGGAATGGAGAGGGATTAGCGTACAGGTTAGGATACCGCTGCGGTTTAGTGTTAGCGTACGTGTGAGGGCACGATTTAGTCTTGGTGTCCTGGTTAAGATTAGGGCACGGGTGAGGGTAAGGCTTCGGGTGAGGGTCAGGGTTAGGATTCGGGTTAGGGTTAGGGTTAGGGAATGGAGAGGGATTAGGGTACAGGTTAGGGTACGACAATGCTTAAGGGTTAGCGTAAGTGTGAGGGCACGAGTTAGTGTTGGTGTACTGGTTAAGACAACGGCACCGATGAGGGTAAGGCCTCGGAAAAGGGTCACGTTCAGTGTTTCGCTTAGGGTTAGGGTTAGGGAATGGGGAGGGATTAGGGTACAGGATAGGGTACGACAATGCTTAAGGGTTAGCGTACGTTTGAGGGCATGAGTTAGTGTTTGTGTCCTGGTTAAGATTAGGGCATTGGTTAGGGTAGGGCATCGGAAGTGGGTCAGGTTTAGGGATGGGGTTAGGGTTAGGGTTAAGGAATGGGGAGGGATTAGGGTACAATTTAGGGTACGACAACGCTTAAGGTTTAGCGTACGTGTGAGGGCACGAGTTAGTGTTGGTGTCCTGGTTAAGATTAGGGCACGGGTGAGGGTAAGGCTTCGGGTGAGGGTCAGGGTTAGGATTCGGGTTAGGGTTAGGGTTAAGGAATGCAGAGGGATTAGGGTACAGCTTAGGGTACGACAGTGCTTAAGGGTTAGCGTTCGTGTGAGGGCAAGGGTTAGTGTTAGTGTCCTGGTTAAGATTAGGGCACGGGTGAGGGTAAGGCTTCAGGTGAGGGTCAGGGTTAGGATTCGGGTTAGGGTTAGGGTTAGGGAATGGGGAGGGATTAGGGTACAGTTTAGGGTACGACAACGATTAAGGGTTAGCGTACGTGTGAGGGCACAAGTTAGTGTTGGTGTCCTGGTTAAGATTAGGACACGGGTGAGGGTAAGGTTTCGGGTGAGGTTCAGGGATAGAATTCGGGTTAGGGTTAGGGTTAGGGAATGGGGAGATATTAGGGCACAGTTTAGGGTACCACAACGCTTAAGGTTTAGCGTACGTGTGAGGTCACTAGTTAGTGTTAGTGTACTGCTTACGATTAGGGCACGGGTGAGGGTAAGGCCTCGGAAGAGGGTCACGTTAACGGTTAGGGTTAGGGTTAGGGTTAGGGAATGGGGATTGATTAGGGTACAGGTTAGGGTACGGCAATGGCTTAGGGTTGGCGTACGTTAGAGGGCATGGGTTAGTGTTGATGTACTGGTTAAAATTAGGACACGTGTGAGGGTAAAGTTTCGGGTGAGTGTCATGGTTAGGTTTCAGGTTAGGGTTAGGGTTAGGGAATGGAGAGGGATTAGGGTACAGGTTAGGGTACCGCTGCGGTTTAGTGTTAGCGTACGTTTGAGGGCACGAGTTAGTCTTCTTGTCCTGGTTAAGATTAGGCCACGGGTGAAGGTAAGGCTTCGGGTGAGGGTCAGGGTTAGGATTCGGGTTAGGGTTAGGGTTAGGGAATGGAGAGGGATTAGGGTACAGGTTAGGGTACGACAATGCTTAAGCGTTAGCGTAAGTGTGAGGGCACGAGTCAGTGTTGGTGTACTGGTTAAGACAACGGCACCGATGAGGGTAAGGCCTCGGAAAAGGGTCACGTTCAGGGTTTCGCTTAAGGTTAGGGTTAGGGAATGGGGAGAGATTAGGATACAGGATAGGGTACGACAATGCTTAAGGGTTAGCGTACGTTTGAGGGCATGAGTTAGTGTTTGTGTACTGGTTAAGATTAGGGCATTGGTTAGGGTAGGGCATCGGAAGTGGGTCAGGTTTAGGGATGGGGTTAGGGTTAGGGTTAAGGAATGGGGAGGGATTAGGGTACAATTTAGGGTACGGCAACGCTTAAGGTTTAGCGTACGTGTGAGGGCACGAGTTAGTGTTGGTGTCCTGGTTAAGATTAGGGCAAGGTTGAGGGTAAGGCTTCGGGTGAGGGTCAGGGTTAGGATTCGGGTTAGGGTTAGGGTTAAGGAATGCAGAGGGATTAGGCTACAGCTTAGGGTACGACAGTGCTTAAGGGTTAGCGTTCGTGTGAGGGCAAGGGTTAGTGTTAGTGTCCTGGTTAAGATTAGGGCACGGGTGAGGGTAAGGCTTCAGGTGAGGGTCAGGGTTAGGATTCGGGTTAGGGTTAGGGTTAGGGAATGGGGAGGGATTAGGGTACAGTTTAGGGCACGACAACGATTAAGGGTTAGCGTACGTGTGAGGGCACAAGTTAGTGTTGGTGTCCTGGTTAAGATTAGGGCACGGGTGAGGGTAAGGTTTCGGGTGAGGGTCAGGGATAGAATTCGGGTTACGGTTAGGGTTAGGGAATGGGGAGATATTAGAGCACAGTTTAGGGTACCACAACGCTTAAGGTTTAGCGTATGTGTGAGATCACTAGTTAGTGTTAGTGTACTGCTTACGATTAGGGCACGGGTGAGGGTAAGGCCTCGGAAGAGGGTCACGTTAACGGTTAGGGTTAGGGTTAGGGTTAGGGAATGGGGATTGATTAGGGTACAGGTTAGGGTACGGCAATGGCTTAGGTTTGGCGTACGTTAGAGGGCATGGGTTAGTGTTGATGTACTGGTTAAAATTAGGACACGGGTGAGGGTAAAGTTTCGGGTGAGTGTCATGGTTAGGTTTCAGGTTAGGGTTAGGGTTAGGGAATGGAGAGGGATTAGGGTACAGGTTAGGGTACCGCTGCGGTTTGGTGTTAGCGTACGTGTGAGGGCACGAGTTAGTCTTGGTGTCCTGGTTAAGATTAGGGCATGGGTGAGGGTAAGGCGTCGGGTGAGGGTCAGGGTTAGGATTCGGGTTAGGGTTAGGGTTAGGGAATGGAGAGGGATTAGTGTACAGGTTAGGGTACGACAATGCTTAAGGGTTAGCGTAAGTGTGAGGGCACGAGTTAGTGTTGGTGTACTGGTTAAGACAACGGCACCGATGAGGGTAAGGCCTCGGAAAAGGGTCACGTTCAGGGTTTCGCTTAGGGTTAGGGTTAGGGAATGGGGAGGGATTAGGGTACAGGATAGGGTACGACAATGCTTAAGGGTTAGCGTACGTTTGAGGGCATGAGTTAGTGTTTGTGTCCTGGTTAAGATTAGGGCATTGGTTAGGGTAGGGCATCGGAAGTGGGTCAGGTTTAGGGATGGGGTTAGGGTTAGGGTTAAGGAATGGGGAGGGATTAGGGTACAATTTAGGGTACGACAACGCTTAAGGTTTAGCGTACGTGTGAGGGCACGAGTTAGTGTTGGTGTCCTGGTTAAGATTAGGGCACGGGTGAGGGTAAGGCTTCGGGTGAGGGTCAGGGTTAGGATTCGGGTTAGGGTTAGGGTTAAGGAATGCAGAGGGATTAGGGTACAGCTTAGGGTACGACAGTGCTTAAGGGTTAGCGTTCGTGTGAGGGCAAGGGTTAGTGTTAGTGTCCTGGTTAAGATTAGGGCACGGGTGAGGGTAAGGCCTCAGGTGAGGGTCAGGGTTAGGATTCGGGTTAGGGTTAGGGTTAGGGAATGGGGAGGGATTAGGGTACAGTTTAGGGTACGACAACGATTAAGGGTTAGCGTACGTGTGAGGGCACAAGTTAGTGTTGGTGTCCTGGTTAAGATTAGGACACGGGTGAGGGTAAGGTTTCGGGTGAGGTTCAGGGATAGAATTCGGGTTAGGGTTAGGGTTAGGGAATGGGGAGATATTAGGGCACAGTTTAGGGTACCACAACGCTTAAGGTTTAGCGTACGTGTGAGGTCACTAGTTAGTGTTAGTGTACTGCTTACGATTAGGGCACGGGTGAGGGTAAGGCCTCGGAAGAGGGTCACGTTAACGGTTAGGGTTAGGGTTAGGGTTAGGGAATGGGGATTGATTAGGGTACAGGTTAGGGTACGGCAATGGCTTAGGGTTGGCGTACGTTAGAGGGCATGGGTTAGTGTTGATGTACTGGTTAAAATTAGGACACGGGTGAGGGTAAAGTTTCGGGTGAGTGTCATGGTTAGGTTTCAGGTTAGGGTTAGGGTTAGGGAATGGAGAGGGATTAGGGTACAGGTTAGGGTACCGCTGCGGTTTAGTGTTAGCGTACGTTTGAGGGCACGAGTTAGTCTTCTTGTCCTGGTTAAGATTAGGCCACGGGTGAAGGTAAGGCTTCGGGTGAGGTTCAGGGTTAGGATTCGGGTTAGGGTTAGGGTTAGGGAATGGAGAGGGATTAGGGTAGAGGTTAGGGTACGACAATGCTTAAGGGTTAGCGTAAGTGTGAGGGCACGAGTTAGTGTTGGTGTACTGGTTAAGACAATGGCACCGATGAGGGTAAGGCCTCGGAAAAGGGTCACGTTCAGGGTTTCGCTTAGGGTTAGGGTTAGGGAATGGGGAGGGATTAGGGTACAGGATAGGGTACGACAATGCTTAAGGGTTAGCGTACGTTTGAGGGCATGAGTTAGTGTTTGTGTACTGGTTAAGATTAGGGCATTGGTTAGGGTAGGGCATTGGAAGTGGGTCAGGTTTAGGGATGGGGTTAGGGTTAGGGTTAAGGAATGGGGAGGGATTAGGGTACAATTTAGGGTACGACAACGCTTAAGGTTTAGCGTACGTGTGAGGGCACGAGTTAGTGTTGGTGTACTGGTTAAGATTAGGGCACGGGTGAGGGTAAGGCTTCGGGTGAGGGTCAGGGTTAGGATTCGGGTTAGGGTTAGGGTTAAGGAATGCAGAGGGATTAGGGTACAGCTTAGGGTACGACAACGATTAAGGGTTAGCGTTCGTGTGAGCGCAAGGGTTAGTGTTAGTGTCCTGGTTAAGATTAGGGCACGGGTGAGGGTAAGGCTTCAGGTGAGGGTCAGGGTTAGGATTCGGGTTAGGGTTAGGGTTAGGGAATGGGGAGGGATTAGGGTACAGTTTAGGGTACGACAACGATTAAGGGTTAGCGTACGTGTGAGGGCACAAGTTAGTGTTGGTGTCCTGGTTAAGGTAAGGGCACGGGTGAGGGTAAGGTTTCGGGTGAGGGTCAGGGATAGAATTCGGGTTACGGTTAGGGTTAGGGAATGGGGAGATATTAGAGCACAGTTTAGGGTACCACAACGCTTAAGGTTTAGCGTATGTGTGAGATCACTAGTTAGTGTTAGTGTACTGCTTACGATTAGGGCACGGGTGAGGGTAAGGCCTCGGAAGAGGGTCACGTTAACGGTTAGGGTTAGGGTTAGGGTTAGGGAATGGGGATTGATTAGGGTACAGGTTAGGGTACGGCAATGGCTTAGGTTTGGCGTACGTTAGAGGGCATGGGTTAGTGTTGATGTACTGGTTAAAATTAGGACACGGGTGAGGGTAAAGTTTCGGGTGAGTGTCATGGTTAGGTTTCAGGTTAGGGTTAGGGTTAGGGAATGGAGAGGGATTAGGGTACAGGTTAGGGTACCGCTGCGGTTTGGTGTTAGCGTACGTGTGAGGGCACGAGTTAGTCTTGGTGTCCTGGTTAAGATTAGGGCATGGGTGAGGGTAAGGCGTCGGGTGAGGGTCAGGGTTAGGATTCGGGTTAGGGTTAGGGTTAGGGAATGGAGAGGGATTAGTGTACAGGTTAGGGTACGACAATGCTTAAGGGTTAGCGTAAGTGTGAGGGCACGAGTTAGTGTTGGTGTACTGGTTAAGACAACGGCACCGATGAGGGTAAGGCCTCGGAAAAGGGTCACGTTCAGGGTTTCGCTTAGGGTTAGGGTTAGGGAATGGGGAGGGATTAGGGTACAGGATAGGGTACGACAATGCTTAAGGGTTAGCGTACGTTTGAGGGCATGAGTTAGTGTTTGTGTCCTGGTTAAGATTAGGGCATTGGTTAGGGTAGGGCATCGGAAGTGGGTCAGGTTTAGGGATGGGGTTAGGGTTAGGGTTAAGGAATGGGGAGGGATTAGGGTACAATTTAGGGTACGACAACGCTTAAGGTTTAGCGTACGTGTGAGGGCACGAGTTAGTGTTGGTGTCCTGGTTAAGATTAGGGCACGGGTGAGGGTAAGGCTTCGGGTGAGGGTCAGGGTTAGGATTCGGGTTAGGGTTAGGGTTAAGGAATGCAGAGGGATTAGGGTACAGCTTAGGGTACGACAGTGCTTAAGGGTTAGCGTTCGTGTGAGGGCAAGGGTTAGTGTTAGTGTCCTGGTTAAGATTAGGGCACGGGTGAGGGTAAGGCCTCAGGTGAGGGTCAGGGTTAGGATTCGGGTTAGGGTTAGGGTTAGGGAATGGGGAGGGATTAGGGTACAGTTTAGGGTACGACAACGATTAAGGGTTAGCGTACGTGTGAGGGCACAAGTTAGTGTTGGTGTCCTGGTTAAGATTAGGACACGGGTGAGGGTAAGGTTTCGGGTGAGGTTCAGGGATAGAATTCGGGTTAGGGTTAGGGTTAGGGAATGGGGAGATATTAGGGCACAGTTTAGGGTACCACAACGCTTAAGGTTTAGCGTACGTGTGAGGTCACTAGTTAGTGTTAGTGTACTGCTTACGATTAGGGCACGGGTGAGGGTAAGGCCTCGGAAGAGGGTCACGTTAACGGTTAGGGTTAGGGTTAGGGTTAGGGAATGGGGATTGATTAGGGTACAGGTTAGGGTACGGCAATGGCTTAGGGTTGGCGTACGTTAGAGGGCATGGGTTAGTGTTGATGTACTGGTTAAAATTAGGACACGGGTGAGGGTAAAGTTTCGGGTGAGTGTCATGGTTAGGTTTCAGGTTAGGGTTAGGGTTAGGGAATGGAGAGGGATTAGGGTACAGGTTAGGGTACCGCTGCGGTTTAGTGTTAGCGTACGTTTGAGGGCACGAGTTAGTCTTCTTGTCCTGGTTAAGATTAGGCCACGGGTGAAGGTAAGGCTTCGGGTGAGGTTCAGGGTTAGGATTCGGGTTAGGGTTAGGGTTAGGGAATGGAGAGGGATTAGGGTAGAGGTTAGGGTACGACAATGCTTAAGGGTTAGCGTAAGTGTGAGGGCACGAGTTAGTGTTGGTGTACTGGTTAAGACAATGGCACCGATGAGGGTAAGGCCTCGGAAAAGGGTCACGTTCAGGGTTTCGCTTAGGGTTAGGGTTAGGGAATGGGGAGGGATTAGGGTACAGGATAGGGTACGACAATGCTTAAGGGTTAGCGTACGTTTGAGGGCATGAGTTAGTGTTTGTGTACTGGTTAAGATTAGGGCATTGGTTAGGGTAGGGCATTGGAAGTGGGTCAGGTTTAGGGATGGGGTTAGGGTTAGGGTTAAGGAATGGGGAGGGATTAGGGTACAATTTAGGGTACGACAACGCTTAAGGTTTAGCGTACGTGTGAGGGCACGAGTTAGTGTTGGTGTACTGGTTAAGATTAGGGCACGGGTGAGGGTAAGGCTTCGGGTGAGGGTCAGGGTTAGGATTCGGGTTAGGGTTAGGGTTAAGGAATGCAGAGGGATTAGGGTACAGCTTAGGGTACGACAACGATTAAGGGTTAGCGTTCGTGTGAGCGCAAGGGTTAGTGTTAGTGTCCTGGTTAAGATTAGGGCACGGGTGAGGGTAAGGCTTCAGGTGAGGGTCAGGGTTAGGATTCGGGTTAGGGTTAGGGTTAGGGAATGGGGAGGGATTAGGGTACAGTTTAGGGTACGACAACGATTAAGGGTTAGCGTACGTGTGAGGGCACAAGTTAGTGTTGGTGTCCTGGTTAAGGTAAGGGCACGGGTGAGGGTAAGGTTTCGGGTGAGGGTCAGGGATAGAATTCGGGTTAGGATTAGGGTTAGGGAATGGGGAGATATTAGGGCCCAGTTTAGGGTACCACAACGCTTAAGGTTTAGCGAACGTGTGAGGTCACTAGTTAGTGTTAGTGTACTGCTTACGATTAGGGCACGGGTGAGGGTAAGGCCTCGGAAGAGGGTCACGTTAAGGGTTAGGGTTAGGGTTAGGGTTAGGGAATGGGGATTGATTAGGGTACAGGTTAGGGTACGGCAATGGCTTAGGGTTGGCGTACGTTAGAGGGCATGGGTTAGTCTTGATGTACTGGTTAAAATTAGGACACGGGTGATGGTAAAGTTTCGGGTGAGTGTAATGGTTAGGTTTCAGGTTAGGGTTAGGGTTAGGGAATGGAGAGGGATTAGGGTACAGGTTAGGGTACCGCTGCGGTTTAGTGTTAGCGTACGTGTGAGGGCACGAGTTAGTCTTGGTGTCCTGGTTAAGATTAGGGCACGGGTGAGGGTAAGGCTTCGGGTGAGGGTCAGGGTTAGGATTCGGGTTAGGGATAGTGTTAGGGAATGGAGAGGGATTAGGGTACAGGTTAGGGTACGACAATGCTTAAGCGTTAGCGTAAGTGTGAGGGCACGAGTTAGTGTTGGTGTACTGGTTAAGACAACGGCACCGATGAGGGTAAGGCCTCGGAAAAGGGTCACGTTCAGGGTTTCGCTTAAGGTTAGGGTTAGGGAATGGGGAGAGATTAGGATACAGGATAGGGTACGACAATGCTTAAGGGTTAGCGTACGTTTGAGGGCATGAGTTAGTGTTTGTGTACTGGCTAAGATTAGGGCATTGGTTAGGGTAGGGCATCGGAAGTGGGTCAGGTTTAGGGATGGGGTTAGGGTTAGGGTTAAGGAATGGGGAGGGATTAGGGTACAATTTAGGGTACGGCAACGCTTAAGGTTTAGCGTACGTGTGAGGGCACGAGTTAGTGTTGGTGTCCTGGTTAAGATTAGGGCAAGGGTGAGGGTAAGGCTTCGGGTGAGGGTCAGGGTTAGGATTCGGGTTAGGGTTAGTGTTAAGGAATGCAGAGGGATTAGGCTACAGCTTAGGGTACGACAGTGCTTAAGGGTTAGCGTTCGTGTGAGGGCAAGGGTTAGTGTTAGTGTCCTGGTTAAGATTAGGGCACGGGTGAGGGTAAGGCTTCAGGTGAGGGTCAGGGTTAGGATTCGGGTTAGGGTTAGGGTTAGGGAATGGGGAGGGATTAGGGTACAGTTTAGGGCACGACAACGATTAAGGGTTAGCGTACGTGTGAGGGCACAAGTTAGTGTTGGTGTCCTGGTTAAGATTAGGGCACGGGTGAGGGTAAGGTTTCGGGTGAGGGTCAGGGATAGAATTCGGGTTACGGTTAGGGTTAGGGAATGGGGAGATATTAGAGCACAGTTTAGGGTACCACAACGCTTAAGGTTTAGCGTATGTGTGAGGTCACTAGTTAGTGTTAGTGTACTGCTTACGATTAGGGCACGGGTGAGGGTAAGGCCTCGGAAGAGGGTCACGTTAACGGTTAGGGTTAGGGTTAGGGTTAGGGAATGGGGATTGATTAGGGTACAGGTTAGGGTACGGCAATGGCTTAGGTTTGGCGTACGTTAGAGGGCATGGGTTAGTGTTGATGTACTGGTTAAAATTAGGACACGGGTGAGGGTAAAGTTTCGGGTGAGTGTCATGGTTAGGTTTCAGGTTAGGGTTAGGGTTAGGGAATGGAGAGGGATTAGGGTACAGGTTAGGGTACCGCTGCGGTTTGGTGTTAGCGTACGTGTGAGGGCACGAGTTAGTCTTGGTGTCCTGGTTAAGATTAGGGCACGGGTGAGGGTAAGGCGTCGGGTGAGGGTCAGGGTTAGGATTCGGGTTAGGGTTAGGGTTAGGGAATGGAGAGGGATTAGTGTACAGGTTAGGGTACGACAATGCTTAAGGGTTAGCGTAAGTGTGAGGGCACGAGTTAGTGTTGGTGTACTGGTTAAGACAACGGCACCGATGAGGGTAAGGCCTCGGAAAAGGGTCACGTTCAGGGTTTCGCTTAGGGTTAGGGTTAGGGAATGGGGAGGGATTAGGGTACAGGATAGGGTACGACAATGCTTAAGGGTTAGCGTACGTTTGAGGGCATGAGTTAGTGTTTGTGTACTGGTTAAGTTTAGGGCATTGGTTAGGGTAGGGCATCGGAAGTGGGTCAGGTTTAGGGATGGGGTTAGGTTTAGGGTTAAGGAATGGGGAGGGATTAGGGTACAATTTAGGGTACGGCAACGCTTAAGGTTTAGCGTACGTGTGAGGGCACGAGTTAGTGTTGGTGTCCTGGTTAAGATTAGGGCACGGGTGAGGGTAAGGCTTCGGGTGAGGGTCAGGGTTAGGATTCGGGTTAGGGTTAGGGTTAAGGAATGCAGAGGGATTAGGCTACAGCTTAGGGTACGACAGCGCTTAAGGGTTAGCGTTCATGTGAGGGCAAGGGTTAGTGTTAGTGTCCTGGTTAAGATTAGGGCACGGGTGAGGGTAAGGCTTCAGGTGAGGGTCAGGGTTAGGATTCGGGTTAGGGTTAGGGTTAGGGAATGGGGAGGGATTAGGGTACAGTTTAGGGTACGACAACGATTAAGGGTTAGCGTACGTGTGAGGGCACAAGTTAGTGTTGGTGTCCTGGTTAAGATTAGGGCACGGGTGAGGGTAAGGTTTCGGGTGAGGGTCAGGGATAGAATTCGGGTTAGGGTTAGGGTTAGCGAATGGGGAGATATTAGGGCACAGTTTAGGGTACCACAACGCTTAAGGTTTAGCGTACGTGTGAGGTCACTAGTTAGTGTTAGTGTACTGCTTACGATTAGGGCACAAGTGAGGGTAAGGCCTCGGAAGAGGGTCACGTTAAGGGTTAGGGTTACGGTTAGGGAATGGGGATTGATTAGGGTACAGGTTAGGGTACGGCAATGGCTTAGGGTTGGCGTACGTTAGAGGGCATGGGTTACTGTTGATGTACTGGTTAAAATTAAGACACGGGTGAGGGTAAGGCTTCGGGTGAGGGTCAGGGTTAGGATTCGGGTTAGGGTTAGGGTTAGGGAATGGAGAGGGATTAGGGTACAGGTTAGGGTACGACAATGCTTAAGGGTTAGCGTAAGTGTGAGGGCACGAGTTAGTGTTGGTGTACTGGTTAAGACAATGGCACCGATGAGGGTAAGGCCTCGGAAAAGGGTCACGTTCAGGGTTTCGCTTAGGGTTAGGGTTAGGGAATGGGGAGGGATTAGGGTACAGGATAGGGTACGACAATGCTTAAGGGTTAGCGTACGTTTGAGGGCATGAGTTAGTGTTTGTGTACTGGTTAAGATTAGGGCATTGGTTAGGGTAGGGCATCGGAAGTGGGTCAGGTTTAGGGATGGGGTTAGGGTTAGGGTTAAGGAATGGGGAGGGATTAGGGTACAATTTAGGGTACGACAACACTTAAGGTTTAGCGTACGTGTGAGGGCACGAGTTAGTGTTGGTGTCCTGGTTAAGATTAGGGCACGGGTGAAGGTAAGGCTTCGGGTGAGGGTCAGGGTTAGGATTCGGGTTAGGGTTAGGGTTAAGGAATGCAGAGGGATTAGGGTACATCTTAGGGTACGACAACGATTAAGGGTTAGCATACGTGTGAGGGTACAAGTTAGTGTTGGTGTCCTGGTTAAGATTAGGGCACGGGTGAGGGTAAGGCTTCAGGTGAGGGTCAGGGTTAGGATTCGGGTTAGGCTTAGGGGTAGGGAATGGGGAGGGATTAGGGTACAGTTTAGGGTACGACAACGATTAAGGGTTAGCGTACGTGTGAGGGCACAAGTTAGTGTTGGTGTCCTGGTTAAGATTAGGGCACGGGTGAGGGTAAGGTTTCGGGTGAGGGTCAGGGATAGAATTCGGGTTAGGGTTAGGGTTAGGGAATGGGGAGATATTAGGGCACAGTTTAGGGTGCCACAACGCTTAAGGTTTAGCGTATGTGTGAGGTCACTAGTTAGTGTTAGTGTACTGCTTACGATTAGGGCACGGGTGAGGGTAAGGCCTCGGAAGAGGGTCATGTTAAGGGTTAGGGTTAGGGTTAGGGTTAGGGAATGGGGATTGATTAGGGTACAGGTTACGGTACGGCAATGGCTTAGGGTTGGCGTACGTTAGAGGGCATGGGTTAGTGTTGATGTACTGGTTAAAATTAGGACACGGGTGAGGGTAAAGTTTCGGGTGAGTGTCATGGTTAGGTTTCAGGTTAGGGTTAGGGTTAGGGAATGGAGAGGGATTAGGGTACAGGTTAGGGTACCGCTGCGGATTAGTGTTAGCGTACGTGTGAGGGCACGAGTTAGTCTTGTTGTCCTGGTTAAGATTAGGGCAGGGGTGAGGGTAAGGCTTCGGGTGAGGGTCAGGGTTAGGATTCGGGTTAGGGTTAGAGTTAGGGAATGGAGAGGGATTAGGGTACAGGTTACGGTACGACAATGCTTAAGGGTTAGCGTAAGTGTGAGGGCACGAGTTAGTGTTGGTGTACTGGTTAAGACAACGGCACCGATGAGGGTAAGTCCTCGGAAAAGGGTCACGTTCAGGGTTTCGCTTAGGGTTAGGGTTAGGGAATGGGGAGGGATTAGGATACAGGATAGGGTACGACAATGCTTAAGGGTTAGCGTACGTTTGAGGGCATGAGTTAGTGTTTGTGTACTGGTTAAGGTTAGGGCATTGGTTAGGTTAGGGCATTGGTTAGGGTAGGGCATCGGAAGTGGGTCAGGTTTAGGGATGGGGTTAGGGTTAAGGTTAAGGAATGGGGAGGGATTAGGGTACAATTTAGGGTACGATAACGCTTAAGGTTTAGCGTACGTGTGGGGGCACGAGTTAGTGTTGGTGTCCTGGTTAAGATTAGGGCATGGGTGAGGGTAAGGCTTCGGGTGAGGGTCAGGGTTAGGATTCGGGTAAGGCTTAGGGTTAAGGAATGCAGAGGGATTAGGTTACAGCTTAGGGTACTACAGTGCTTAAGGGTTAGCGTTCGTGTGAGGACAAGGGTTAGTGTTAGTGTCCTGGTTAAGATTAGGGCACGGGTGAGGGTAAGGCTTCAGGTGAGGGTCAGGGTTAGGATTCGGGTTAGGGTTAGGGTTAGGGAATGGGGAGGGATTAGGGTACAGTTTAGGGTACGACAACGATTAAGGGTTAGCTTACGTGTGAGGGCACAAGTTAGTGTTGGTGTCCTGGTTAAGATTAGGGCACGGGTGAGTGTAAGGCCTCGGAAGAGGGTCACGTTAAGGGTTAGGGTTAGGGTAAGGGTTAGGGAATGGGGATTGATTAGGGTACAGGTTAGGGTACGGCAATGGCTTAGGGTTGGCGTACGTTAGAGGGCATGGGTTAGTGTTGATGTACTGGTTAAAATTAGGACACGGGTGAGGGTAAAGTTTCGGGTGAGTGTCATGGTTAGGTTTCAGGTTAGGGTTAGGGTTAGGGAATGGAGAGGGATTCGGGTACAGGTTAGGGTACCGCTGCGGTTTAGTGTTAGCGTAAGTTTGAGGGCACGAGTTAGTCTTGGTGTCCTGGTTAAGATTAGGGCACGGGTGAGGGTAAGGCTTCGGGTGAGGGTCAGGGTTAGGATTCGGGTTAGGGTTAGGGTTAGGGAATGGAGAGGGATTAGGGTACAGGTTAGGGTACGACAATGCTTAAGGGTTAGCGTAAGTGTGAGGGCACAAGTTAGTGTTGGTGTACTGGTTAAGAAAACGGCACCGATGAGGGTAAGGCCTCGGAAAAGTGTCACGTTCAGGCTTTCGCTTAGGGTTCGGGTTAGGGAATGGGGAGGGATTAGGGTACAGGATAGGGTACGACAATGCTTAAGGGTTAGCGTACGTGTGAGGGCACAAGTTAGTGTTGGTGTCCTGGTTAAGATTAGGGCACGGGTGAGGGTAAGGTTTCGGGTGAGGGTCAGGGATAGAATTCGGGTTAGGGTTAGGGTTTGGGAATGGGGAGATATTAGGGCACAGTTTAGGGTACCACAACGCTTAAGGTTTAGCGTACGTGTGAGGTCACTAGTTAGTGTTAGTGTACTGATTACGATTAGGGCACGGGTGAGGGTAAGGCCTCGGAAGAGGGTCACGTTAAGGGTTAGGGTTAGGGTTAGGGTTAGGGAATGGGGATTGATTAGGGTACAGGTTAGGGTACGGCAATGGCTTATGGTTGGCGTACATTAGAGGGCATGGGTTAGTGTTGATGTACTGGTTAAAATTAGGACACGGGTGAGGGTAAAGTTTCGGGTGAGTGTCATGGTTAGGTTTCAGGTTAGGGTTAGGGTTAGGGAATGAAGAGGGATTAGGGTACAGGTTAGGGTAAAGCTGCGGTTTAGTGTTAGCGTACGTTTGATGGAACGAGTTAGTCTTGGTGTCCTGGTTAAGATTAGGGCACGGGTGAGGGTAAGGCTTCGGGTGAGGGTCAGGGTTAGGATTCGGGTTAGGGTTAGGGTTAGGGAATGGAGAGGGATTAGGGTACAGGTTAGGGTACGACAATGCTTAAGGGTTAGCGTAAGTGTGAGGGCACGAGTTAGTGTTGGTGTACTGGTTAAGACAACGGCACCGATGAGGGTAAGTCCTCGGAAATGGGTCACGTTCAGGGTTTCGCTTAGGGTTAGGGTTAGGGAATGGGGAGGGATTAGGGTACAGGATAGGGTACGACAATGCTTAAGGGTTAGCGTACATTTGGGGCATGAGTTAATGTTTGTGTACTGGTTAAGATTAGGGCATTGGTTAGGGTAGGGCATCGGAAGTGGGTCAGGTTTAGGGATGGGGCTAGGGTAAGGGTTATGGAATGGGGAGGGATTAGGGTACAATTTAGGGTACGACAACGCTTAAGGTTTAGCGTACGTGTGAGGGCACGAGTTAGTGTTGGTGTCCTGGTTAAGATTAGGGCACGGGTGAGGGTAAGGCTTCGGGTGAGGGTCAGGGTTAGGATTCGGGTTAGTTTCAGCGTTAAGGAATGCAGAGGGATTCGGGTACAGCTTAGGGTACGACAGTGCTTAAGGGTTAGCGTTCGTGTGAGGGCAAGGGTTAGTGTTAGTGTCCTGGTTAAGATTAGGGCACGGGTGAGTGTAAGGCTTCAGGTGAGGGTCAGGGTTAGGATTCGGGTTAGGGTTAGGGTTAGGGAATGGGGAGGGATTAGGGTACAGTTTAGGGTACGACAACGATTAAGTGTTAGCGTACGTGTGAGGGAACAAGTTAGTGTTGGTGTCCTGGTTAAGATTAGGGCACGAGTGAGGGTAAGGTTTCGGGTGAGGGTCAGGGATAGAATTCGGGTTCGGTTTAGTGTTAGGGAATGGCCAGATATTAGGGCACAGTTTAGGGTAGCACAACGCTTAAGGTTTAGCGTACATGTGAGGTCACTAGTTAGTGTTAGTGTACTGCTTACGATTAGGGCACGGGTGAGGGTAAGGCCTCGGAAGAGGGTCACGTTAAGGGTTAGGGTTAGGGTTAGGGTTAGGGAATGGGGATTGATTAGGGTACAGGTTAGGGTACGGCAATGGCTTAGGGTTGGCGTACGTTAGAGGGCATGGGTTAGTGTTGATGTACTGGTTAAAATTAGGACACGGGTGATGGTAAAGTTTCGGGTGAGTGTCATGGTTAGGTTTCAGGTTAGGGTTAGGGTTAGGGAATGGAGAGGGATTAGGGTACAGGTTAGGGTACCGCTGCGGTTTAGTGTTAGCGTACGTGTGAGGGCACTAGTTAGTCTTGGTGTCCTGGTTAAGATTAGGGCACGGGTGAGGGTAAGGCTTCGGGTGAGGGTCAGGGTTAGGATTCGGGTTAGGGTTAGGGTTAGGGAATGGAGAGGGATTAGGGTACAGGTTAGGGTACGACAATGCTTAAGCGTTAGCATAAGTGTGAGGGCACGAGTTAGTGTTGGTGTACTGGTGAAGACAACGGCACCGATGAGGGTAAGGCCTCGGAAAAGGGTCACGTTCAGGGTTTCGCTTAGGGTTAGGGTTAGAAAATGGGGAGGGATTAGGATACAGGATAGGGTACGACAATGCTTAAGGGTTAGCGTACGTTTGAGGGCATGAGTTAGTGTTTGTGTACTGGTTAAGATTAGGGCATTGGTTAGGGTAGGGCATCGGAAGTGGGTCAGGTTTAGGGATGGGCTTAGGGTTAGGGTTAAGGAATGGGGAGGGATTAGGGTACAATTTAGGGTACGACAACGCTTAAGGTTTAGCGTACGTGTGAGGGCACGAGTTAGTGTTGGTGTCCTGGTTAAGATTAGGGCACGGGTGAGGGTAAGGCTTCGGGTGAGGGTGAGGGTTAGGATTCGGGTTAGGGTTAGGGTTAAGGAATGCAGAGGGATTAGTGTACAGCTTAGGGCACGACAGTGCTTAAGGGTTAGCGTTCGTGTGAGGGCAAGGGTTAGTGTTAGTGTCCTGGTTAAGATTAGTGCACGGGTGAGGGTAAGGCTTCAGGTGAGGGTCAGGGTTAGGATTCGGGTTAGGGTTAGGGTTAGGGAATGGGGAGGGATTAGGGTACAGTTTAGGGTACGACAACGATTAAGGGTTAGCGTACGTGTGAGGGCACAAGTTAGTGTTGGTGTCCTGGTTAAGATTAGGGCACGGGTGAGGGTAAGGTTTCGGGTGAGGGTCAGGGATAGAATTCGGGTTAGGGTTAGGGTTAGGGAATGGGGAGATATTAGGGCACAGTTTAGGGTACCACAACGCTTAAGGTTTAGCGTACGTGTGAGGTCACTAGTTAGTGTTAGTGTACTGCTTACGATTAGGGCACGGGTGAGGGTAAGGCCTCGGAAGAGGGTCACGTTAAGGGTTAGGGTTAGGGTTAGGGTTAGGGAATGGGGATTGATTAGGGTACAGGTTAGGGTACGGCAATGGCTTAGGGTTGGCGCACATTAGAGGGCATGGGTTAGTGTTGATGTACTGGTTAAAATTAGGACACGGGTGAGGGTAAAGTTTCGGGTGAGTGTCATGGTTAGGTTTCAGGTTAGGGTTAGGGTTAGGGAATGGAGAGGGATTAGGGTACAGGTTAGGGTACCGCTGCGGTTTAGTGTTAGCGTACGTTTGAGGGCACGAGTTAGTCTTGGTGTCCTGGTTAAGATTAGGGCACGGGTGAGGGTAAGGCTTCGGGTGAGGGTCAGGGTTAGGATTCGGGTTAGGGTTAGGGATAGGGAATGGAGAGGGATTAGGGTACAGGTTAGGGTACGACAATGCTTAAGGGTTAGCGTAAGTGTGAGGGCACGAGTTAGTGTTGGTGTACTGGTTAAGACAAAGGCACCGATGAGGGTAAGTCCTCGGAAAAGGGTCACGTTCAGGGTTTCGCTTAGGGTTAGGGTTTGGGAATGGGGAGGGATTAGGGTACAGGATAGGGTACGACAATGCTTAAGGGTTATCGTACGTTTGGGGCATGAGTTAGTGTTTCTGTACTGGTTAAGATTAGGGCATTGGTTAGGGTAGGGCATCGGAAGTGGGTCAGGTTTAGGGATGGGGCTAGGGTTAGGGTTAAGGAATGGGGAGGGATTAGGGTACAATTTAGGGTACGACAACGCTTAAGGTTTAGCGTACGTGTGAGGGCACGAGTTAGTGTTGGTGTCCTGGTTAAGATTAGGTCACGGGTGAGGGTAAGGCTTCGGGTGAGGGTCAGGGTTAGGATTCGGGTTAGGGTTAGGGTTAAGGAATGCAGAGGGATTAGGGTACAGCTTAGGGTACGACAGTGCTTAAGGGTTAGCGTTCGTGTGAGGGCAAGGGCTAGTGTTAGTGTCCTGGTTAAGATTAGTGCACGGGTGAGGGTAAGGCTTCAGGTGAGGGTCAGGGTTAGGATTCGGGTTAGGGTTAGGGTTAGGGAATCGGGAGGGATTAGGCTACAGTTTAGGGTATGACAACGATTAAGGGTTAGCGTAAGTGTGAGGGCACGAGTTAGTGTTGGTGTACTGGTTAAGACAACGGCACCGATGAGGGTAAGTCCTCGGAAAAGGGTCACATTCAGGGTTTCGCTTAGGGTTAGGGTTAGGGAATGGGGAGGGATTAGGGTACAGGATAGGGTACGACAATGCTTAAGGGTTAGCGTACGTTTGGGGCATGAGTTAATGTTTGTGTACTGGTTAAGATTAGGGCATTGGTTAGCGTAGGGCATCGGAAGTGGGTCAGGTTTAGGGATGGGGCTAGGGTAAGGGTTAAGGAATGGGGAGGGATTAGGGTACAATTTAGGGTACGACAACACTTAAGGTTCAGCGTACGTGTGAGGGCACGAGTTAGTGTTGGTGTCCTGGTTAAGATTAGGGCACGGGTGAGGGTAAGGCTTCGGGTGAGGGTCAGGGTTAGGATTCGGGTTAGGGTTAGGGTTAAGGAATGCAGAGGGATTAGTGTACAGCTTAGGGCACGACAGTGCTTAAGGGTTAGCGTTCGTGTGAGGGCAAGGGTTAGTGTTAGTGTCCTGGTTAAGATTAGTGCACGGGTGAGGGTAAGGCTTCAGGTGAGGGTCACGGTTAGGATTCGGGTTAGGGTTAGGGTTAGGGAATGGGGAGGGATTAGGGTACAGTTTAGGGTACGACAACGATTAAGGGTTAGCGTACGTGTGAGGGCACAAGTTAGTGTTGGTGTCCTGGTTAAGATTAGGGCACGGGTGAGGGTAAGGTTTCGGGTGAGGGTCAGGGATAGAATTCGGGTTAGGGTTAGGGTTAGGGAATGGGGAGATATTAGGGCACAGTTTAGGGTACCACAACGCTTAAGGTTTAGCGTACGTGTGAGGTCACTAGTTAGTGTTAGTGTACTGCTTACGATTAGGGCACGGGTGAGGGTAAGGCCTCGGAAGAGGGTCACGTTAAGGGTTAGGGTTAGGGTTAGGGTTAGGGAATGGGGATTGATTAGGGTACAGGTTAGGGTACGGCAATGGCTTAGGGTTGGCGCACATTAGAGGGCATGGGTTAGTGTTGATGTACTGGTTAAAATTAGGACACGGGTGAGGGTAAAGTTTCGGGTGAGTGTCATGGTTAGGTTTCAGGTTAGGGTTAGGGTTAGGGAATGGAGAGGGATTAGGGTACAGGTTAGGGTACCGCTGCGGTTTAGTGTTAGCGTACGTTTGAGGGCACGAGTTAGTCTTGGTGTCCTGGTTAAGATTAGGGCACGGGTGAGGGTAAGGCTTCGGGTGAGGGTCAGGGTTAGGATTCGGGTTAGGGTTAGGGATAGGGAATGGAGAGGGATTAGGGTACAGGTTAGGGTACGACAATGCTTAAGGGTTAGCGTAAGTGTGAGGGCACGAGTTAGTGTTGGTGTACTGGTTAAGACAAAGGCACCGATGAGGGTAAGTCCTCGGAAAAGGGTCACGTTCAGGGTTTCGCTTAGGGTTAGGGTTTGGGAATGGGGAGGGATTAGGGTACAGGATAGGGTACGACAATGCTTAAGGGTTATCGTACGTTTGGGGCATGAGTTAGTGTTTCTGTACTGGTTAAGATTAGGGCATTGGTTAGGGTAGGGCATCGAAAGTGGGTCAGGTTTAGGGATGGGGCTAGGGTTAGGGTTAAGGAATGGGGAGGGATTAGGGTACAATTTAGGGTACGACAACGCTTAAGGTTTAGCGTACGTGTGAGGGCACGAGTTAGTGTTGGTGTCCTGGTTAAGATTAGGTCACGGGTGAGGGTAAGGCTTCGGGTGAGGGTCAGGGTTAGGATTCGGGTTAGGGTTAGGGTTAAGGAATGCAGAGGGATTAGGGTACAGCTTAGGGTACGACAGTGCTTAAGGGTTAGCGTTCGTGTGAGGGCAAGGGCTAGTGTTAGTGTCCTTTTTAAGATTAGTGCACGGGTGAGGGTAAGGCTTCAGGTGAGGGTCAGGGTTAGGATTCGGGTTAGGGTTAGGGTTAGGGAATCGGGAGGGATTAGGCTACAGTTTAGGGTACGACAACGATTAAGGGTTAGCGTAAGTGTGAGGGCACGAGTTAGTGTTGGTGTACTGGTTAAGACAACGGCACCGATGAGGGTAAGTCCTCGGAAAAGGGTCACATTCAGGGTTTCGCTTAGGGTTAGGGTTAGGGAATGGGGAGGGATTAGGGTACAGGATAGGGTACGACAATGCTTAAGGGTTAGCGTACGTTTGGGGCATGAGTTAATGTTTGTGTACTGGTTAAGATTAGGGCATTGGTTAGCGTAGGGCATCGGAAGTGGGTCAGGTTTAGGGATGGGGCTAGGGTAAGGGTTAAGGAATGGGGAGGGATTAGGGTACAATTTAGGGTACGACAACGCTTAAGGTTCAGCGTACGTGTGAGGGCACGAGTTAGTGTTGGTGTCCTGGTTAAGATTAGGGCACGGGTGAGGGTAAGGCTTCGGGTGAGGGTCAGGGTTAGGATTCGGGTTAGGGTTAGCGTTAAGGAATGCAGAGGGATTCGGGTACAGCTTAGGGTACGACAGTGCTTAAGGGTTAGCGTTCGTGTGAGGGCAAGGGTTAGTGTTAGTGTCCTGGTTAAGATTAGGGCACGGGTGAGGGTAAGGCTTCAGTTGAGGGTCAGGGTTAGGATTCGGGTTAGGGTTAGGGTTAGGGAATGGGGAGGGATTAGGGTACAGTTTAGGGTACGACAACGATTAAGTGTTAGAGTACGTGTGAGGTAACAAGTTAGTGTTGGTGTCCTGGTTAAGATTAGGGCACGGGTGAGGGTAAGGTTTCGGGTGAGGGTCAGGGATAGAATTCGGGTTAGGTTTAGTGTTAGGGAATGGCCAGATATTAGGGCACAGTTTAGGGTAGCACAACGCTTAAGGTTTAGCGTACGTGTGAGGTCACTAGTTAGTGTTAGTGTACTGCTTACGATTAGGGCACGGGTGAGGGTAAGGCCTCGGAAGAGGGTCACGTTAAGGGTTAGGGTTAGGGTTAGGGTTAGGGGATGGGGATTGATTAGGGTACAGGTTAGGGTACGGCAATGGCTTAAGGTTGGCGTACATTAGAGGGCATGGGTTAGTGTTGATGTACTGGTTAAAATTAGGACACGGGTGAGGGTAAAGTTTCGGGTGAGTGTCATGGTTAGGTTTCAGGTTAGGGTTAGGGTTAGGGAATGGAGAGGGATTAGGGTACAGGTTAGGGTACCTCTGCGGTTTAATGTTAGCGTACGTTTGATGGCACGAGTTAGTCTTGGTGTCCTGGTTAAGATTAGGGCACGGGTGAGGGTAAGGCTTCGGGTGAGGGTCAGGGTTAGGATTCGGGTTAGGGTTAGGGTTAGGGAATGGAGAGGGATTAGGGTACAGGTTAGGGTACGACAATGCTTAAGGGTTAGCGTAAGTGTGAGGGCACGAGTTAGTGTTGGTGTACTGGTTAAGACAACGGCACCGATGAGGGTAAGTCCTCGGAAAAGGGTCACGTTCAGGGTTTCGCTTAGGGTTAGGGTTAGGGAATGGGGAGGGATTAGGGTACAGGATAGGGTACGACAATGCTTAAGGGTTAGCGTACGTTTGGGGCATGAGTTAATGTTTGTGTACTTGTTAAGATTAGGGCATTGGTTAGGGTAGGGCATCGGAAGTGGGTCAGGTTTAGGGATGGGGCTAGGGTAAGGGTTAAGGAATGGGGAGGGATTAGGGTACAATTTAGGGTACGAGAACGCTTAAGGTTTAGCGTACGTGTGAGGGCACGAGTTAGTGTTGGTGTACTGGTTAAGACAACGGCACCGATGAGGGTAATTCCTCGGAAAAGGGTCACGTTCAGGGTTTCGCTTTGGGTTAGGGTTAGGGAATGGGGAGGGATTATGGTACAGGATAGGGTACGACAATGCTTAAAGGTTAGCGTACGTTTGGGGCATGAGTTAATGTTTGTGTCCTGGTTAAGATTAGGGCACGGGTGAGGGTAAGGCTTCGGGTGAGGGTCAGGGTTAGGATTCGAGTTAGGGTTAGCGTTAAGGAATGCAGAGGGATTCGGGTACAGCTTAGGGTACGACAGTGCTTAAGGGTTAGCGTTCGTGTGAGGGCAAGGGTTAGTGTTAGTGTCCTGGTTAAGATTAGGGCACGGGTGAGGGTAAGGCTTCAGGTGAGGGTCAGGGTTAGGATTCGGGTTAGGGTTAGGGTTTGGGAATGGGAAGGGATTAGGGTACAGTTTAGGGTACGACAACGATTAAGTGTTAGCGTACGTGTGAGGGAACAAGTTAGTGTTGGTGTCCTGGTTAAGATTAGGGCACGGGTGAGGGTAAGGTTTCGGGTGAGGGTCAGGGATAGAATTCGGGTTAGGTTTAGTGTTAGGGAATGGCCAGATATTAGGGGACAGTTTAGGGTAGCACAACGCTTAAGGTTTAGCGTACGTGTGAGGTCACTAGTTAGTGTTAGTGTACTGCTTACGATTAAGGCACGGGTGATGGTAAGGCCTCGGAAGAGGGTCACGTTAAGGGTTAGGGTTAGGGTTAGAGTTAGGGAATGGGGATTGATTAGGGTACAGGTTAGGGTACGACAATGGCTTAGGGTTGGCGTACGTTAGAGGGCATGGGTTAGTGTTCATTTACTGGTTAAAATTAGGACACGTGTGAGGGTGAAGTTTAGGGTGAGTGTCATGTTTAGGTTTCAGGGTAGGGTTAGGGTTAGGGAATGGAGAGGGATTAGGGTACAGGTTAGGGAACCGCTGCGGGTTAGTGTTAGCGTACGTGTGAGGGCACGAGTTAGTCTTGTTGTCCTGGTTAAGATTAGGGCACTGGTGAGGGTAAGGCTTCGGGTGAGGGTCAGGGTTAGGATTCGGGTTAGGGTTAGGGTTAGGGAATGGAGAGGGATTAGGGTACAGGTTAGGGTACGACAATGCTTAAGGGTTAGCGTAAGTGTGAGGGCATGAGTTAGTGTTGGTGTACTGGTTAAGACAACGGCACCGATGAGGGTAAGGCCTCGGAAAAGGGTCACGTTCAGGGTTTCGCTTAGGGTTAGGGTTAGGGAATGGGGAGGGATTAGGATACAGTATAGGGTACGACAATGCTTAAGGGTTAGCGTACGTTTGAGGGCATGAGTTAGTGTTTGTGTACTGGTTAAGATTAGGGCATTGGTTAGGGTAGGGCATCGGAAGTGGGTCAGGTTTAGGGATGGGCTTAGGGTTAGGGTTAAGGAATGGGGAGGGATTAGGGTACAATTTAGGGTACGACAACGCTTAAGGTTTAGCGTACGTGTGAGGGCACGAGTTAGTGTTGGTGTCCTGGTTAAGATTAGGGCACGGGTGAGGGTAAGGCTTCGGGTGAGGGTCAGGGTTAGGATTCGGGTTAGGGTTAGGGTTAGGGAATGGGGAGATATTAGGGCACAGTTTAGGGTACCACAACGCTTAAGGTTTAGCGTACGTGTGAGGTCACTAGTTAGTGTTAGTGTACTGCTTACGATTAGGGCACGGGTGAGGATAAGGCCTCGGAAGAGGGTCACGTTAAGGGTTAGGGTTAGGGTTAGGGTTAGGGAATGGGGATTGATTAGGGTACAGGTTAGGGTAGGGCAATGGCTTAGGGCTGGCGTACGTTAGAGGGCATGGGTTAGTGTTGATGTACTGGTTAAAATTAGGACACGGGTGAGGGTAAAGTATCGGGTGAGTGTCATGTTTAGGTTTCAGGTTAGGGTTAGGGTTAGGGAATGGAGAGGGATTAGGGTACAGGTTAGGGTACCTCTGCGGTTTAGTGTTAGCGTACGTGTGAGGGCACGAGTTAGTCTTGGTGTCCTGGTTAAGATTAGGGCACGGGTGAGGGTATGGCTTCGGGTGAGGGTCAGGGTTAGAATTCGGGTTAGGGTTAGGGTTAGGGAATGGAGAGGGATTAGGGTACAGGTTAGGGTACGACAATGCTTAAGGGTTAGCGGAAGTGTGAGGGCACGAGTTAGTGTTGGTGTACTCGTTAAGACAACGGCACCGATGAGGGTAAGGACTCCTAAAAGGGTCACGTTCAGGGTTTCGCTTAGGGTTAGGGTTAGGGAATGGGGAGGGATTAGGGTACAAGATAGGATACGACAATGCTTAAGGGTTAGCGTACGTTTGAGTTCATGAGTTAGTGTTTGTGTACTGGTTAAGATTAGGGCATTGGTTAGGGTAGGGCATCGGAAGTGGGTTAGGTTTAGGGATGGGGTTAGGGTTAGGGTTAAGGAATGGGGAGGGATTAGGGTACAATTTATGGTACGATAACGCTTAAGGTTTAGCGTACGTGTGAGGGCACGAGTTAGTGTTGGTGTTCTGGTTAAGATTAGGGCACGGGTGAGGGTAAGGCTTCGGGTGAGGGTCAGGGTTAGGATTCGGGTAAGGCTTAGGGTTAAGGAATGCAGAGGGATTAGGTTACAGCTTAGGGTACGACAGTGCTTAAGGGTTAGCGTTCGTGTGAGGACAAGGGTTAGTGTTAGTGTCCTGGTTAAGATTAGGGCACGGGTGAGGGTAAGGCTTCAGGTGAGTGTCAGGGTTAGGATTCGGGTTAGGGTTAGGGTTAGGGAATGGGGAGGGATTAGGGTACAGTTTAGGGTACGACAACGATTAAGAGTTAGCGTACGTGTGAGGGCACAAGTTAGTGTTGGTGTCCTGGTTAAGATTAGGGCACTGGTGAGGGTAAGGTTTCGGGTGAGGGTCAGGGATAGAATTCGGGTTAGGGTTAGGTTTAGGGAATGGGGAGATATTACGGCACAGTTTAGGGTACCACAACGCTTAAGGTTTAGCGTACGTGTGAGGTCACTAGTTAGTGTTAGTGTACTGATTACGATTAGGGCACGGGTGAGTGTAAGGCCTCGGAAGAGGGTCACGTTAAGGGTTAGGGTTAGGGTTAGGGTTAGGGAATGGGGATTGATTAGGGTACAGGTTAGGGTACGGCAATGGCTTAGGGTTGGCGTACGTTAGATGGCATGGGTTAGTGTTGATGTACTGGTTAAAATTAGGACACGGGTGAGGGTAAAGTTTTGGGTGAGTGTCATGGTTAGGTTTCAGGTTAGGGTTAGGGTTAGGGAATGGAGAGGGATTCGGGTACAGGTTAGGGTACCGCTGCGGTTTAGTGTTAGCGTACGTGTGAGGGCACGAGTTAGTCTTGGTGTCCTGGTTAAGATTAGGGCACGGGTGAGGGTAAGGCTTCGGGTGAGGGTCAGGGTTAGGATTCGGGTTAGGGTTAGGGTTGGGGAATGGAGTGGGATTAGGGTACAGGTTAGGGTACGACAATGCTTAAGGGTTAGCGTAAGTGTGAGGGCACGAGTTAGTGTTGGTGTACTGGTTAAGACAACGGCACCGATGAGGGTAAGGCCTCGGAAAAGGTTCACGTTCAGGATTTCGCTTAGGGTTAGGGTTAGGGAATGGGGAGGGATTAGGGTACAGGATAGGGTACGACAATGCTTAAGGGTTAGCGTACGTTTTAGGGCATGAGTTAGTGTTTGTGTACTGGTTAAGATTAGGGCATTGGTTAGTGTAGGGCATCGGAAGTGGGTCAGGTTTAGGGATGGGCTTAGGGTTAGGGTTAAGGAATGGGGAGGGATTAGGGTACAATTTAGGGTACAACAACGCTTAAGGTTTAGCGTACGTGTGAGGGCACGATTTAGTGTTGGTGTCCTGGTTAAGATTAGGGCACGGGTGAGGGTAAGGCTTCGGGTGAGGGTCATGGTTAGGATTCGGGTTAGGGTTAGGGTTAAGGAATGCAGAAGGATTAGGGTACAGCTTAGGGTACGACAGTGCTTAAGGGTTAGCATTCGTGTGAGGGCAAGGGCTAGTGTTAGTGTCCTGGTTAAGATTAGGGCACGGGTGAGGGTAAGGCTTCAGGTGAGGGTCAGGGTTAGGATTCGGGTTAGGGTTAGGGTTATGGAATGGGGAGGGATTAGGCTACAGTTTAGGGTACGACAACGATTAAGGGTTAGCGTACGTGTGAGGGCACAAGTTAGTGTTGGTATCCTGGTTAAGATTAGGGCACGGGTGAGGGTAAGGTTTCGGGTGAGGGTCAGGGATAGAATTCGTGTTAGGGTTAGGGTTAGGGAATGGGGAGATATTAGGGCACAGTTTAGGGTACCACAACGCTTAAGGTTTAGCGTAGGTGTGAGGTCACTAGTTAGTGTTAGTGTACTGCTTACGATTAGGGCACGGGTGAGGGTAAGGCCTCGGAAGAGGGTCACGTTAAGGGTTAGGGTTAGGGTTAGGGTTAGGGAATGGGGATTGATTAGTGTACAGGTTAGGGTACGGCAATGGCTTACAGTTGGCGTACGTTAGAGGGCATGGGTTAGTGTTGATGTACTGGTTAAAATTAGGACACGGGTGAGGGTAAAGTTTCGGCTGAGTGTCATGGTTAGGTTTCAGGTTAGGGTTAGGGTTATTAAATGGAGAGGGATTAGGGTACAGGTTAGGGTACCACTGCGGTTTAGTGTTAGCGTACGTTTGAGGGCACAAGTTAGTCTTGGTGTCCTGGTTAAGATTAGGGCACGGGTGAGGGTAAGGCTTCGGGTGGGGGTCAGGGTTAGGATTCGGGTTAGGGTTAGGGTTAGGGAATGGAGAGGGATTAGGGTACAGGTTAGGGTACGACAATGCTTAAGGGTTAGCGTAAGTGTGAGGGCACGAGTTAGTGTTGGTGTACTGGTTAAGAAAACGGCACCGATGAGGGTAAGGCCTCGGAAAAGGGTCACGTTCAGGGTTTCGCTTAGGGTTAGGGTTAGGGAATGGGGAGGGATTAGGGCACAGGATAGGGTACGACAATGCTTAAGGGTTAGCGTACGTTTGAGGGCATGAGTTAGTGTTTGTGTCCTGGTTAAGATTAGGGCATTGGTTAGGGTAGGGCATCGGAAGTGGGTCAGGTTTAGGGATGGGGTTAGGGTTAGGGTTAAGGAATGGGGAGGGATTAGGGTACAATTTAGGGTACGACAACGCTTAAGGTTTACCGTACGTGTGAGGGCACGAGTTAGTGTTGGTGTCCTGGTTAAGATTAGGGCACGGATTAGGGTTAGGCTTCGGGTGAGGGTCAGGGTTAGGATTCGGCTTAGGGTTAGGGTTAAGGAATGCAGAGGGATTAGGGTACAGCTTAGGGTACGACAGTGCTTAAGGGTTAGCGTTCGTGTGAGGGCAAGGGTTAGTGTTAGTGTCCTGGTTAAGATTAGGGCACGGGTGAGGGTAAGGCTTCAGGTGAGGGTCAGGGTTAGGATTCGGGTTAGGGTTAGGGTTAGGGAATGGGGAGGGATTAGGGTACAGTTTAGGGTACGACAACGATTAAGGGTTAGCGTACGTGTGAGGGCACAAGTTAGTGTTGGTGTCCTGGTTAAGATTAGGGCACGGGTGAGGGTAAGGTTTCGGGTGAGGGTCAGGGATAGAATTCGGGTTAGGGTTAGGGTTAGGGAATGGGGAGATATTAGGGCACAGTTTAGGGTACCACAACGCTTAAGGTTTAGCGTACGTGTGAGGTCACTAGTTAGTGTTAGTGTACTGCTTACGATTAGGGCACGGGTGAGGGTAAGGCCTCGGAAGAGGGTCACGTTAAGGGTTAGGGTTAGGGTTAGGGTTAGGGAATGGGGATTGATTAGGGTACAGGTTAGGGTTCGGCAATGGCTTAGGGTTGGCGTACGTTAGAGGGCATGGTTTAGTGTTGATGTACTGGTTAAAATTAGGACACGGGTGAGGGTAAAGTTTCGGGTGAGTGTCATGGTTAGGTTTCAGGTTAGGGTTAGGGTTAGGGAATGGAAAGGGATTAGGGTACAGGTTAGGGTACCGCTGCGGTTTAGTGTTAGCGTACGTTTGAGGGCACGAGTTAGTCTTGGTGTCCTGGTTAAGATTAGGGCACGGGTGAGGGTAAGGCTTCGGGTGAGGGTCAGGGTTAGGATTCGGGTTAGGGTTAGGGTTAGGGAATGGAGAGGGATTAGGGTACAGGTTAGGGTACGACAATGCTTAAGGATTAGCGTAAGTGTGAGGGCACGAGTTAGTGTTGGTGTACTGGTTAAGACAAGGGCACCGATGAGGGTAAGGCCTCGGAAAAGGGTCACGTTCAGGGTTTCGCTTAGGGTTAGGGTTAGGGAATGGGGAGGGATTAGGGTACAGGATAGGGTACGACAATGCTTAAGGGTTAGCGTACGTTTGAGGGCATGAGTTAGTGTTTGTGTACTGGTTAAGATTGGGGCATTGGTTAGGGTAGGGCATCGGAAGTGGGTCAGGTTTAGGGATGGGGTTAGGGTTAGGGTTAAGGAATGCAGAGGGATTAGGGTACAGCTTAGGGTACAACAGTGCTTAAGGGTTAGTGTTCGTGTGAGGGCAAGGGTTAGTGTTAGTGTCCTGGTTAAGATTAGGGCACGGGTGAGGGTAAGGCTTCAGGTGAGGGTCAGGGTTAGGATTAGGGTTATGGTTAGGGTTAGGGAATGGGGAGGGATTAGGGTACAGTTTAGGGTTCGACAACGATTAAGGGTTAGCGTACGTGTGAGGGCACAAGTTAGTGTTGGTGTCCTGGTTAAGATTAGGGCACGGGTGAGGGTAAGGCTTCAGGTGAGGGTCAGGGTTAGGATTAGGGTTATGGTTAGGGTTAGGGAATGGGGAGGGATTAGGGTACAGTTTAGAGTTCGACAACGATTAAGGGTTAGCGTACGTGTGAGGGCACAAGTTAGTGTTGGTGTCCTGGTTAAGATTAGGGCACGGGTGAGGGTAAGGTTTCGGGTGAGGGTCAGGGATAGAATTCGGGTTAGGGTTAGGGTTAGGGAATGGGGAGATATTAGGGCACAGTTTAGGGTACCACAACGCTTAAGGTTTAGCTTACGTGTGAGGTCACTAGTTAGTTTTAGTGTACTGCTTACGATTAGGGCATGGGTGAGGGTAAGGCCTCGGAAGAGGGTCACGTTAAGGGTTAGGGTTAGGGTTAGGGTTAGGGAATGGGGATTGATTAGGGTACAGGTTAGGGTACGGCAATGGCTTAGGTTTGGCGTACGTTAGAGGGCATGGGTTAGTGTTGATGTACTGGTTAAAATTAGGACACGGGTGAGGGTAAAGTTTCGGGTGAGTGTCATTGCTAGGTTTCAGGTTAGGGTTAGGGTTAGGGAATGGAGAGGGATTAGGGTACAGGTTAGGGTACCGCTGCGGTTTAGTGTTATTGTACGTTTGAGGGCACGAGTTAGTCTTGGTGTCCTGGTTAATATTAGGGCACGGGTGAGGGTAAGGCTTCGGGTGAGGGTCAGGGTTAGGATTCGGGTTAGGGTTAGGGTTAGGGAATGGAGAGGGATTAGGGTACAGGTTAGGGTACCGCTGCGGTTTAGTGTTAGCGTACGTTTGAGGGCACGAGTTAGTCTTGGTGTCCTGGTTAAGATTAGGGCACGGGTGAGGGTAAGGCTTCGGGTGAGGGTCAGGGTTAGGATTCGGGTTAGGGTTAGGGTTAGGGAATGGAGAGGGATTAGGGTACAGGTTAGGGTACGACAATGCTTAAGGTTTAGCGTAAGTGTGAGGGCACGAGTTAGTGTTGGTGTACTGGTTAAGACAACGGCACCGATGAGGGTAAGGCCACGGAAAAGGGTAACGTTCAGGGTTTCCCTTAGGGTTAGGGTTAGGGAATGCGGAGGGATTAGGGTACAGGATAGGGTACGACAAAGCTTAAGGGTTAACGTACGATTGACGGCATTATTTAGTGTTTGTGTCCTGGTTAAGATTAGGGCATTGGTTAGGGTAGGGCATCGGAAGTGGGTCAGGATTAGGTTTGGGGTTAGGGTTAGGGTTAAGGAATGGGGAGGGATTAGGGTACAATTTAGGGTACGACAACGCTTAAGGTTTAGCGTACGTGTGAGGGCACGAGTTAGTGTTGGTGTCCTGGTTAAGATTAGGGCACGGGTGAGGGTAAGGCTTCGGATGAGGGTCAGGGTTAGGATTCGGGTTAGGTTTAGGGTTAAGGAATGCAGAGGGATTAGGGTACAGCTTAGTGTACGACAGAGCTTAAGGGTTAGCGTTCGTGTGAGGGCAAGGGTTAGTGTTAGTGTCCTGGTTAAGATTAGGGCACGGGTGAGGGTAAGGCTTCAGGTGAGGGTCAGGGTTAGGATTCGGGTTAGGGTTAGGGTTAGGGAATGGGGAGGGATTAGGGTACAGTTTAGGGTACGACAACGATTAAGGGTTAGCGTACGTGTGAGGGCACAAGTTAGTGTTGGTGTCCTGGTTAAGATTAGGGCACGGGTGAGGGTAAGGCTTCAGGTGAGAGTCAGGGTTAGGATTCGGGTTAGGGTTAGGGTTAGGGAATGGGGAGAGATTAGGATACAGTTTAGGGTACGACAACGATTAAGGGTTAGCTTACGTGTGAGGGCAAAAGTTAGTGTTGGTGTCCTGGTTAAGATTAGGGCACGGGTGAGGGTAAGGTTTCGGGTGAGGTTCAGGGATAGAATTCGTGTTAGGGTTAGGGTTACGGAATGGGGAGATATTAGGGCACAGTTTAGGGTACCACAACGCTTAAGGTTTAGCGTACGTGTGAGGTCACTAATTAGTGTTAGTGTACTGCTTACGATTAGGGCACGGGTGAGGGTAAGGCCTCGGAAGAGGGTCACGTTAAGGGTTAGGGTTAGGGTTAGGGTTAGGGAATGGGGATTGATTAGGGTACAGGTTAGGGTACGGCAATGGCTTAGGGTTGGCGTACGTTAGAGGGCATGGGTTAGCGTTGATGTACTGGTTGAAATTAGGACACGGGTGAGGGTAAAGTTTCGGGTGAGTGTCATGGTTAGGTTTCAGGTTAGGGTTAGGGTTAGGGAATGGAGAGTGATTAGGGTACAGGTTAGGGTACCGCTGCGGTTTAGTGTTAGCGTACGTTTGAGGGCACGAGTTAGTCTTGGTGTCCTGGTTAAGATTAGGGCACGGGTGAGGGTAAGGCTTCGGGTGAGGGTCAGGGTTAGGATTCGGGTTAGGGTTAGGGTTAGGGAATGGAGAGGGATTAGGGTACAGGTTAGGGTACGACAATGCTTAAGGGTTAGCGTAAGTGTGAGGGCACGAGTTAGTGTTGGTGTACTGTTTAAGACAACGGCACCGATGAGGGTAAGCCCTCGGAAAAGGGTCACGTTCAGGGTTTGGCTTAGGGTTAGGGTTAGGGAATGGGGAGGGATTAGGGTACAGGATAGGGTACGACAATGCTTAAGGGTTAGCGTACGTTTGAGGGCATGAATTAGTGTTTGTGTCCTGGTTAAGATTAGGGCATTGGTTAGGGTAGGGCATCGGAAGTGGGTCAGGTTTAGGGATGGGGTTAGGGTTAGGGTTAAGGAATGGGGAGGGATTAGGGTACAATTTAGGGTACGACAATGCTTAAGGTTTAGCGTACGTGTGAGGGCACGAGTTAGTGTTGGTGTCCTGGTTAAGATTAGGGCACGGGTGAGGGTAAGGCTTCGGGTGAGGGTCAGGGTTAGGATTCGGGTTAGGGTTAGGGTTAAGGAATGCAGAGGGATTAGGGTACAGCTTAGGGTACGACAGTGATTAAGGGTTAGCGTTCGTGTGAGGGCACAAGTTAGTGTTGGTGTCCTGGTTAAGATTAGGGCACGGGTGAGGGTAAGGCTTCGGGTGAGGGTCAGGGTTAGGATTCGGGTTAGGGTTAGGGTTAGGGAATGGAGAGGGATTAGGGTACAGGTTAGGGTACGACAATGCTTAAGGGTTAGCGTAAGTGTGAGGGCACGAGTTAGTGTTGGTGTACTGGTTAAGACAACGGCACCGATGAGGGTAAGCCCTCGGAAAAGGGTCACGTTCAGGGTTTGGCTTAGGGTTAGGGTTAGGGAATGGGGAGGGATTAGGGTACAGGATAGGGTACGACAATGCTTAAGGGTTAGCGTACATTTGAGGGCATGAGTTAGTGTTTGTGTCCTGGTTAAGATTAGGGCATTGGTTAGGGTAGGGCATCGGAAGTGGGTCAGGTTTAGGGATGGGGTTAGGGTTAGGGTTAAGGAATGGGGAGGGTTTAGGGTACAATTTAGGGTACGACAATGCTTAAGGTTTAGCGTACGTGTGAGGGCACGAGTTAGTGTTGGTGTCCTGGTTAAGATTAGGGCACGGGTGAGGGTAAGGCTTCGGGTGAGGGTCAGGGTTAGGATTCGGGTTAGGGTTAGGGTTAAGGAATGCAGAGGGATTAGGGTACAGCTTAGGGTACGACAGTGATTAAGGGTTAGCGTTCGTGTGAGGGCACAAGTTAGTGTTGGTGTCCTGGTTAAGATTAGGGCACGGGTGAGGGTAAGGTTTCGGGTGAGGGTCAGGGATAGAATTCGGGTTAGGGTTAGTGTTAGGGAATGGGGAGATATTAGGGCACAGTTTAGGGTACCACAACGCTTAAGGTTTAGCGTACGTGTGAGGACACTAGTTAGTGTTAGTGTACTGCTTACGATTAGGGCACGGGTGAGGGTAAGGCCTCGGAAGAGGGTCACGTTAAGGGTTAGGGTTAGGGTTAGGGTTAGGGAATGGGGATTGATTAGGGTACAGGTTAGGGTACGGCAATGGCTTAGGTTTGGCGTACGTTAGAGGGCATGGGTTAGTGTTGATGTACTGGTTAAAATTAGGACACGGGTGAGGGTAAAGTTTCGGGTGAGTGTCATGGTTAGGTTTCAGGTTAGGGTTAGGGTTACGGAATGGAGAGGGATTAGGGTACAGGTTAGGGTACCGCTGCGGTTTAGTGTTAGCTTACGTTTGAGGGCACGAGTTAGTCTTGGTGTCCTGGTTAAGATTAGGGCATGGGTGAGGGTAAGGCTTCGGGTGAGGGTCAGGGTCAGGATTCGGGTTAGGGTTAGGGTTAGGGAATGGAGAGGGATTAGGGTACAGGTTAGGGTACGATAATGCTTAAGGGTTAGCGTAAGTGTGAGGGCACGAGTTAGTGTTGGTGTACTGGTTAAGACAACGGCACCGATGAGGGTAAAGCCACGGAAAAGGGTAACGTTCAGGGTTTCCCTTAGGGTTAGTGTTAGGGAATGCGGAGGGATTAGGGTACAGGATAGGGTACGACAAAGCTTAAGGGTTAACGTACGTTTGACGGCATTATTTAGTGTTTGTGTCCTGGTTAAGATTAGGGCATTGGTTAGGGTAGGGCATCGGAAGTGGGTCAGGATTAGGTTTGGGGTTAGGGTTAGGGTTAAGGAATGGGGAGGGATTAGGGTACAATTTAGGGTACGACAACGCTTAAGGTTTAGCGTACGTGTGAGGGCACGAGTTAGTGTTGGTGTCCTGGTTAAGATTAGGGCACGGGTGAGGGTAAGGCTTCGGATGAGGGTCAGGGTTAGGATTCGGGTTAGGTTTAGGGTTAAGGAATGCAGAGGGATTAGGGTACAGCTTAGTGTACGACAGAGCTTAAGGGTTAGCGTTCGTGTGAGGGCAAGGGTTAGTGTTAGTGTCCTGGTTAAGATTAGGGCACGGGTGAGGGTAAGGCTTCAGGTGAGGGTCAGGGTTAGGATTCGGGTTAGGGTTAGGGTTAGGGAATGGGGAGGGATTAGGGTACAGTTTAGGGTACGACAACGATTAAGGGTTAGCGTACGTGTGAGGGCACAAGTTAGTGTTGGTGTCCTGGTTAAGATTAGGGCACGGGTGAGGGTAAGGCTTCAGGTGAGAGTCAGGGTTAGGATTCGGGTTAGGGTTAGGGTTAGGGAATGGGGAGAGATTAGTGTATAGTTTAGGGTACGACAACGATTAAGGGTTAGCGTACGTGTGAGGGCAAAAGTTAGTGTTGGTGTCCTGGTTAAGAATAGGGCACGGGTGAGGGTAAGGTTTCGGGTGAGGTTCAGGGATAGAATTCGGGTTAGGGTTAGGGTTACGGAATGGGGAGATATTAGGGCACAGTTTAGGGTACCACAACGCTTAAGGTTTAGCGTACGTGTGAGGTCACTAGTTAGTGTTAGTGTACTGCTTACGATTAGGGCACGGGTGAGGGTAAGGCCTCGGAAGAGGGTCACGTTAAGGGTTAGGGTTATGGTTAGGGTTAGGGAATGGGGATTGATTAGGGTACAGGTTAGGGTACGGCAATGGCTTAGGGTTGGCGTACGTTAGAGGGCATGGGTTAGTGTTGATGTACTGGTTGAAATTAGGACACGGGTGAGGGTAAAGTTTCGGGTGAGTGTCATGGTTAGGTTTCAGGTTAGGGTTAGGGTTAGGGAATGGAGAGTGATTAGGGTACAGGTTAGGGTACCGCTGCGGTTTAGTGTTAGCGTACGTTTGAGGGCACGAGTTAGTCTTGGTGTCCTGGTTAAGATTAGGGCACGGGTGAGGGTAAGGCTTCGGGTGAGGGTCAGGGTTAGGATTCGGGTTAGGGTTAGGGTTAGGGAATGGAGAGGGATTAGGGTACAGGTTAGGGTACGACAATGCTTAAGGGTTAGCGTAAGTGTGAGGGCACGAGTTAGTGTTGGTGTACTGGTTAAGACAACGGCACCGATGAGGGTAAGCCCTCGGAAAAGGGTCACCTTCAGGGTTTGGCTTAGGGTTAGGGTTAGGGAATGGGGAGGGATTAGGGTACAGGATAGGGTACGACAATGCTTAAGGGTTAGCGTACGTTTGAGGGCATGAGTTAGTGTTTGTGTCCTGGTTAAGATTAGGGCATTGGTTAGGGTAGGGCATCGGAAGTGGGTCAGGTTTAGGGATGGGGTTAGGGTTAGGGTTAAGGAATGGGGAGGGATTAGGGTACAATTTAGGGTACGACAATGCTTAAGGTTTAGCGTACGTGTGAGGGCACGAGTTAGTGTTGGTGTCCTGGTTAAGATTAGGGCACGGGTGAGGGTAAGGCTTCGGGTGAGGGTCAGGGTTAGGATTCGGGTTAGGGTTAGGGTTAAGGAATGCAGAGGGATTAGGGTACAGCTTAGGGTACGACAGTGATTAAGGGTTAGCGTTCGTGTGAGGGCACAAGTTAGTGTTGGTGTCCTGGTTAAGATTAGGGCACGGGTGAGGGTAAGGCTTCGGGTGAGGGTCAGGGTTAGGATTCGGGTTAGGGTTAGGGTTAGGGAATGGAGAGGGATTAGGGTACAGGTTAGGGTACGACAATGCTTAAGGGTTAGCGTAAGTGTGAGGGCACGAGTTAGTGTTGGTGTACTGGTTAAGACAACGGCACCGATGAGGGTAAGCCCTCGGAAAAGGGTCACGTTCAGGGTTTGGCTTAGGGTTAGGGTTAGGGAATGGGGAGGGATTAGGGTACAGGATAGGGTACGACAATGCTTAAGGGTTAGCGTACATTTGAGGGCATGAGTTAGTGTTTGTGTCCTGGTTAAGATTAGGGCATTGGTTAGGGTAGGGCATCGGAAGTGGGTCAGGTTTAGGGATGGGGTTAGGGTTAGGGTTAAGGAATGGGGAGGGTTTAGGGTACAATTTAGGGTACGACAATGCTTAAGGTTTAGCGTACGTGTGAGGGCACGAGTTAGTGTTGGTGTCCTGGTTAAGATTAGGGCACGGGTGAGGGTAAGGCTTCGGGTGAGGGTCAGGGTTAGGATTCGGGTTAGGGTTAGGGTTAAGGAATGCAGAGGGATTAGGGTACAGCTTAGGGTACGACAGTGATTAAGGGTTAGCGTTCGTGTGAGGGCACAAGTTAGTGTTGGTGTCCTGGTTAAGATTAGGGCACGGGTGAGGGTAAGGTTTCGGGTGAGGGTCAGGGATAGAATTCGGGTTAGGGTTAGTGTTAGGGAATGGGGAGATATTAGGGCACAGTTTAGGGTACCACAACGCTTAAGGTTTAGCGTACGTGTGAGGTCACTAGTTAGTGTTAGTGTACTGCTTACGATTAGGGCACGGGTGAGGGTAAGGCCTCGGAAGAGGGTCACGTTAAGGGTTAGGGTTAGGGTTAGGGTTAGGGAATGGGGATTGATTAGGGTACAGGTTAGGGTACGGCAATGGCTTAGGTTTGGCGTACGTTAGAGGGCATGGGTTAGTGTTGATGTACTGGTTAAAATTAAGACACGGGTGAGGGTAAAGTTTCGGGTGAGTGTCATGGTTAGGTTTCAGGTTAGGGTTAGGGTTAGGGAATGGAGAGGGATTAGGGTACAGGTTAGGGTACCGCTGCGGTTTAGTGTTATTGTACGTTTGAGGGCACGAGTTAGTCTTGGTGTCCTGGTTAATATTAGGGCACGGGTGAGGGTAAGGCTTCGGGTGAGTGTCAGGGTCAGGATTCGGGTTAGGGTTAGGGTTAGGGAATGGAGAGGGATTAGGGTACAGGTTAGGGTACGACAATGCTTAAGGGTTAGCGTAAGTGTGAGGGCACAAGTTAGTGTTGGTGTACTGTTTAAGACAAGGGCACCGATGAGTGTAAGGCCTCGGAAAAGGGTCACGTTCAGGGTTTCGCTTAGGGTTAGGGTTAGGGAATGGGGAGGGATTAGGGTACAGGATAGGGTACGACAATGCTTAAGGGTTAGCGTACGTTTGAGGGCATGAGTTAGTGTTTGTGTACTGGTTAAGATTAGGGCATTGGTTAGGGTAGGGCATCGGAAGTGGGTCAGGTTTAGGGATGGGGTTAGGGTTAGGGTTAAGGAATGGGGAGGGATTAGGGTACAATTTAGGGTACGACAACGCTTAAGGTTTAGCGTACGTGTGAGGGCACGAGTTAGTGTTGGTGGCCTGGTTAAGATTAGGGCACGGGTGAGGGTCAGGCTTCGGGTGAGGGTCAGGGCTAGGATTCGGGTTAGGGTTAGGTTTAAGGAATGCAGAGGGATTAGGGTACAGCTTAGGGTACGACAGTGCTTAAGGGTTAGCGTTCGTGTGAGGGCAAGGGTTAGTGTTAGTGTCCTGGTTAAGATTAGGGCACGGGTGAGGGTAAGGCTTCAGGTGAGGGTCAGGGTTAGGATTCGGGTTAGGGTTAGGGTTAGGG
Organism: Inia geoffrensis; assembly: GCA_036417435.1. Classification (NCBI taxonomy): domain Eukaryota; kingdom Metazoa; phylum Chordata; class Mammalia; order Artiodactyla; family Iniidae; genus Inia; species Inia geoffrensis. The sequence continues at coordinate 136,614 of JAZAQT010000769.1, forward strand.
AATGGGGAGGGATTAGGGTACAGTTTAGGGTACGACAACGATTAAGGGTTAGCGTACGTGTGAGGGCACAAGTTAGTGTTGGCGTCCTGGTTAAGATTAGGGCACGGGTGCGGGTAAGGTTTCGGGTGAGGGTCAGGGATAGAATTCGGGTTAGGGTTAGGGTTAGGGAATGGGGAGATATTAGGGCACAGTTTAGGGTACCACAACGCTTAAGGTTTAGCGTACGTGTGAGGTCACTAGTTAGTGTTAGTGTACTGCTTACGATTAGGGCACAGGTGAGGGTAAGGCCTCGGAAGAGGGTCACGTTAAGGGTTAGGGTTAGGGTTAGGGTTAGGGAATGGGGATTGATTAGGGTACAGGTTAGGGTACGGCAATGGCTGAGGCTTGGCGTACGTTAGAGGGCATGGGTTAGTGTTGATGTACTGGTTAAAATTAGGACACGGGTGAGGGTAAAGTTTCGGGTGAGTGTCATGGTTAGGTTTCAGGTTAGGGTTAGGGTTAGGGAATGGAGTGGGATTAGGGTACAGGTTAGGGTACCGCTGCGGTTTAGTGTTAGCGTACGTTTGAGGGCACGAGTTAGTCTTGGTGTCCTGGTTAAGATTAGGGCACGGGTGAGGGTAAGGCTTCGGGTGAGGGTCAGGGTTAGGATTCGGTTTAGGGTTAGGGTTAGGGAATGGAGAGGGATTAGGGTACAGGTTAGGATACGACAATGCTTAAGGGTTAGCGTAAGCGTGAGGGCACGAGTTAGTGTTGGTGTACTGGTTAAGACAACGGCACCAATGAGGGTAAGGCCTCGGAAAAGGGTCACGTTCAGGGTTTCGCTTAGGGTTAGGGTTAGGGAATGGGGAGGGATTAGGGTACAGGATAGGGTACGACAATGCTTAAGGGTTAGCGTACGTTTGAGGGCATGAGTTTGTGTTTGTGTCCTGGTTAAGATTAGGGCATTGGTTAGGGTAGGGCATCGGAAGTGGGTCAGGTTTAGGGATGGTGTTAGGGTTAGGGTTAAGGAATGGGGAGAGATTAGGGTACAATTTAGGGTACGACAACGCTTAAGGTTTAGCGTACCTGTGAGGGCACGAGTTAGTGTTGGTGTCCTGGTTAAGATTAGGGCAGGGTGAGGGTAAGGCCTCGGGTGAGGGTCAGGGTTAGGATTCGGTTTAGGGTTAGGGTTAAGGAATGCAGACGGATTAGGGTACAGCTTAGGGTACGACATTGCTTAAGGGTTAGCGTTCGTGTGAGGGCAAGGGTTAGTGTTAGTGTCCTGGTTAAGATTAGGGCACGGGTGAGGGTAAGGCTTCAGGTGATGGTCAGGGTTAGGATTCGGGTTACGGTTAGGGTTAGGGAATGGGGAGGGATTAGGGTACAGTTTAGGGTACGACAACGATTAACAGTTAGCGTACGTGTGAGGGCACAAGTTAGTGTTGGTGTCCTGGTTAAGATTAGGGCACGGGTGAGGGTAAGGTTTCGGGTGAGGGTCAGGGATAGAATTCGGGTTAGGGTTAGGGTTAGGGAATGGGGAGATATTAGGGCACAGTTTAGAGTACCACAACGCTTAAGTTTTAGCGTACGTGTGAGGTCACTAGTTAGTGTTAGTGTACTGCTTACGATTAGGGCACGGGTGACGGTAAGGCCTCGGAAGAGGGTCACGTTAAGGGTTAGGGTTAGGGTTAGGGTTAGGGAATGGGGACTGATTAGGGTACAGGTTAGGGTACGGCAATGGCTTTGGGTTGGCGTACGTTAGAGGGCATGGGTTAGTGCTGATGTACTCGTTAAAATTAGGACACGGGTGAGGGTAAAGTTTCGGGTGAGTGTCATGGTTAGGTTTCAGGTTAGGGTTAGGGTTAGGGAATGGAGAGTGATTAGGGTACAGGTTAGGGTACCGCTGCGGTTTAGTGTTAGCGTACGTTTGAGGGCACGAGTTAGTCTTGGTGTCCTGGTTAAGATTAGGGCACGGGTGAGGGCAAGGCTTCAGGTGAGGGTCAGGGTTAGGATTCGGGTTAGGGTTAGGGTTAGGGAATGGAGAGGGATTAGGGTACAGGTTAGGGTACCGCTGCGGTTTAGTGTTAGCGTACGTTTGAGGGCACGAGTTAGTCTTGGTGTCCTGGTTAAGATTAGGGCACGGGTGAGGGTAAGGCTTCAGGTGAGGGTCAGGGTTAGGATTCGGGTTAGGGTTAGGGTTAGGGAATGGAGAGGGATTAGGGTACAGGTTAGGGCACGACAATGCTTAAGAGTTAGCATAAGTGTGAGGGCACGAGTTAGTGTTGGTGTACTGGTTAAGACAACGGCACCGATGAGGGTAAGGCCACGGAAAAGGGTAACGTTCAGGGTTTTGCTTAGGGTTAGGGTTAGGGAATGGGGAGGGATTAGGGTACAGGATAGGGTACGACAAAGCTTAAGGGTTAGCGTACGTTTGAGGGCATGAGTTAGTGTTTGTGTCCTGGTTAAGATTAGGGCATTGGTTAGGGTAGGGCATCGGAAGTGGGTCAGGTTTAGGTTTGGGGTTAGGGTTAGGGTTAAGGAATGGGGAAGGAGTAGGGTACAATTTAGGGTACTACAACGCTTAAGGTTTAGCGTACGTGTGAGGGCACGAGTTAGTGTTGGTGTCCTGGTTAAGATTAGGGCACGGGTGAGGGTAAGGCTTCGGGTGAGGGTCAGGGTTAGGATTCGGGTTAGGGTTAGGGTCAAGTAATTCAGAGGGATTAGGGTACATCTTAGTGTACGACAGTGCTTAAGGGTTAGCGTTCGTGTGAGGGCAAGGGTTAGTGTTAGTGTCCTGGTTAAGATTAGGGCACGGGTGAGGGTAAGGCATCAGGCGAGGGTCAGGGTTAGGATTCGGGTTAGGGTTAGGGTTAGGGAATGGGGAGGGATTAGGGTACAGTTTAGGGTACGACAACGATTAAGGGTTAGCGTACGTGTGAGGGCACAAGTTAGTGTTGGTGTCCTGGTTAAGATTAGGGCACGGGTGCGGGTAAGCTTTCGGGGGAGGGTCAGGGATAGAATTCGGGTTAGGGTTAGGGTTAGGGAATGGGGAGATATTAGGGCACAGTTTAGGGTACCACAACGCTTAAGGTTTAGCGTACGTGTGAGGTCACTAGTTAGTGTTAGTATACTGCTTACGATTATGGCACGGGTGAGGGTAAGGCCTCGGAAGAGGGTCACGTTAAGGGTTAGGGTTAGGGTTAGGGTTAGGGAATGGGGATTGATTAGGGTACAGGTTAGGGTACGGCAATGGCTTAGGGTTGGCGTACGTTAGAGGGCATGGGTTAGTGTTGATGTACTGGTTAAAATTAGGACACGGGTGAGGGTAAAGTTTCGGGTGAGTGTCATGGTTAGGTTTCAGGTTAGGGTTAGGGTTAGGGAATGGAGTGGGATTAGGGTACAGGTTAGGGTACCGCTGCGGTTTAGTGTTAGCGTACGTTTGAGGTCACGAGTTAGTGTTGGTGTCCTGGTTAAGATTAGGGCACGGGTGAGGGTAAGGCTTCGGGTGAGGGTCAGGGTTAGGATTCGGTTTAGGGTTAGGGTTAGGGAATGGAGAGGGATTAGGGTACAGGTTAGGGTACGACAATGCTTAAGGGTTAGCGTAAATGTGAGGGCACGAGTTAGTGTTGGTGTACTGGTAAAGACAACGGCACCGATGAGGGTAAGGCCTCGGAAAAGGGTCACGTTCAGGGTTTCGCTTAGGGTTAGGGTTAGGGAATGGGGAGGGATTAGGGTACAGGATAGGGTACGACAATTCTTAAGGGTTAGCGTACGTTTGAGGGCATGAGTTAGTGTTTGTGTCCTGGTTAAGATTAGGGCATTGGTTAAGGTAGGGCATCGGAAGTGGGTCAGGTTTAGGGATGGGGTTAGGGTTAGGGTTAAGGAATGGGGAGGGATTAGGGTACAATTTAGGGTACGACAACGCTTAAGGTTTAGCGTACGTGTGAGGGCACGAGTTAGTGTTGGTGTCCTGGTTAAGATTAGGGCACGGGTGAGGGTAAGGCTTTGGGTGAGGGTCAGGGTTAGGATTCGGGTTAGGGTTAGGGTTAAGGAATGCAGAGGGATTAGGGTACAGCTTTGGGTATGACAGTGCTTAAGGGTTAGCATTCGTGTGAGGGCAAGGGTTAGTGTTAGTGTCCTGGTTAAGATTAGGGCACGGGTGAGGGTAAGGCTTCAGGTGAGGGTCAGGGTTAGGATTCGGGTTAGGGTTAGGGTTAGGGAATGGGGAGGGATTAGGGTACAGTTTATGGTACGACAAAGATTAAGGGTTAGCGTACGTGTGAGGGCACAAGTTAGTGTTGGTGTCCTGGTTAAGATTAGGGCACGGGTGAGGGTAAGGTTTCGGGTGAGGGTCAGGGATAGAATTCGGGTTAGGGTTAGGTTTAGGGAATGGGGAGATATTAGGGCACAGTTTAGGGTAGCACAACGCTTAAGGTTTAGCGTACGTGTGAGGACACTATTTAGTGTTAGTGTACTGCTTACGATTAGGGCACGGGTGAGGGTAAGGCCTCGGAAGAGGGTCACGTTAAGGGTTAGGGTTAGGGTTAGGGTTAGGGAATGGGGATTGATTAGGGTACAGTTTAGGGTACGGCAATGGCTTAGGTTTGGCGTACGTTAGAGGGCATGGGTTAGTGTTGATGTACTGGTTAAAATTAGGACACGGGTGAGGGTAAAGTTTCGGGTGAGTGTCATGGTTAGGTTTCAGGTTAGGGTTAGGGTTACGGAATGGAGAGGGATTAGGGTACAGGTTAGGGTACCGCTGCGGTTTAGTGTTAGCTTACGTTTGAGGGCACGAGTTAGTCTTGGTGTCCTGGTTAAGATTAGGGCACGGGTGAGGGTAAGGCTTCGGGTGAGGGTCAGGGTTAGGATTCGGGTTAGGGTTAGGGTTAGGGAATGGAGAGGGATTAGGGTACAGGTTAGGGTACGACAATGCTTAAGGGCTAGCGTAAGTGTGAGGGCACGAGTTAGTGTTGGTGTACTGTTTAAGACAACGGCACCGATGAGGGTAAGGCCACGGAAAAGGGTCACGTTCAGGGTTTCGCTTAGGGTTAGGGTTAGGTAATGCGGAGGGATTAGGGTACAGGATAGGGTACGACAATGCTTAAGGGTTAGCGTACGTTTGAGGGCATGAGTTAGTGTTTGTGTACTGGTTAAGATTAGGGCATTGGTTAGGGTAGGGCATCGGAAGTGGGTCAGGTTTAGGGATGGGGTTAGGGTTAGGGTTAAGGAATGGGGAGGGATTAGGGTACAATTTAGGGTACGACAATGCTTAAGGTTTAGCGTACGTGTGAGGGCACGAGTTAATGTTGGTGTCCTGGTTAAGATTAGGGCACGGGTGAGGGTAAGGCTTCGGTTGAGGGTCAGGGATAGGATTCGTGTTAGGGTTAGGGTTAAGGAATTCAGAGGGATTAGGGTACAGCTTAGGGTACGACAGTGCTTAAGGGTTAGCGTTCGTGTGAGGACAAGGGTTAGTGTTAGTGTCCTGGTTAAGATTAGGGCACGGGTGAGGGTAAGGCTTCAGGTGAGGGTCAGGATTAGGATTCGGGTTAGGGTTAGGGTTACGGAATGGGGAGGGATTAGGGTACAGTTTAGGGTACGACAACGATTAAGGGTTAGCGTACGTGTGAGGGCACAAGTTTGTGTTGGTGTCCTGGTTAAGATTAGGACACGGGTGAGGGTAAGGTTTCGGGTGAGGGTCAGGGATAGGATTCGGGTTAGGGTTAGTGTTAGGGAATGGGGAGATATTAGGGCACAGTTTAGAGTACCACAACGCTTAAGGTTTAGAGTACGTGTGAGGTCACTAGTTAGTGTTAGTCTACTGCTTACGATTAGGGCACGGGTGAGGTTAAGGCCTCGGAAGAGGGTCACGTTAAGGGTTAGGGTTAGGGTTAGGGTTAGGGAATGGGGATTGATTAGGGTACAGGTTAGGGTACGGCAATGGCTTAGGGTTGGCGTACGTTAGAGGGCATGGGTTAGTGTTGATGTACTGGTTAAAATTAGGACACGGGTGAGGGTAAAGTTTCGGGTGAGGGTCAGGGTTAGGATTCGGTTTAGCGTTAGGGTTAGGGAATGGAGAGGGATTAGGGTACAGGTTAGGGTACGACAATGCTTAAGGTTTAGCGTAAGTGTGAGGGCACGAGTTAGTGTTGGTATACTGGTTAAGACAACGGCACCGATGAGGGTAAGGCCTCGGAAAAGGGTCACGTTCAGGGTTTCGCTTAGGGTTAGGGTTAGGGAATGGGGAGGGATTAGGGTACAGGATAGGGTACGACAATGCTTAAGGGTTAGCGTACGTTTGAGGGCATGAGTTAGTGTTTGTGTCCTGGTTAAGATTAGGGCATTGGTTAGGGTAGGGCATCGGAAGTGGGTCAGGTTTAGGGATGGGGTTAGTGTTAGGGTTAAGGAATGGGGAGGGATTAGGGTACAATTTAGGGTACGACAACGCTTAAGGTTTAGCGTACGTGTGAGGGCACAAGATAGTGTTGGTGTCCTGGTTAAGTTTAGGGCACGGGTGCGGGTAAGGTTTCGGGTGAGGGTCAGGGATAGAATTCTGGTTAGGGTTAGGGTTAGGGAATGGGGAGATATTAGGGCACAGTTTAGGGTACCACAACGCTTAAGGTTTAGCGTACATGTGAGGTCACTAGTTAGTGTTAGTGTACTGCTTACGATTAGGGCACAGGTGAGGGTAAGGCCTCGGAAGAGGGTCACGTTCAGGGTTAGGGTTAGGGTTAGGGTTAAGGAATGGGGAGGGATTAGGGTACAATTTAGGGTACGACAACGCTTAAGGTTTAGCGTACGTGTGAGGGCACGAGTTAGTGTTGGTGTCCTGGTTAAGATTAGGGCACGGGTGAGGGTAAGGCTTTGGGTGAGGGTCAGGGTTAGGATTCGGGTTAGGGTTAGGGTTAAGGAATGCAGAGGGATTAGGGTACAGCTTAGGGTACGACAGTGCTTAAGGGTTAGCATTCGTGTGAGGGCAAGGGTTAGTGTTAGTGTCCTGGTTAAGATTAGGGCACGGGTGAGGGTAAGGCTTCAGGTGAGGGTCAGGGTTAGGATTCGGGTTAGGGTTAGGGTTAGGGAATGGGGAGGGATTAGGGTACAGTTTAGGGTACGACAAAGATTAAGGGTTAGCGTACGTGTGAGGGCACAAGTTAGTGTTGGTGTCCTGGTTAAGGTTACGGCACGGGTGAGGGTAAGGTTTCGGTTGAGGGTCAGGGATAGAATTCGGGTTAGGGTTAGGGTTAGGGAATGGGGAGATATTAGGGCACAGTTTAGGGTACCACAACGCTTAAGGTTTAGCGTACGTGTGAGGTCACTAGTTAGTGTTAGTGTACTGCTTACGATTAGGGAACGGGTGAGGGTAAGGCCTCGGAAGAGGGTCACGTTAAGGGTGAGGGTTAGGGTTAGGGTTAGGGAATGGGGATTGATTAGGGTACAGGTTAGGGTACGGCAATGGCTTAGGGTTGGCGTACGTTAGAGGGCATGGGTTAGTGTTGATGTACTGGTTAAAATTAGGACACGGGTGAGGGAAAAGTTTCGGGTGAGTGTCATGGTTAGGTTTCATGCTAGGGTTAGGGTTAGGGAATGGAGAGGGATTAGGGTACAGGTTAGGGTATCGCTGCGGTTTAGTGTTAGCGTACGTTTGAGGGCACGAGTTAGTCTTGGTGTCCTGGTTAAGATTAGGGCACGGGTGAGGGTAAGGCTTCGGGTGAGCGTCAGGGTTAGGATTCGGGTTAGGGTTAGGGTTAGGGAATGGAGAGGGATTAGGGTACAGGTTAGGGTACGACAATGCTTAAGGGTTAGCGTAAGTGTGAGGGCACGAGTTAGTGTTGGTGTACTGGTTAAGACAAGGGCACCGATGAGGGTAAGGCCTCGGAAAATGGTCACGTTCAGGGTTTCGCTTAGGGTTAGGGTTAGGGAATGGGGAGGGATTAGGGTACAGGATAGGGTACGACAATGCTTAAGGGTTAGCGTACGTTTGAGGGCATGAGTTAGTGTTTGTGTACTGGTTAAGATTAGGGCATTGGTTAGGGTAGGGCATCGGAAGTGGGTCAGGTTTAGGGATGGGGTTAGGGTTAGGGTTAAGGAATGGGGAGGGATTAGGGTACAATTTAGGGTACGACAACGCTTAAGGTTTAGCGTACGTGTGAGGGCACAAGTTAGTGTTGGTGTCCTGGTTAAGATTAGGGCACGGGTGAGGGTAAGGCTTCGGGTGAGGGTCATGGTTAGGATTCGGGTTAGGGTTAGGGTTAAGGAATGCAGAGGGATTAGGGTACAGCTTAGGGTACGACAGTGCTTATGGGTTAGTGTTCGTGTGAGGGCAAGGGTTAGTGTTAGTGTCCTGGTTAAGATTAAGGCACGGGTGAGGGTAAGGCTTCAGGTGAGGGTCAGGGTTAGGATTCGGGTTAGGGTTAGGGTTAGGGAATGGGGAGGGATTAGGGTACAGTTTAGGGTACGACAACAATTAAGGGTTAGCGTACGTGTGAGGGCACAAGATAGTGTTGGTGTCCTGGTTAAGTTTAGGGCACGGGTGCGGGTAAGGTTTCGGGTGAGGGTCAGGGATAGAATTCTGGTTAGGGTTAGGGTTAGGGAATGGGGAGATATTAGGGCACAGTTTAGGGTACCACAACGCTTAAGGTTTAGCGCACATGTGAGGTCACTAGTTAGTGTTAGTGTACTGCTTACGATTAGGGCACAGGTGAGGGTAAGGCCTCGGAAGAGGGTCACGTTCAGGGTTAGGGTTAGGGTTAGGGTTAGGGAATGGGGATTGGTTAGGGTACAGGTTAGGGTACGGCAATGGCTTAGGGTTGGCGTACGTTAGAGGGCATGGGTTAGTGTTGATGTACTGGTTAAAATTAGGACACGGGTGAGGGTAAAGTTTCGGGTGAGGGTCAGGGTTAGGATTCGGTTTAGGGTTAGGGTTAGGGAATGGAGAGGGATTAGGGTACAGGTTAGGGTACGACAATGCTTAAGGGTTAGCGTAAGTGTGAGGGCACGAGTTAGTGTTGGTGTACTGGTTAAGACAACGGCACCGATGAGGTTAAGGCCTCGGAAAAGGGTCACGTTCAGGGTTTCGCTTAGGGTTAGGGTTAGGGAATGGGGAGGGATTAGGGTACAGGATAGGGTACGACAATGCTTAAGGGTTAGCGTACGTTTGAGGGCATGAGTTAGTTTTGGTGTCCTGGTTAAGATTAGGGCATTGGTTAGGGTAGGGCATCGGAAGTGGGTCAGGTTTAGGGATGGGGTTAGGGTTAGGGTTAAGGAATGGGGAGGGATTAGGGTACGATTTAGGGTACGACAATGGTTAAGGTTTAGCATACGTGTGAGGCCACGAGTTAGTGTTGGTGTCCTGGTTAAGATTAGGGCACGGGTGAGGGTAAGGCTTCGGGTGAGGGTCAGGGTTAGGATTCGGGTTAGGGTTAGGGTTAAGGAATGCAGAGGGATTAGGGTACACCTTAGGGTACGACAGTGCTTAAGGGTTAGCGTTCGTGTGAGGACAAGGGTTAGTGTTAGTGTCCTGTTTAAGATTAGGGCACGGGTGAGGGTAAGGCTTCAGGTGAGGGTCAGGGTTAGTATTCGGGTTAGGGTTAGGGTTAGGGAATGGGGAGGGATTAGGGTACAGTTGAGGGTACGACAACGATTAAGGGTTAGCGTACGTGTGAGGGCACAAGTTAGTGTTGGTGTCCTGGTTAAGATTAGGGCACGGGTGAGGGTAAGATTTCGGGTGAGGGTCAGGGATAGGATTCGGGTTAGGGTTAGGGTTAGGGAATGGGGAGATATTAGGGCACAGTTTAGAGTACCACAACGCTTAAGGTTTAGAGTACGTGTGAGGTCACTAGTTAGTGTTAGTCTACTGCTTACGATTAGGGCACGGGTGAGGGTAAGGCCTCGGAAGAGGGTCACGTTAAGGGTTAGTGTTAGGGTTAGGGTTAGGGAATGGGGATTGATTAGTGTACAGGTTAGGGTACGGCAATGGCTTAGGGTTGGCGTACGTTAGAGGGCATGGGTTAGTGTTGATGTACTGGTTAAAATTAGGACACGGGTGAGGGTAAAGTTTCGGGTGAGTGTCATGGTTAGGTTTCAGTTAAGGGTTAGGGTTAGGGAATGGAGAGGGATTAGGGTACAGGTTAGGGTACCGCTGCGGTTTAGTGTTAGCGTACGTTTGAGGGCACGAGTTAGTGTTGGTGTCCTGGTTAAGATTAGGGCACGGGTGAGGGTAAGGCTTCGGGTGAGGGTCAGGGTTAGGATTCGGGTTAGGGTTAGGGTTAGGGAATGGAGAGGGATTAGGGTACAGGTTAGGGTACGACAATGCTTAAGGGTTAGCGTAAGTGTGAGGGCACGAGATAGTGTTGGTGTACTGGTTAAGACAAGGGCACCGATGAGGGTAAGGCCTCGGAAAAGGGTCACGTTCAGGGTTTCGCTTAGGGTTAGGGTTAGGGAATGGGGAGGGATTAGGGTACAGGATAGGGTACGACAATGCTTAAGGGTTAGCGTACGTTTGAGGGCATGAGTTAGTGTTTGTGTACTGGTTAAGATTAGGGCATTGGTTAGGGTAGGGCATCGGAAGTGGGTCAGGTTTAGGGATGGGTTTAGGGTTAGGGTTAAGGAATGGGGAGGGATTAGGGTACAATTTAGGGTACGACAACGCTTAAGGTTTAGCGTACGTGTGAGGGCACGAGTTAGTGTTGGTGTCCTCGTTAAGATTAGGGCACTGGTGAGGGTAAGGCTTCGGGTGAGGGTCAGGGTTACGATTCGGGTTAGGGTTAGGGTTAAGGAATGCAGAGGGATTAGGCTACAGCTTAGGGTACGAAAGTGCTTAAGGGTTAGCGTTCGTGTGAGCGCAAGGGATAGTGTTAGTGTCCTGGTTAAGATTAGGGCACGGGTGAGGGTAAGGCTTCAGGTGAGGGTCAGGGTTAGGATTCGGGTTAGGGTTAGGGTTAGGGAATGGGGAGGGATTAGGGTACAGTTTAGGGTACGACAACGATTAAGGGTTAGCGTACGTGTGAGGGCACAAGTTAGTGTTGGTGTCCTGGTTAAGATTAGGGCACGGGTGAGGGTAAGGTTTCGGGTGAGGGTCAGGGATAGAATTCGGGTTAGGGTTAGGGTTAGGGAATGGGGAGATATTAGGGCACAGTTTAGGTTACCACAACGCATAAGGTTTAGCGTAGGTGTGAGGTCACTAGTTAGTGTTAGTGTACTGCTTACGATTAGGGCACGGGTGAGGGTAAGGTCTCGGAAGAGCGTCACGTTAAGGGTTAGGGTTAGGGTTAGGGTTAGGGAATGGGGATTGTTTAGCGTACAGGTTAGGGTACGGCAATGGCTTAGGGTTGGCGTACGTTAGAGGGCATGGGTTACTGTTGATGTACTGGTTAAAATTAGGACACGGGTGAGGGTAAAGTTTCGGGTGAGTGTCATGGTTAGGTTTCAGGTTAGGGTTAGGGTTAGGGAATGGAGAGGGATTAGGGTACAGATTAGGGTACGACAATGCTTAAGGGTTAGCGTAAGTGTGAGGGCACGAGTTAGTGTTGGTGTACTGGTTAAGACAAGGGCACCGATGAGGGTAAGGCCTCGGAAAAGGGTCACGTTCAGGGTTTCGCTTAGGGTTAGGGTTAGGGAATGGGGAGGGATTAGGGTACAGGATAGGGTACGACAATGCTTAAGGGTTAGCGTACGTTTGAGGGCATGAGTTAGTGTTTGTGTACTGGTTAAGATTAGGGCATTGGTTAGGGTAGGGCATCGGAAGTGGGTCAGGTTTAGGGATGGGGTTAGGGTTAGGGTTAAGGAATGGGGAGGGATTAGGGTACAATTTAGGGTACGACAACGCTTAAGGTTTAGCGTACGTGTGAGGGCACAAGTTAGTGTTGGTGTCCTGGTTAAGATTAGGGCACGGGTGAGGGTAAGGCTTCGGGTGAGGGTCAGGGTTAGGATTCGGGTTAGGGTTAGGGTTAAGGAATGCAGAGGGATTAGGGTACAGCTTAGGGTACGACAGTGCTTAAGGGTTAGCGTTCGTGTGAGGGCAAGGGTTAGTGTTAGTGTCCTGGTTAAGATTAGGGCACGGGTGAGGGTAAGGCTTCAGGTGAGGGTCAGGGTTCGGATTCGGGTTAGGGTTAGGGTTAGGGAATGGGGAGGGATTAGGGTACAGTTTAGGGTACGAAAACGATTAAGGGTTAGCGTACGTGTGAGGGCACAAGTTAGTGTTGGTGTCCTGGTTAAGATTAGGGCACGGGTGAGGGTAAGCTTTCGGGTGAGGGTCAGGGATAGAATTCGGGTTAGTGTTAGGGTTAGGGAATGGGGAGATATTAGGGCACAGTTTAGGTTACCACAACGCTTAAGGTTTAGCGTACGTGTGAGGTCACTAGTTAGTGTTAGTGTACTGCTTACGATTAGGGCACGGGTGAGGGTAAGGCCTCGGAAGAGGGTCACGTTAAGGGTTAGGGTTAGGGTTAGGGTTAGGGAATGGGGATTGATTAGGGTACAGGTTACGGTACGGCAATGGCTTAGGGTTGGCGTACGTTAGAGGGCATGGGTTAGTGTTGATGTACTGGTTAAAATTAGGACACGGGTGAGGGTAAAGTTTCGGGTGAGTTGTCATGGTTAGGTTTCAGGTTAGGGTTAGGGTTAGGGAATGGAGAGGGATTAGGGTATAGGTTAGGGTACCGCTGCGGTTTAGCGTTAGCGAACGTTTAAGGGCACAAGTTAGTCTTGGTGTCCTGGTTAAGATTAGGGCACGGGTGAGGGTAAGGCTTCAAGTGAGGGTCAGGGTTAGGATTCTGGTTAGGGTTAGTGTTAGGGAATGGGGATTGATTAGGGTACACGTTAGGGTACAGCAATGGCTTAGGGTTGGCATACGTTAGAGGGCATGGGTTAGTGTTGATGTACTGGTTAAAATTAGGACACGGGTGAGGGTAAAGTTTCGGGTGAGTGTCATGGTTAGGTTTCAGGTTAGGGTTACGGTTAGGGAATGGAGAGGGATTAGGGTACAGGTTAGGGTACCTCTGCGGTTTAGTGTTAGCGTACGTTTGAGGGCACGAGTTAGTCTTGGTTTCCTGGTTAAGATTAGGGCACGGGTGAGGGTAAGGCTTTGGGTGAGAGTCAGGGTTAGGATTCGGGTTAGGGTTAGGGTTAGGGAATGGAGAGGGATTAGGGTACAGGTTAGGGTACGACAATGTTTAAGGGTTAGCGTAAGTGTGAGGGCACGAGTTAGTGTTGGTGTACTGGTTAAGACAAGGGCACCGATGAGGGTAAGGCTTCGGAAAAGGGTCACGTTCAGTGTTTCGCTTAGGGTTAGGGTTAGGGAATGGGGAGGGATTAGGGTACAGGATAGGGTACGACAATGATTAAGGGTTAGCGTACGTTTGAGGGCATGAGTTAGTGTTTGTGTACTGGTTAAGATTAGGGCATTGGTTAGGGTAGGGCATCGGAAGTGGGTCAGGTTTAGGGATGGGGTTAGGGTTAGGGTTAAGGAATGGGGAGGGATTAGGGTACAATTTAGGGTACGACAACGCTTAAGGTTTAGCGTACGTGTGAGGGCACGAGTTAGTGTTGGTGTCCTGGTTAAGATTAGGGCACGGTTGAGGGTAAGGCTTCGGGTGAGGGTCAGGGTTAGGATTCGGGTTAGGGTTAGGGTTAAGGAATGCAGAGGGATTAGGGTACAGCTTAGGGCACGAAAACGATTAAGGGTTAGCGTATGTGTGTGGGCACAAGTTAGTGTTGTTATCCTGGTTATGATTAGGGCACGGGTGAGGGTAAGGTTTCGGGTGAAGGTCAGGGATAGAATTCGGGTTAGGGTTAGGGATAGGGAATAGGGAGATATTAGGGCACAGTTTAGGGTACCACAACGCTTAAGGTTTAGCGTACGTGTGAGGTCACTAGTTAGTGTTAGTGTACTGCTTACGATTAGGGCACGGGTGAGGGTAAGGCCTCGGAAGAGGGTCACGTTAAGGGTTAGGGTTAGGGTTAGGGTTAGGGAATGGGGATTGATTAGGGTACAGGTTAGGGTACGGCAATGACTTAGGGTTGGCGTACGTTAGAGGGCATGGGTTAGTGTTGATGTACTGGTTAAAATTAGGACACGGGTGAGGGTAAAGTTTCGGGTGAGTGTCATGGTTAGGTTTCAGGTTAGGGTTAGGGTTAGGGAATGGAGAGGGATTAGGGTACAGGTTAGGGTACCGCTGCGGTTTAGTGTTAGCGTACGTTTGAGGGCACGAGTTAGTCTTGGTGTCCTGGTTAAGATTAGGGCACGGGTGAGGGTAAGACTTCGGGTGAGGGTCAGGGTTAGGATTCGGGTTAGGGTTAGGGTTAGGGAATGGAGAGCGATTAGGGTACAGGTTAGGGTACGACAATGCTTAAGTGTTAGCGTAAGTGTGAGGTCACGAGTTAGTGTTGGTGTACTGGTTAAGACAAGGGCACCGATGAGGGTAAGGCCTCGGAAAAGGGTCACGTTCAGGGTTTCGCTTAGGGTTAGGGTTAGGGAATGGGGAGGGATTAGGGTACAGGATAGGGTACGACAATGCTTAAGGGTTAGCGTACGTTTGAGGGCATAAGTTAGTGTTTGTGTACTGGTTAAGATTAGGGCATTGGTTAGGGTAGGGCATCGGAAGTGGGTCAGGTTTAGGGATGGGGTTAGGGTTAGGGTTAAGGAATGGGGAGGGATTAGGGTACAATTTAGGGTACGACAACGCTTAAGGTTTAGCGTACGTGTGAGGGCACGAGTTAGTGTTGGTGTCCTGGTTAAGATTAGGGCACGGGTGAGGGTAAGGCTTCGGGTGAGGGTCAGGGTTAGGATTCGGGTTAGGGTTAGGGTTAAGGAATGCAGAGGGATTAGGGTACAGCTTAGGGTACGACAGTGCTTAAGGGTTAGCGTTCGTGTGAGGGCAAGGGTTAGTGTTAGTGTCCTGGTTAAGATTAGGGCACGGGTGAGGGTAAGGCTTCAGGTGAGGGTCAGGGTTAGGAATCGGGTTAGGGTTAGGGTTAGGGAATGGGGAGGGATTAGGGTACAGTTTAGGGTACGACAACGATTAAGGGTTAGCGTACGTGTGAGGGCACAAGTTAGTGTTGGTGTCCTGGTTAAGATTAGGGCACGGGTGAGGGTAAGGTTTCGGGTGAGGGTCAGGGATAGAATTCGGGTTAGGGTAAGGGTTAGGGAATGGGGAGATATTAGGGCACAGTTTAGGGTACCACAACGCTTAAGGTTTAGCGTACGTGTGAGGTCACTAGTTAGTGTTAGTGTACTGCTTACGATTAGGGCACGGGTGAGGGTAAGGCCTCGGAAGAGGGTCACGTTAAGGGTTAGGGTTAGGGTTAGGGTTAGGGAATGGGGATTGATTAGGGTACATGTTAGGGTGCGGCAATGGTTTAGGGTTGGCGTACGTTAGAGGGCATGGGTTAGTGTTGATGTACTGGTTAAAATGAGGACACGGGTGAGGGTAAAGTTTCGGGTGAGTGTCATGGTTATTTTTCAGGTTAGGGTTAGGGTTAGGGAATGGAGAGGGATTAGGGTACAGGTTAGGGTACCGCTGCGGTTTAGTGTTAGCGTACGTGTGAGGGCACGAGTTAGTCTTGGTGTCCTGGTTAAGATTAGGGCACGGGTGAGGGTACGGCTTCGGGTGAGGGTCAGGGTTAGGATTCGGGTTAGGGTTAGGGTTAGGGAATGGAGAGGGATTAGGGTACAGTTTAGGGTACGACAATGCTTAAGGGTTAGCGTAAGTGTGAGGGCACGAGTTAGTGTTGGTGTGCTGGTTAAGACAACGGCACCGATGAGGGTAAGGCGTCGGAAAAGGGTCACGTTCAGGGTTTCGCTTAAGATTAGGGTTAGGGAATGGGGAGGGATTAGGGTACAGGATAGGGTACGACAATGCTTAAGTGTTAGCGTACGTTTGAGGGCATGAGTTAGTGTTTGTGTCCTGGTTAAGATTAGGGCATTGGTTAGGGTAGGGCATCGGAAGTGGGTCAGGTTTAGGGATGGGGTTAGGGTTAGGGTTAAGGAATGCGGAGGGATTAGGGTACAATTTAGGGTTCGACAACGCTTAAGGTTTAGCGTACGTGTGAGGGCACGAGTTAGTGTTGGTGTCCTGGTTAAGATTAGGGCACGGGTGAGGGTAAGGCTTCGGGTGAGGGTCAGGGTTAGAATTCGGGTTAGGGTTAGGGTTAAGGAATGCAGAGGGATTAGGGTACAGCTTAGGGTACGACAGTGCTTAAGGGTTAGCGTTCGTGTGAGGGCAAGGGTTAGTGTTAGTGTCCTGGTTAAGATTAGGGCACGGGTTAGGGTAAGGCTTCAGGTGAGGGTCAGGGTTAGGATTCGGGTTAGGGTTAGGGTTAGGGAATGGGGAGGGATTAGGGTACAGTTTAGGGTACGACAACGATTAAGGGTTAGCGTACGTGTGAGGGCACAAGTTAGTGTTGGTGTCCTGGTTAAGATTAGGGCACGGGTGAGGGTAAGGTTTCGGGTGAGGGTCAGGGATAGAATTCGGGTTAGGGTTAGGGTTAGGGAATGGGGAGATATTAGGGCACAGTTTAGGGTACCACAACGCTTAAGGTTTAGCGTACGTGTGAGGTCACTAGTTAGTGTTAGTGTACTGCTTACGATTAGGGCACGGGTGAGGGTAAGGCCTCGGAAGAGGGTCAAGGTTAAGGGTTAGGGTTAGGGTTAAGGTTAGGGAATGGGGATTGATTAGGGTACAGGTTAGGGTACGGCAATGGCTTAGGGTTGGCGTACGTTAGAGGGCATGGGTTAGTGTTGATGTATTGGTTAAAATTAGGACACGGGTGAGGGTAAAGTTTCGGGTGAGTGTCATGGTTAGGTTTCAGGTTAGGGTTAAGGTTAGGGAATGGAGAGGGATTAGGGTACAGGTTAGGGTACTGCTGCGGTTTAGTGTTAGCGTACGTGTGAGGGCACGAGTTAGTCTTGGTGTCCTGGTTAAGATTAGGGCACGGGTGAGGGTACGGCTTCGGGTGAGGGTCAGGGTTAGGATTCGGGTTAGGGTTAGGGTTAGGGAATGGAGAGGGATTAGGGTACAGTTTAGGGTACGACAATGCTTAAGGGTTAGCGTAAGTGTGAGGGCACGAGTTAGTGTTGGTGTGCTGGTTAAGACAACCGCACCGATGAGGGTAAGGCGTCGGAAAAGGGTCACGTTCAGGGTTTCGCTTAAGATTAGGGTTAGGGAATGGGGAGGGATTAGGGTACAGGATAGGGTACGACAATGCTTAAGTGTTAGCGTACGTTTGAGGGCATGAGTTAGTGTTTGTGTCCTGGTTAAGATTAGGGCATTGGTTAGGGTAGGGCATCGGAAGTGGGTCAGGTTTAGGGATGGGGTTAGGGTTAGGGTTAAGGAATGCGGAGGGATTAGGGTACAATTTAGGGTTCGACAACGCTTAAGGTTTAGCGTACGTGTGAGGGCACGAGTTAGTGTTGGTGTCCTGGTTAAGATTAGGGCACGGGTGAGGGTAAGGCTTCGGGTGAGGGTCAGGGTTAGAATTCGGGTTAGGGTTAGGGTTAAGGAATGCAGAGGGATTAGGGTACAGCTTAGGGTACGACAGTGCTTAAGGGTTAGCGTTCGTGTGAGGGCAAGGTTTAGTGTTAGTGTCCTGGTTAAGATTAGGGCACGGGTTAGGGTAAGGCTTCAGGTGAGGGTCAGGGTTAGGATTCGGGTTAGGGTTAGGGTTAGGGAATGGGGAGGGATTAGGGTACAGTTTAGTGTACGACAACGATTAAGGGTTAGCGTACGTGTGAGGGCACAAGTTAGTGTTGGTGTCCTGGTTAAGATTAGGGCACGGGTGAGGGTAAGGTTTCGGGTGAGGGTCAGGGATAGAATTCGGGTTAGGGTTAGGGTTAGGGAATGGGGAGATATTAGGGCACAGTTTAGGGTACCACAACGCTTAAGGTTTAGCGTACGTGTGAGGTCACTAGTTAGTGTTAGTGTACTGCTTACGATTAGGGCACGGGTGAGGGTAAGGCCTCGGAAGAGGGTCAAGGTTAAGGGTTAGGGTTAGGGTTAAGGTTAGGGAATGGGGATTGATTAGGGTACAGGTTAGGGTACGGCAATGGCTTAGGGTTGGCGTATGTTAGAGGGCATGGGTTAGTGTTGATGTACTGGTTAAAATTAGGACACGGGTGAGGGTAAAGTTTCGGGTGAGTGTCATGGTTAGGTTTCAGGTTAGGGTTAAGGTTAGGGAATGGAGAGGGATTAGGGTACAGGTTAGGGTACCGCTGCGGTTTAGTGTTAGCGTACGTTTGAGGGCACGAGTTAGTCTTGGTGTCCTGGTTAAGATTAGGGCACGGGTGAGGGTAAGGCTTCGGGTGAGGGTCAGGGTTAGGATTCGGGTTAGGGTTAGGGTTAAGGAATGCAGAGGGATTAGGGTACAGCTTAGAGTACGACAGTGCTTAAGGGTTAGCGTTCGTGTGAGGGCAAGGGTTAGTGTTAGTGTCCTGGTTAAGATTAGGGCACGGGTGAGGGTAAGGCTTCAGGTGAGGGTCAGGGTTAGGATTCGGGTTAGGGTTAGGGTTAGGGAATGGGGAGGGATTAGGGTACAGTTTAGGGTACGACAACGATTAAGGGTTAGCGTACGTGTGAGGGCACAAGTTAGTGTTGGTGTCCTGGTTAAGATTAGGGCACGGGTGAGGGTAAGGTTTCGGGTGAGGGTCAGGGATAGAATTCGGGTTAGGGTAAGGGTTAGGGAATGGGGAGATATTAGGGCACAGTTTAGGGTACCACAACGCTTAAGGTTTAGCGTACGTGTGAGGTCACTAGTTAGTGTTAGTGTACTGCTTACGATTAGGGCACGGGTGAGGGTAAGGCCTCGGAAGAGGGTCACGTTAAGGGTTAGGGTTAGGGTTAGGGTTAGGGAATGGGGATTGATTAGGGTACAGGTTAGGGTGCGGCAATGGTTTAGGGTTGGCGTACGTTAGAGGGCATGGGTTAGTGTTGATGTACTGGTTAAAATTAGGACACGGGTGAGGGTAAAGTTTCGGGTGAGTGTCATGGTTAGGTTTCAGGTTAGGGTTAGGGTTAGGGAATGGAGAGGGATTAGGGTACAGGTTAGGGTACCGCTGCGGTTTAGTGTTAGCGTACGTGTGAGGGCACGAGTTAGTCTTGGTGTCCTGGTTAAGATTAGGGCACGGGTGAGGGTACGGCTTCGGGTGAGGGTCAGGGTTAGGATTCGGGTTAGGGTTAGGGTTAGGGAATGGAGAGGGATTAGGGTACAGTTTAGGGTACGACAATGCTTAAGGGTTAGCGTAAGTGTGAGGGCACGAGTTAGTGTTGGTGTACTGGTTAAGACAACGGCACCGATGAGGGTAAGGCGTCGGAAAAGGGTCACGTTCAGGGTTTCGCTTAAGATTAGGGTTAGGGAATGGGGAGGGATTAGGGTAGAGGATAGGGTACGACAATGCTTAAGTGTTAGCGTACGTTTGAGGGCATGAGTTAGTGTTTGTGTCCTGGTTAAGATTAGGGCATTGGTTAGGGTAGGGCATCGGAAGTGGGTCAGGTTTAGGGATGGGGTTAGGGTTAGGGTTAAGGAATGCGGAGGGATTAGGGTACAATTTAGGGTTCGACAACGCTTAAGGTTTAGCGTACGTGTGAGGGCACGAGTTAGTGTTGGTGTCCTGGTTAAGATTAGGGCACGGGTGAGGGTAAGGCTTCGGGTGAGGGTCAGGGTTAGAATTCGGGTTAGGGTTAGGGTTAAGGAATGCAGAGGGATTAGGGTACAGCTTAGGGAACGACAGTGCTTACGGGTTAGCGTTCGTGTGAGTGCAAGGGTTAGTGTTAGTGTCCTGGTTAAGATTAGGGCACGGGTTAGGGTAAGGCTTCAGGTGAGGGTCAGGGTTAGGATTCGGGTTAGGGTTAGGGTTAGGGAATGGGGAGGGATTAGGGTACAGTTTAGGGTACGACAACGATTAAGGGTTAGCGTACGTGTGAGGGCACAAGTTAGTGTTGGTGTCCTGGTTAAGATTAGGGCACGGGTGAGGGTAAGGTTTCGGGTGAGGGTCAGGGATAGAATTCGGGTTAGGGTTAGGGTTAGGGAATGGGGAGATATTAGGGCACAGTTTAGGGTACCACAACGCTTAAGGTTTAGCGTACGTGTGAGGTCACTAGTTAGTGTTAGTGTACTGCTTACGATTAGGGCACGGGTGAGGGTAAGGCCTCGGAAGAGGGTCAAGGTTAAGGGTTAGGGTTAGGGTTAAGGTTAGGGAATGGGGATTGATTAGGGTACAGGTTAGGGTACGGCAATGGCTTAGGGTTGGCGTACGTTAGAGGGCATGGGTTAGTGTTGATGTACTGGTTAAAATTAGGACACGGGTGAGGGTAAAGTTTCGGGTGAGTGTCATGGTTAGGTTTCAGGTTAGGGTTAGGGTTAGGGAATGGAGAGGGATTAGGGTACAGGTTAGGGTACCGCTGCGGTTTAGTGTTAGCGTACGTTTGAGGGCACGAGTTAGTCTTGGTGTCCTGGTTAAGATTAGGGCACGGGTGAGGGTAAGGCTTCGGGTGAGGGTCAGGGTTAGGATTCGGGATAGGGTTAGTGTTAGGGAATGGAGAGGGATTAGGGTACAGGTTAGGGTACGACAATGCTTAAGTGTTAGCGTACGTTTGAGGGCATGAGTTAGTGTATGTGTCCTGGTTAAGATTAGGGCATTGGTTAGGGTAGGGCATCGGAAGTGGGTCAGGTTTAGGGATGGGGTTAGGGTTAGGGTTAAGGAATGGGGAGGTATTAGGGTACAATTTAGGGTACGACAACGCTTAAGGTTTAGCGTACGTGTGAGGGCACGAGTTAGTGTTGGTGTCCTGGTTAAGATAAGGGCACGGGTGAGGGTAAGGCTTCAGGTGAGGGTCACGGTTAGGATTCGGGTTAGGGTTAGGGTTAAGGAATGCAGAGGGATTAGGGTACAACTTAGGGTACGACAGTGCTTAAGGGTTAGCGTTCGTGTGAGTGCAAGGGTTAGTGTTAGTGTCCTGGTTAAGATTAGGGCACGGGTGAGGGTAAGGCTTCAGGTGAGGGTCAGGGTTAGGATTCGGGTTAGGGTTAGGGTTAGGGAATGGGGAGGGATTAGGGTACAGTTTAGGGTACGACAACGATTAAGGGTTAGCGTACGTGTGAGGGCACAAGTTAGTGTTGGTGTCCTGGTTAAGATTAGGGCACGGGTGAGGGTAAGGTTACGGGTGAGGATCAGGGATAGAATTCGGGTTAGGGTTAGGTTTAGGGAATGGGGAGATATTAGGGCACAGTTTAGGGTACCACAACGCTTAAGGTTTAGCGTACGTGTGAGGTCACTAGTTAGTGTTAGTGTACTGCTTACGATTAGGGCACGGGTGAGGGTAAGGCCTCGGAAGAGGGTCACGTTAAGGGTTAGGGTTAGGGTTAGGGTTAGGGAATGGGGATTGATTAGGGTACAGGTTAGGGTACAGCAATGGCTTAGGGTTGGCGTACGTTAGAGGGCATGGGTTAGTGTTGATGTACTGGTTAAAATTAGGACACGGGTGAGGGTAAAGTTTCGGGTGAGTGTCATGGTTAGGTTTCAGGTTAGGGTTAGGGTTAGGGAATGGAGAGGGATTAGGGTACAGGTTAGGGTACCGCTGCGGTTTACAGTTAGCGTACGTTTGAGGGCACGAGTTAGTCTTGGTGTCCTGGTTAAGATTAGGGCACGGGTGAGGGTAAGGCTTCGGGTGAGGGTCAGGGTTAGGATTCGGGTTAGGGTTACGGTTAGGGAATTGAGAGGAATTAGGGTACAGGTTACGGTACGACAATGCTTAAGGGTTAGCGTAAGTGTGAGTGCACGAGTTAGTGTTGGTGTACTGGTTAAGACAACGGCACCGATGAGGGTAAGGCCTCGGAAAAGGGTCACGTTCAGGGTTTCGCTTAGGGTTAGGGTTAGAGAATGGGGAGGGATTAGGGTACAGGATAGGGTACGACAATGTTTAAGGGTTAGCGTACGTTTGAGGGCATGAGTTAGTGTTTGTGTCCTGGTTAAGATTAGGGCATTGGTTAGGGTAGGGCATCGGAAGGGGGTCAGGTTTAGGGATGGGGTTAGGGTTAGTGTTAAGAAATGGGGAGGGATTAAGGTACAATTTAGGGTACGACAACGCTTAAGGTTTAGCGTACGTGTGAGGGCACGATTTAGTGTTGGTGTCCTGGTTAAGATTAGGGCACGGGTGAGGGTAAGGCTTCGGGTGAGGGTCAGGGTTAGGATTCGGGTTAGGGTTAGGGTTAAGGAATGCAGAGGTATTAGGGTACAGCTTAGGGTACGACAGTGCTTAAGGGTTAGCGTTCGTGTGAGGGAAAGTGTTAGTGTTAGTGTCCTGGTTAAGATTACGGCACGGGTGAGGGTAAGGCTTCAGGTGAGGGTCAGGGTTAGGATTCGGGTTAGGGTTAGGGTTAGGGAATGGGGAGGGATTAGGGTACAGTTTAGGGTACGACAACGATTAAGGGTTAGCGTACGTGTGAGGGCACAAGTTAGTGTTGGTGTCCTGGTTAAGATTAGGGCACGGGTGAGGGTAAGGTTTCGGGTGAGGGTCAGGGATAGAATTCGGGTTAGGGTTAGGGTTAGGGAATGGGGAGATATTAGGGCACAGTTTAGGGTACCACAACGCTTAAGGTTTAGCGTACGTGTGAGGTCACTAGTTAGTGTTAGTGTACTGCTTACGTTTAGGGCACGGTGAGGGTAAGGCCTCGGAAGAGGGTCACGTTAAGGGTTAGGGTTAGGGTTAGGGTTAGGGAATGGGGATTGATTAGTGTACAGGTTAGGGTGCGGCAATGGTTTAGGGTTGGCGTACGTTAGAGGGCATGGGTTAGTGTTGATGTACTGGTTAAAATTAGGACACGGGTGAGGGTAAAGTTTCGGGTGAGTGTCATGGTTAGGTTTCAGGTTAGGGTTAGGGTTAGGGAATGGAGAGGGATTAGGGTACAGGTTAGGGTACCGCTGCGGTTTAGTGTTAGCGTACGTGTGAGGGCACGAGTTAGTCTTGGTGTCCTGGTTAAGATTAGGGCACGGGTGAGGGTACGGCTTCGGGTGAGGGTCAGGGTTAGGATTCTGGTTAGGGTTAGGGTTAGGGAATGGAGAGAGATTAGGATACAGTTTAGGGTACGACAATGCTTAAGGGTTAGCGTAAGTGTGAGGGCACGAGTTAGTGTTGGTGTACTGGTTAAGACAATGCACCGATGAGGGTAAGGCGTCGGAAAAGGGTCACGTTCAGGGTTTCGCTTAAGATTAGGGTTAGGGAATGGGGAGGGATTAGGGTACAGGATAGGGTACGACAATGCTTAAGTGTTAGCGTACGTTTGAGGGCATGAGTTAGTGTTTGTGTCCTGGTTAAGATTAGGGCATTGGTTAGGGTAGGGCATCGGAAGTGGGTCAGGTTTAGGGATGGGGTTAGGGTTAGGGTTAAGGAATGCGGAGGGATTAGGGTACAATTTAGGGTTCGACAACGCTTAAGGTTTAGCGTACGTGTGAGGGCACGAGTTAGTGTTGGTGTCCTGGTTAAGATTAGGGCACGGGTGAGGGTAAGGCTTCGGGTGAGGGTCAGGGTTAGAATTCGGGTTAGGGTTAGGGTTAAGGAATGCAGAGGGATTAGGGTACAGCTTAGGGTACGACAGTGCTTAAGGGTTAGCGTTCGTGTGAGGGCAAGGGTTAGTGTTAGTGTCCTGGTTAAGATTAGGGCACGGGTTAGGGTAAGGCTTCAGGTGAGGGTCAGGGTTAGGATTCGGGTTAGGGTTAGGGTTAGGGAATGGGGAGGGATTAGGGTACAGTTTAGGGTACGACAACGATTAAGGGTTAGCGTACGTGTGAGGGCACAAGTTAGTGTTGGTGTCCTGGTTAAGATTAGGGCACGGGTGAGGGTAAGGTTTCGGGTGAGGGTCAGGGATAGAATTCGGGTTAGGGTTAGGGTTAGGGAATGGGGAGATATTAGGGCACAGTTTAGGGTACCACAACGCTTAAGGTTTAGCGTACGTGTGAGGTCACTAGTTAGTGTTAGTGTACTGCTTACGATTAGGGCACGGGTGAGGGTAAGGCCTCGGAAGAGGGTCAAGGTTAAGGGTTAGGGTTAGGGTTAATTTTAGGGAATGGGGATTGATTAGGGTACAGGTTAGGGTACGGCAATGGCTTAGGGTTGGCGTACGTTAGAGGGCATGGGTTAGTGTTGATGTACTGGTTAAAATTAGGACACGGGTGAGGGTAAAGTTTGGGGTGAGTGTCATGGTTAGGTTTCAGGTTAGGGTTAGGGTTAGGGAATGGAGAGGGATTAGGGTACAGGTTAGGGTACCGCTGCGGTTTAGTGTTAGCGTACGTTTGAGGGCACGAGTTAGTCTTGGTGTCCTGGTTAAGATTAGGGCACGGGTGAGGGTAAGGCTTCGGGTGAGGGTCAGGGTTAGGATTCGGGATAGGGTTAGTGTTAGGGAATGGAGAGGGATTAGGGTACAGGTTAGGGTACGACAATGCTTAAGTGTTAGCGTACGTTTGAGGGCATGAGTTAGTGTTTGTGTCCTGGTTAAGATTAGGGCATTGGTTAGGGTAGGGCATCGGAAGTGGGTCAGGTTTAGGGATGGGGATAGGGTTAGGGTTAAGGAATGGGGAGGTATTAGGGTACAATTTAGGGTACGACAACGCTTAAGGTTTAGCGTACGTGTGAGGGCACGAGTTAGTGTTGGTGTCCTGGTTAAGATAAGGGCACGGGTGAGGGTAAGGCTTCAGGTGAGGGTCACGGTTAGGATTCGGGTTAGGGTTAGGGTTAAGGAATGCAGAGGGATTAGGGTACAGCTTAGGGTACGACAGTGCTTAAGGGTTAGCGTTCGTGTGAGTGCAAGGGTTAGTGTTAGTGTCCTGGTTAAGATTAGGGCACGGGTGAGGGTAAGGCTTCAGGTGAGGGTCAGGGTTAGGATTCGGTTTAGGGTTAGGGTTAGGGAATGGGGAAGGATTAGGGTACAGTTTAGGGTACGACAACGATTAAGGGTTAGCGTACGTGTGAGGGCACAAGTTAGTGTTGGTGTCCTGGTTAAGATTAGGGCACGGGTGAGGGTAAGGTTTCGGGTGAGGGTCAGGGATAGAATTCGGGTTAGGGTTAGGGTTAGGGAATGGGGAGATATTAGGGCACAGTTTAGGGTACCACAACGCTTAAGGTTTAGCGTACGTGTGAGGTCACTAGTTAGTGTTAGTGTACTGCTTACGATTAGGGCACGGTGAGGGTAAGGCCTCGGAAGAGGGTCACGTTAAGGGTTAGGGTTAGGGTTAGGGTTAGGGAATGGGGATTGATTAGGGTACAGGTTAGGGTGCAGCAATGGTTTAGGGTTGGCGTACGTTAGAGGGCATGGGTTAGTGTTGATGTACTGGTTAAAATTAGGACACGGGTGAGGGTAAAGTTTCGGGTGAGTGTCAT
The DNA here is from genome assembly GCA_036417435.1 of Inia geoffrensis. Lineage (NCBI taxonomy): Eukaryota > Metazoa > Chordata > Mammalia > Artiodactyla > Iniidae > Inia > Inia geoffrensis. The sequence goes on from JAZAQT010000769.1 coordinate 161,951, forward strand.
GGTTAGGTTTCAGGTTAGGGTTAGGGTTAGGGAATGGAGAGGGATTAGGGTACAGGTTAGGGTACCGCTGCGGTTTAGTGTTAGCGTACGTGTGAGGGCACGAGTTAGTCTTGGTGTCCTGGTTAAGATTAGGGCACGGGTGAGGGTACGGCTTCGGGTGAGGGTCAGGGTTAGGATTCGGGTTAGTGTTAGGGTTAGGGAATGGAGAGGGATTAGGGTACAGTTTAGGGTACGACAATGCTTAAGGGTTAGCGTAAGTGTGAGGGCACGAGTTAGTGTTGGTGTACTGGTTAAGACAACGGCACCGATGAGGGTAAGGCGTCGGAAAAGGGTCACGTTCAGGGTTTCGCTTAAGATTAGGGTTAGGGAATGGGGAGGGATTAGGGTACAGGATAGGGTACGACAATGCTTAAGTGTTAGCGTACGTTTGAGGGCATGAGTTAGTGTTTGTGTCCTGGTTAAGATTAGGGCATTGGTTAGGGTAGGGCATCGGAAGTGGGTCAGGTTTAGGGATGGGGTTAGGGTTAGGGTTAAGGAATGCGGAGGGATTAGGGTACAATTTAGGGTTCGACAACGCTTAAGGTTTAGCGTACGTGTGAGGGCACGAGTTAGTGTTGGTGTCCTGGTTAAGATTAGGGCACGGGTGAGGGTAAGGCTTCGGGTGAGGGTCAGGGTTAGAATTCGGGTTAGGGTTAGGGTTAAGGAATGCAGAGGGATTAGGGTACAGCTTAGGGTACGACAGTGCTTAAGGGTTAGCGTTCGTGTGAGGGCAAGGGTTAGTGTTAGTGTCCTGGTTAAGATTAGGGCACGGGTTAGGGTAAGGCTTCAGGTGAGGGTCAGGGTTAGGTTTCGGGTTAGGGTTAGGGTTAGGGAATGGGGAGGGATTAGGGTACAGTTTAGGGTACGACAACGATTAAGGGTTAGCGTACGTGTGAGGGCACAAGTTAGTGTTGGTGTCCTGGTTAAGATTAGGGCACGGGTGAGGGTAAGGTTTCGGGTGAGGGTCAGGGATAGAATTCGGGTTAGGGTTAGGGTTAGGGAATGGGGAGATATTAGGGCACAGTTTAGGGTACCACAACGCTTAAGGTTTAGCGTACGTGTGAGGTCACTAGTTAGTGTTAGTGTACTGCTTACGATTAGGGCACGGGTGAGGGTAAGGCCTCGGAAGAGGGTCAATGTTAAGTGTTAGGGTTAGGGTTAATGTTAGGGAATGGGGATTGATTAGGGTACAGGTTTGGGTACGGCAATGGCTTAGGGTTGGCGTACGTTAGAGGGCATGGGTTAGTGTTGATGTACTGGTTAAAATTAGGACACGGGTGAGGGTAAAGTTTGGGGTGAGTGTCATGGTTAGGTTTCAGGTTAGGGTTAGGGTTAGGGAATGGAGAGGGATTAGGGTACAGGTTAGGGTACCGCTGCGGGTTAGTGTTAGCGTACGTTTGAGGGCACGAGTTAGTCTTGGTGTCCTGGTTAAGATTAGGGCACGGGTGAGGGTAAGGCTTCGGGTGAGGGTCAGGGTTAGGATTCGGGTTAGGGTTAGGGTTAGGGAATGGAGAGGGATTAGGGTACAGGTTAGGGTACGACAATGCTTAAGTGTTAGCGTACGTTTGAGGGCATGAGTTAGTGTTTGTGTCCTGGTTAAGATTAGGGCATTGGTTAGGGTAGGGCATCGGAAGTGGGTCAGGTTTAGGGATGGGGATAGGGTTAGGGTTAAGGAATGGGGAGGTATTAGGGTACAATTTAGGGTACGACAACGCTTAAGGTTTAGCATACGTGTGAGGGCACGAGTTAGTGTTGGTGTCCTGGTTAAGATTAGGGCACGGGTGAGGGTAAGGCTTCGGGTGAGGGTCAGGGTTAGGATTCGGGTTAGGGTTACGGTTAGGGAATGGAGAGGGATTAGGGTACAGGTTAGGGTACGACAATGCTTAAGGGTTAGCGTAAGTGTGAGTGCACGAGTTAGTGTTGGTGTACTGGTTAAGACAACGGCACCGATGAGGGTAAGGCCTCGGAAAAGGGTCACGTTCAGGGTTTCGCTTAGGGTTAGGGTTAGAGAATGGGGAGGGATTAGGGTACAGGATAGGGTACGACAATGCTTAAGGGTTAGCGTACGTTTGAGGGCATGAGTTAGTGTTTGTGTCCTGGTTAAGATTAGGGCATTGGTTAGGGTAGGGCATCGGAAGTGGGTCAGGTTTAGGGATGGGGTTAGGGTTAGGGTTAAGAAATGGGGAGGGATTAAGGTACAATTTAGGGTACGACAACGCTTAAGGTTTAGCGTACGTGTGAGGGCACGAGTTAGTGTTGGTGTCCTGGTTAAGATAAGGGCACGGGTGAGGGTAAGGCTTCGGGTGAGGGTCACGGTTAGGATTCGGGTTAGGGTTAGGGTTAGGGAATGGAGAGGGATTAGGGTACAGGTTAGGGTACCGCTGCAGTTTAGTGTTAGCGTACGTTTGAGGGCACGAGTTAGTCTTGGTGTCCTGGTTAAGATTAGGGCACGGGTGAGGGTAAGGCTTCGGGTGAGGGTCAGGGTTAGGATTCGGGTTAGGGTTAGGGTTAGGGAATGGAGAGGGATTAGGGTACAGGTTAGGGTACGACAATGCTTAAGGGTTACCGTACGTTTGAGGGCATGAGTTAGTGTTTGTGTCCTGGTTAAGATTAGGGCATTGGTTAGGGTAGGGCATCGGAAGTGGGTCAGGTTTAGGGATGGGGTTAGGGTTAGGGTTAAGGAAGGGGGAGGGATTAGGGTACAATTTAGGGTACGACAACGCTTAAGGTTTATCGTACGTGTGAGGGCACGAGTTAGTGTTGGTGTCCTGGTTAAGATAAGGGCACGGGTGAGGGTAAGGCTTCGGGTGAGGGTCACGGTTAGGATTCGGGTTAGGGTTAGGGTTAAGGAAGGCAGAGGGATTAGGGTACAGCTTAGGGTACGACAGTGCTTAAGGGTTAGCATTCGTGTGAGGGCAAGGGTTAGTGTTAGTGTCCTGGTTAAGATTAGGGCACGGGTGAGGGTAAGGCTTCAGGTGAGGGTCAGGGTTAGGATTCGGGTTAGGGGTAGGGTTAGGGAATGGGGAGGGATTAGGGTACAGTTTAGGGTACGACAACGATTAAGGGTTAACGTACGTGTGAGGGCACAAGTTAGTGTTGGTGTCCTGGTTAAGATTAGGGCACGGGTGAGGGTAAGGTTACGGGTGAGGATCAGGGAAAGAATTCGGGTTAGGGTTAGGGTTAGGGAATGGGGAGATATTAGGGCACAGTTTAGGGTACCACAACGCTTAAGGTTTAGCGTACGTGTGAGGTCACTAGTTAGTGTTAGTGTACTGCTTACGATTAGGGCACGGGTGAGGGTAAGGCTTCGGAAGAGGGTCACGTTAAGGGTTAGGGTTAGGGTTAGGGTTAGGGAATGGGGATTGATTAGGGTACAGGTTAGGGTACGGCAATGGCTTAGGGTTGGCGTACGTTAGAGGGCATGGGTTAGTGTTGATGTACTGGTTAAAATTAGGACACGTGTGAGGGTAAAGTTTCGGGTGAGTGTCATGGTTAGGTTTCAGGTTAGGGTTAGGGTTAGGGAATGGAGAGGGATTAGGGTACAGGTTAGGGTACCGCTGCGGTTTACTGTTTGCGTACGTTTGAGGGCACGAGTTAGTCTTGGTGTCCTGGTTAAGATTAGGGCACGGGTGAGGGTAAGGCTTCGGGTGAGGGTCAGGGTTAGGATTCGGGTTAGGGTTAGGGTTAGGGAATGGAGAGGGATTAGGGTACAGGTTAGGGTACGACAATGCTTAAGGGTTAGCGTAAGTGTGAGGGCACGAGTTAGTGTTGGTGTACTGGTTAAGACAACGGCACCGATGAGGGTAAGGCCTCGGAAAAGGGTCACGTTCAGGGTTTCGCTTAGGGTTAGGGTTAGGGAATGGGGAGGGATTAGGGTACAGGTTAGGGTACGACAATGCTTAAGGGTTAGCGTACGTTTGAGGGCATGAGTTAGTGTTTGTGTCCTGGTTAAGATTAGGGCATTGGTTAGGGTAGGGCATCGGAAGTGGGTCAGGTTTAGGGATGGGGTTAGGGTTAGGGTTAAGGAATGGGGAGGGATTAAGGTACAATTTAGGGTACGACAACGCTTAAGGTTTAGCGTACGTGTGAGGGCACGAGTTAGTGTTGGTGTCCTGGTTAAGATTAGGGCACGGGTGAGGGTAAGGCTTCGGGTGAGGGTCAGGGTTAGGATTCGGGTTAGGGTTAGGGTTAAGGAATGCAGAGGGATTAGGGTACAGCTTAGTGTACGACAGTGCTTAAGGGTTAGCGTTCGTGTGAGGGCAAGGGTTAGTGTTAGTGTCCTGGTTAAGATTAGGGCACGGGTGAGGGTAAGGCTTCAGGTGAGGGTCAGGGTTAGGATTCGGGTTAGGGTTAGGGTTAGGGAATGGGGAGGGATTAGGGTACAGTTTAGGGTACGACAACGATTAAGGGTTAGCGTACGTGTGAGGGCACAAGTTAGTGTTGGTGTCCTGGTTAAGATTAGGGCACGTGTGAGGGTAAGGTTTCGGGTGAGGGTCAGGGATAGGATTCGGGTTAGGGTTAGGGTTAGGGAATGGGGAGATATTAGGGCACAGTTTAGGGTACCACAACGCTTAAGGTTTAGCGTACGTGTGAGGTCACTAGTTAGTGTTAGTGTACTGCTTACGATTAGGGCACGGGTGAGGGTAAGGCCTCGGAAGAGGGTCACGTTAAGGGTTAGGGTTAGGGTTAGGGTTAGGGAATGGGGATTGATTAGGGTACAGGTTAGGGTACGGCAATGGCTTAGGGTTGAAGTACGTTAGAGGGCATGGGTTAGTGTTGATGTACTGGTTAAAATTAGGACACGGGTGAGGGTAAAGTTTCGGGTGAGTTTCAAGGTTAGGATTCAGGTTAGGGTTAGGGTTAGGGAATGGAGAGGGATTAGGGTACAGGTTAGGGTACCGCTGCGGTTTAGTGTTAGCGTATGTTTGAGGGCACGAGTTAGTCTTGGTGTCCTGGTTAAGATTAGGGCACGGGTGAGGATAAGGCTTCGGGTGAGGGTCAGGGTTAGGATTCGGGTTAGGGTTAGGGTTAGGGAATGGAGAGGGATTAGGGTACAGGTTAGGGTACGACAGTGCTTAAGGGTTAGCGTAAGTTTGAGGGCACGAGTTAGTGTTGGTGTACTGGTTAAGACAACGGCACCGATGAGGGTAAGGCCTCGGAAAAGGGTCACGTTCAGGGATTCGCTTAGGGTTAGGGTTAGGGAATGGGGAGGGATTAGTGTACAGGATAGGGTATGACAATGCTTAAGTGTTAGCGTACGTTTGAGGGCATGAGTTAGTGTTTGTGTCCTGGTTAAGATTAGGGTATTGGTTAGGGTAGGGCATCGGAAGTGGGTCAGGTTTAGGGATGGGGTTAGGGTTAGGGTTAAGGAAGGGGGAGGGATTAGGGTACAATTTAGGGTACGACAACGCTTAAGGTTTAGTGTACGTGTGAGGGCACGAGTTAGTGTTGGTGTCCTGGTTAAGATAAGGGCACGGGTGAGGGTAAGGCTTCGGGTGAGGGTCACGGTTAGGATTCGTGTTAGGGTTAGGGTTAAGGAAGGCAGAGGGATTAGGGTACAGCTTAGGGTACGACAGTGCTTAAGGGTTAGCGTTCGTGTGAGTGCAAGGGTTAGTGTTAGTGTCCTGGTTAAGATTAGGGCACGGGTGAGGGTAAGGCTTCAGGTGAGGGTCAGGGTTAGGATTCGGGTTAGGGGTAGGGTTAGGGAATGGGGAGGGATTAGGGTACAGTTTAGGGTACGACAACGATTAAGGGTTAGCGTACGTGTGAGGGCACAAGTTAGTGTTGGTGTCCTGGTTAAGATTAGGGCACGGGTGAGGGTAAGGTTACGGGTGAGGATCAGGGAAAGAATTCGGGTTAGGGTTAGGGTTAGGGAATGGGGAGATATTAGGGTACAGTTTAGGGTACCACAACGCTTAAGGTTTAGCGTACGTGTGAGGTCACTAGTTAGTGTTAGTGTACTGCTTACGATTAGGGCACGGGTGAGGGTAAGGCTTCGGAAGAGGGTCACATTAAGGGTTAGGGTTAGGGTTAGGGTTAGGGAATGGGGATTGATTAGGGTACAGGTTAGGGTACGGCAATGGCTTAGGGTTGGCGTACGTTAGAGGGCATGGGTTAGTGTTGATGTACTGGTTAAAATTAGGACACGTGTGAGGGTAAAGTTTCGGGTGAGTGTCATGGTTAGGTTTCAGGTTAGGGTTAGGGTTAGGGAATGGAGAGAGATTAGGGTACAGGTTAGGGTACGACAGTGCTTAAGGGTTAGCGTAAGTTTGAGGGCACGAGTTAGTGTTGGTGTACTGGTTAAGACAACGGCACCGATGAGGGTAAGGCCTCGGAAAAGGGTCACGTTCAGGGATTCGCTTAGGGTTAGGGTTAGGGAACGGGGAGGGATTAGGGTACAGGATAGGGTATGACAATGCTTAAGTGTTAGCGTACGTTTGAGGGCATGAGTTAGTGTTTGTGTCCTGGTTAAGATTAGGGTATTGGTTAGGGTAGGGCATCGGAAGTGGGTCAGGTTTAGGGATGGGGTTAGGGTTAGGGTTAAGGAATGGGGAGGGATTAGGGTACAATTTAGGGTACGACAACGCTTAAGGTTTAGCGTACGTGTGAGGGCACGAGTTAGTGTTGGTGTCCTGGTTAAGATTAGGGCACGGGTGAGGGTAAGGCTTCGGGTGAGGGTCAGGGTTAGGAATCGGGTTAGGGTTAGGGTTAAGGAATGCAGAGGGATTAGGGTACAGCTTAGGGTACGAGAGTGCTTAAGGGTTAGCGTTCGTGTGAGGGCAAGGGTTAGTGTTAGTGTCCTGGTTAAGATTAGGGCACGGGTGAGGGTAAGGCTTCAGGTGAGGGTCAGGGTTAGGATTCGGGTTAGGGTTAGGGTTAGGGAATGGGGAGGGATTAGGGTACAGTTTAGGGTACGACAACGATTAAGGGTTAGCGTACGTGTGAGGGCACAAGTTAGTGTTGGTGTCCTGGTTAAGATTAGGGCACGTGTGAGGGTAAAGTTTCGGGTGAGGGTCAGGGATAGGATTCGGGTTAGGGTTAGGGTTAGGGAATGGGGAGATATTAGGGCACAGTTTAGGGTACCACAACGCTTAAGGTTTAGCGTACGTGTGAGGTCACTAGTTAGTGTTAGTGTACTGCTTACGATTAGGGCACGGGTGAGGGTAAGGCCTCGGAAGAGGGTCACGTTAAGGGTTAGGGTTAGGGTTAGGGTTAGGGAATGGGGATTGATTAGGGTACAGGTTAGGGTACGGCATTGGCTTAGGGTTGAAGTACGTTAGAGGGCATGGGTTAGTGTTGATGTACTGGTTAAAATTAGGACACGGGTGAGGGTAAAGTTTCGGGTGAGTTTCATGGTTAGGATTCAGGTTAGGGTTAGGGTTAGGGAATGGAGAGGGATTAGGGTACAGGTTAGGGTACCGCTGCGGTTTAGTGTTAGCGTACGTTTGAGGGCACGAGTTAGTCTTGGTGTCCTGGTTAAGATTAGGGCACGGGTGAGGATAAGGCTTCGGGTGAGGGTCAGGGTTAGGATTCGGGTTAGGGTTAGGGTTAGGGAATGGAGAGGGATTAGGGTACAGGTTAGGGTACGACAGTGCTTAAGGGTTAGCGTAAGTTTGAGGGCACGAGTTAGTGTTGGTGTACTGGTTAAGACAACGGCACCGATGAGGGTAAGGCCTCGGAAAAGGGTCACGTTCAGGGATTCGCTTAGGGTTAGGGTTAGGGAATGGGGAGGGATTAGGGTACAGGATAGGGTATGACAATGCTTAAGGGTTAGCGTACGTTTGAGGGCATGAGTTAGTGTTTGTGTCCTGGTTAAGATTAGGGTATTGGTTAGGGTAGGGCATCGGAAGTGGGTCAGGTTTAGGGATGGGGTTAGGGTTAGGGTTAAGGAATGGGGAGGGATTAGGGTACAATTTAGGGTACGACAACGCTTAAGGTTTAGCGTACGTGTGAGGGCACGATTTAGTGTTGGTGTCCTGGTTAAGATTAGGGCACGGGTGAGGGTAAGGCTTCGGGTGAGGGTCAGGGTTAGGATTCGGGTTAGGGTTAGGGTTAAGGAATGCAGAGGGATTAGGGTACAGCTTAGGGTACGAGAGTGCTTAAGGGTTAGCGTTCGTGTGAGGACAAGGGTTAGTGTTAGTGTCCTGGTTAAGATTAGGGCACGGGTGAGGGTAAGGCTTCAGGTGAGGGTCAGGGTTAGGATTCGGGTTAGGGTTAGGGTTAGGGAATGGGGAGGGATTAGGGTACAGTTTAGGGTACGACAACGATTAAGGGTTTGCGTACGTGTGAGGGCACAAGTTAGTGTTGGTGTCCTGGTTAAGATTAGGGCACGTGTGAGTGTAAGGTTTCGGGTGAGGGTCAGGGATAGAATTCGAGTTAGGGTTAGGGTTAGGGAATGGGGAGATATTAGGGCACAGTTTAGGGTACCACAACGCTTAAGGTTTAGCGTACGTGTGAGGTCACTAGTTAGTGTTAGTGTACTGCTTACGATTAGGGCACGGGTGAGGGTAAGGCCTCGGAAGAGGGTCACATTAAGGGTTAGGGTTAGGGTTAGGTTTAGGGAATGGGGATTGATTAGGGTAGAGTTTAGGGTACGGCAATGGCTTAGGGTTGACGTACGTTAGAGGGCATGGGTTAGTGTTGATGTACTGGTTAAAATTAGGACACGGGTGAGGGTAAAGTTTCGGGTGAGTGTCATGGTTAGGTTTCAGGTTAGGGTTAGGGTTAGGTAATGGAGAGGCATTAGGGTACAGGTTAGGGTACCGCTGCGGTTTAGTGTTAGCGTACGTTTGAGGGCACGAGTTAGTCTTGGTGTCCTGGTTAAGATTAGGGCACTGGTGAGGGTAAGGCTTCGGGTGAGGGTTAGGGTTAGGATTCGGGTTAGGGTTAGGGTTAGGGAATGGAGAGGGATTAGGGTACAGGTTAGGGTACGACAATGCTTAAGGGTTAGCATAAGTGTGAGGGCACGAGTTAGTGTTGGTGTACTGGTTAAGACAACGGCACCGATGAGGGTAAGGCCTCGGAAAAGGGTCACGTTCAGGGTTTCGCTTAGGGTTAGGGTTAGGGAATGGGGAGGGATTAGGGTACAGGATAGGGTACGACAATGCTTAAGGGTTAGCGTACGTTTGAGGGCATGAGTTAGTGTTTGTGTCCTGGTTAAGATTAGGGCATTGGTTAGTGTAGGGCATCGGAAGTGGGTCAGGTTTAGGGATGGGGTTAGGGTTAGGGTTAAGGAATGCGGAGGGATTAGGGTACAATTTAGGGCACGACAGTGCTTAAGGTTTAGCGTACGTGTGAGGGCAAGAGTTAGTGTTGGTGTCCTGGTTAAGATTAGGGCACGGGTGAGGGTAAGGCTTCGGGTGAGGGTCAGGGTTAGGATTCGGGTTAGGGTTAGGGTTAAGGAATGCAGAGGGATTAGGGTACAGCTTAGGGTACGAGAGTGCTTAAGGGTTAGCGTTCGTGTGAGGGCAAGGGTTAGTGTTAGTGTCCTGGTTAAGATTAGGGCACGGGTGAGGGTAAGGCTTCAGGTGAGGGTCAGGGTTAGGATTCGGGTTAGGGTTAGGGTTAGGGAATGGGGAAGGATTAGGGTACAGTTTAGGGTACGACAACGATTAAGGGTTAGCGTACGTGTGAGGGCACGAGTTAGTGTTGGTGTCCTAGTTAAGATTAAGGCACGGGTGAGGGTAAGGTTTCGGGTGTGGGTCAGGGATAGAATTCGGGTTAGAGTTAGGGTTAGGGAATGGGGAGATATTAGGGCACAGTTTAGGGCACCACAACGCTTAAGGTTTAGCGTACGTGTGAGGTCACTAGTTAGTGTTAGTGTACTGCTTACGATTAGGGCACGGGTGAGGGTAAGGCCTCGGAAGAGGGTCGCGTTAAGGGTTAGGGTTAGGGTTAGGGTTAGGGAATGGGGATTGATTAGTGTACAGGTTAGGGTACGGCAATGGCTTACAGTTGGCGTACGTTAGAGGGCATGGGTTAGTGTTGATGTACTGGTTAAAATTAGGACACGAGTGAGGGTAAAGTTTCGGGTGAGTGTCATGGTTAGGTTTCAGGTTAGGGTTAGGGTTAGGGAATGGAGAGGGATTAGGGTACAGGTTAGGGTACCGCTGCGGTTTAGTGTTAGAGTACGTTTGAGGGCACGAGTTAGTCTTGTTGTCCTGGTTAAGATTAGGGCACGGGTGAGGGTAAGGCTTCGGGTGAGGTTCAGGGTTAGGATTCGGGTTAGGGTTAGGGTTAGGGAATGGAGAGGGATTAGGGTACAGGTTATGGTACGACAATGCTTAAAGGTTAGTGTAAGTGTGAGGGCACGAGTTAGTGTTGGTGTACTGGTTAAGACAATGGCGCCGATGAGGGTAAGGCCTCGGAAAAGGGTCACGTTCAGGGTTTCGCTTAGGGTTAGGGTTAGGGAATGGGGAGGGATTAGGGTACAGGATAGGGTACGACAATGCTTAAGGGTTAGCGTACGTTTGAGGGAATGAGTTAGTGTTTGTGTCCTGGTTAAGATTAGGGCATTGGTTAGGGTAGGGCATCGGAAGTGGGTCAGGTTTACGGATGGGGTTAGGGTTAGGGTTAAGGAATGGGGAGGGATTAGGGTACAATTTAGGGTACGACAACGCTTAAGGTTTAGCGTACGTGTGAGGGCACGCGTTAATGTTGGTGTCCTGGTTAAGATTAGGGCACGGGTGAGGGTAAGGCTTCGGGTGAGGGTCAGGGTTAGGATTCGGGTTAGGGTTAGGGTTAAGGAATGCAGAGGGATTAGGGTACAGCTTAGGGTACGACAGTGCTTAAGGGTTAGCGTTCATGTGAGGGCAAGTGTTAGTGTTGGTGTCCTGGTTAAGATTAGGGCACGGGTGAGGGTAAGGCTTCAGGTGAGGGTCAGGGTTAGGATTCGGGTTAGGGTTAGGGTTAGGGAATGGGGAGGGATTAGGGTACAGTTTAGGGTACGACAATGATTAAGGGTTAGCGTACGTGTGAGGGCACGAGTTAGTGTTGGTGTCCTGGTTAAGATTAGGGCACGGGTGAGGGTAAGGTTTCGGGTGAGGGTCAGGGATAGAATTCGGGTTAGTGTTAGGGTTAGGGAATGGGGAGATATTAGGGCACAGTTTAGGGTACCACAACGCTTAAGGTTTAGCGTACGTGTGAGGTCACTAGTTAGTGTTAGTGTACTGCTTACGATTAGGGCACGGGTGAGGGTAAGGCCTCGGAAGAGGGTCACGTTAAGGGTTACGGTTAGGGTTAGGGTTAGGGAATGGGGATTGATTAGGGTACAGGTTAGGGTACGGCAATGGCTTAGGGTTGGTGTACGTTAGAGGGCATGGTTTAGTGTTGATGTACTGGTTAAAATTAGGACACGGGTGAGGGTAAAGTTTCGGGTGAGTGTCATGGTTAGGTTTCAGGTTAGGGTTAGGGTTAGGGAATGGAGAGGGATTAGGGTACAGGTTAGGGTACGACAATGCTTAAGGGTTAGCGTAAGTGTGAGGTCACGAGTTAGTGTTGGTGTACTGGTTAAGACAACGGCACCGATGAGGGTAAGGCCTCGGAAAAGGGTCACGTTCAGGGTTTCACTTAGGGTTAGGGTTAGGGAATGGGGAGGGATTAGGGTACAGGATAGGGTACGACAATGCTTAAGGGTTAGCGTACGTTTGAGGGCATGAGTTAGTGTTTGTGTCCTGGTTAAGATTAGGGCATTGGTTAGGGTAGGGCATCGGAAGTGGGTCAGGTTTAAGGATGGGGTTAGGGTTAGGGTTAAGGAATGCGGATGGATTAGGGTACAATTTAGGGTACGACAACGCTTAAGGTTTAGCGTTCGTGTGAGGGCAAGTGTGAGTGTTAGTGTCCTGGTTAAGATTAGGGCACGGGTGGGGGTAAGGCTTCGGGTGAGGGTCAGGGTTAGGATTCGGTTTAGGGTTAGGGTTAAGGAATGCAGAGGGATTAGGGTACAGCTTAGGGTACGAGAGTGCTTAAGGGTTAGCGTTCGTGTGAGGGCAAGGGTTAGTGTTAGTGTCCTGGTTAAGATTAGGGCACGGGTGAGGGTAAGGCTTCAGGTGAGGGTCAGGGTTAGGATTCGGGTTAGGGTTAGGGTTAGGGAATGGGGAGGGATTAGGGTACAGTTTAGGGTACGACAACGATAAAGGGTTAGCGTACGTGTGAGGGCACGAGTTAGTGTTGGTGTCCTAGTTAAGATTAAGGCACGGGTGAGGGTAAGGTTTCGGGTGAGGGTCAGGGATAGAATTCGGGTTAGGGTTAGGGTTAGGGAATGGGGAGATATTAGGGCACAGTTTAGGGTACCACAACGCTTAAGGTTTAGCGTACGTGTGAGGTCACTAGTTAGTGTTAGTGTACAGCTTACGATTAGGGCACGGGTGAGGGTAAGGCCTCGGAAGAGGGTCACGTTAAGGGTTAGGGTTAGGGTTAGGGTTAGGGAATGGGGATTGATTAGGGTACAGTTTAGGGTACGGCAATGGCTTAGGGTTGACGTACGTTAGAGGGCATGGGTTAGTTTTGATGTACTGGTTAAAATTAGGACACGTGTGAGGGTAAAGTTTCGGGTGAGTGTCATGGTTAGGTTTCAGGTTAGGGTTAGGGTTAGGGAATGGAGAGGGATTAGGGTACAGGTTAGGGTACCACTGCGGTTTAGTGTTAGCGTACGTTTGAGGGCACGAGTTAGTCTTGGTGTCCTGGTTAAGATTAGGGCACGGGTGAGGGTAAGGCTTCGGGTGAGGGTCAGGGTTAGGATTCGGGTTAGGGTTAGGGTTAGGGAATGGAGTGGGATTAGGGTACAGGTTAGGGTACGACAGTGCTTAAGGGTTAGCGTAAGTGTGAGGGCACGAGTTAGTGTTGGTGTACTGGTTAAGACAACGGCACCGATGAGGGTAAGGCCTCGGAAAAGGGTCACGTTCAGGGTTTCCCTTAGGGTTAGGGTTAGGGAATGGGGAGGGATTAGGGTACAGGATAGGGTACGACAATGCTTAAGGGTTAGCGTACGTTTGAGGGAATGAGTTAGTGTTTGTGTCCTGGTTAAGATTAGGGCATTGGTTAGGGTAGGGCATCGGAAGTGGGTCAGGTTTAGGGATGGGGTTAGGGTTAGGGTTAAGGAATGGGGAGGGATTAGGGTACAATTTAGGGTACGACAACGCTTAAGGTTTAGCGTACGTGTGAGGGCACGCGTTAGTGTTGGTGTCCTGGTTAAGATTAGGGCACGGGTGAGGGTAAGGCTTCGGGTGAGGGTCAGGGTTAGGATTCGGGTTAGGGTTAGGGTTAAGGAATGCAGAGGGATTAGGGTACAGCTTAGGGTACGACAGTGCTTAAGGGTTAGCGTTCGTGTGAGGGCAAGTGTTAGTGTTAGTGTCCTGGTTAAGATTAGGGCACGGGTGAGGGTAAGGCTTCAGGTGAGGTTCAGGGTTAGGATTCGGGTTAGGGTTAGGGTTAGGGAATGGGGAGGGATTAGGGTACAGTTTAGGGTACGACAACGATTAAGGGTTAGCGTACGTGTGAGGGCACGAGTTAGTGTTGGTGTCCTGGTTAAGATTAGGGCAAGTGTGAGGGTAAGGTTTCGGGTGAGGGTCAGGGATAGAATTCGGGTTAGGGTTAGGGTTAGGGAATGGGGAGATATTAGGGCACAGTTTAGGGTACCACAACGCTTAAGGTTTAGCGTACGTGTGAGGTCACTAGTTAGTGTTAGTGTACAGCTTACGATTAGGGCACGGGTGAGGGTAAGGCCTCGGAAGAGGGTCACGTTAAGGGTTAGGGTTAGGGTTAGGGTTAGGGAATGGGGATTGATTAGGGTACAGTTTAGGGTACGGCAATGGCTTAGGGTTGACGTACGTTAGAGGGCATGGGTTAGTTTTGATGTACTGGTTAAAATTAGGACACGGGTGAGGGTAAAGTTTCGGGTGAGTGTCATGCTTAGGTTTCAGGTTAGGGTTAGGGTTAGGGAATGGAGAGGGATTAGGGTACAGGTTAGGGTACCACTGCGGTTTAGTGTTAGCGTACGTTTGAGGGCACGAGTTAGTCTTGGTGTCCTGGTTAAGATTAGGGCACGGGTGAGGGTAAGGCTTCGGGTGAGGGTCAGGGTTAGGATTCGGGTTAGGGTTAGGGTTAGGGAATGGAGTGGGATTAGTGTACAGGTTAGGGTACGACAGTGCTTAAGGGTTAGCGTAAGTGTGAGGGCACGAGTTAGTGTTGGTGTACTGGTTAAGACAACGGCACCGATGAGGGTAAGGCCTCGGAAAAGGGTCACGTTCAGGGTTTCGCTTAGGGTTAGGGTTAGGGAATGGGGAGGGATTAGGGTACAGGATAGGGTACGACAATGCTTAAGGGTTAGCGTACGTTTGAGGGCATGAGTTAGTGTTTGTGTCCTGGTTAAGATTAGGGCATTGGTTAGGGTAGGGCATCGGAAGTGGGTCAGGTTTAGGGATGGGGTTAGGGTTAGGGTTAAGGAATGGGGAGGGATTAGGGTACAATTTAGGGTACGACAACCCTTAAGGTTTAGCGTACGTGTGAGGGCACGCGTTAGTGTTGGTGTCCTGGTTAAGATTAGGGCACGGGTGAGGGTAAGGCTTCGGGTGAGGGTCAGGGTTAGGATTCGGGTTAGGGTTAGGGTTAAGGAATGCAGAGGGATTAGGGTACAGCTTAGGGTACGACAGTGCTTAAGGGTTAGCGTTCGTGTGAGGGCAAGTGTTAGTGTTAGTGTCCTGGTTAAGATTAGGGCACGGGTGAGGGTAAGGCTTCAGGTGAGGGTCAGGGTTAGGATTCGGGTTAGGGTTAGGGTTAGGGAATGGGGAGGGATTAGGGTACAGTTTAGGGTACGACAACGATTAAGTGTTAGCGTACGTGTGAGGGCACGAGTTAGTGTTGGTGTCCTGGTTAAGATTAGGGCACGGGTGAGGGTAAGGCCTCGGAAGAGGGTCACGTTAAGGGTTAGGGTTAGGGTTAGGGAATGGGGATTGATTAGGGTACAGGTTAGGGTACGGCAATGGCTTAGTGTTGGCGTACGTAAGAGGGCATGGGTTAATGTTGATGTACTGGTTAAAATTAGGACACGGGTGAGGGTAAAGTTTCGGGTGAGTGTCATGGTTAGGTTTCAGGTTAGGGTTAGGGTTAGGGAATGGAGAGGGATTAGGGTACAGGTTAGGGTACCGCTGCGGTTTAGTGTTAGCGTACGTTTGAGGGCACGAGTCAGTCTTGGTGTCCTGGTTAAGATTAGGGCACGGGTGAGGGTAAGGCTTCGGGTGAGGGTCAGGGTTAGGATTCGGGTTAGGGTTAGGGTTAGGGAATGGAGAGGGATTAGGGTACAGGTTAGGGTACGACAATGCTTAAGGGTTAGCGTAAGTGTGAGGGCACGAGTTAGTGTTGGTGTACTGGTTAAGACAACGGCACCGATGAGGGTAAGGCCTCGGAAAAGGGTCACGTTCAGGGTTTCGCTTAGGGTTAGGGTTAGGGAATGGGGAGGGATTAGGGTACAGGATAGGGTACGACAATGCTTAAGGGTTAGCGTACGTTTGAGGGCATGAGTTAGTGTTTGTGTCCTGGTTAAGATTAGGGCATTGGTTAGGGTAGGGCATCGGAAGTGGGTCAGGTTTAGGGATGGGGTTAGGGTTAGGGTTAAGGAATGCGGAGGGATTAGGGTACAATTTAGGGTACGACAACGCTTAAGGTTTAGCGTACGTGTGAGGGCACGAGTTAGTGTTGTTGTCCTCGTTAAGATTAGGGCACGGGTGAGGGTAAGGCTTCGGGTGAGGGTCAGGGTTAGGATTCGGGTTAGGGTTAGGGTTAAGGAATGCAAAGGGATTAGGGTACAGCTTAGGGTACTAGAGTGCTTAAGGGTTAGCGTTCGTGTGAGGGCAAGGGTTAGTGTTAGTGTCCTGGTTAAGATTAGGGCACGGGTGAGGGTAAGGCTTCAGGTGAGGGTCAGGGTTAGGATTCGGGTTAGGGTTAGGGTTAGGGAATGGGGAGGGTTTAGGGTACAGTTTAGGGTACGACAACGATAAAGGGTTAGCGTACGTGTGAGGGCACGAGTTAGTGTTTGTGTCCTAGTTAAGATTAAGGCAAGGGTGAGGGTAATGTTTCGGGTGAGGGTCAGGGATAGAATTCGGGTTCGGGTTAGGGTTAGGGAATGGGGAGATATTAGGGCACAGTTTAGGGCACCACAACGCTTAAGGTTTAGCGTATGTGTGAGGTCACTAGTTAGTGTTAGTGTACTGCTTACGATTAGGGCACGGGTGAGGGTAAGGCCTCGGAAGAGGGTCACGTTAAGGGTTAGGGTTAGGGTTAGGGTTAGGGAATGGGGATTGATTAGTGTACAGGTTAGGGTACGGCAATGGCTTAGGGTTGGCGTACGTTAGAGGGCATGGGTTAGTTTTGATGTACTGGTTAAAATTAGGACACGGGTGAGGGTAAAGTTTCGGGTGAGTGTCATGGTTAGGTTTCAGGTTAGGGTTAGGGTTAGGGAATGGAGAGGGATTAGGGTACAGGTTAGGGTACCGCTGCGGTTTAGTGTTAGCGTACGTTTGAGGGCACGAGTTACTCTTGGTGTCCTGGTTAAGATTAGGGCACGGGTGAGGGTAAGGCTTCGGGTGAGGGTCAGGGTTAGGATTCGGGTTAGGGTTAGGGTTAGGGAATGGAGAGGGATTAGGGTACAGGTTAGGGTACGACAATGCTTAAGGGTTAGCGTAAGTGTGAGGGCACGAGTTCGTGTTGGTGTACTGGTTAAGACAACGGCACCGATGAGGGTAAGGCCTCGGAAAAGGGTCACGTTCAGGGTTTCACTTAGGGTTAGGTTTAGGGAATGGGGAGGGATTAGGGTACAGGATAGGGTACGACAATGCTTAAGGGTTAGCGTACGTTTGAGGGAATGAGTTAGTGTTTGTGTCCTGGTTAAGATTAGGGCATTGGTTAGGGTAGGGCATCGGAAGTGGGTGAGGTTTAGGGATAGGGTTAGGGTTAGGGTTAAGGAATGGGGAGGGATTAGGGTACAATTTAGGGTACGACAACGCTTAAGGTTTAGCGTACGTGTGAGGGCACGCGTTAGTGTTTGTGTCCTGGTTAAGATTAGGGCACGGGTGAGGGTAAGGTTTCGGGTGAGGGTCAGGGTTAGGATTCGGGTTAGGGTTAGGGTTAAGGAATGCAGAGGGATTAGGGTACAGCTTAGGGTACGACAGTGCTTAAGGGTTAGCGTTCGTGTGAGGGCAAGGGTTAGTGTTAGTGTCCTGGTTAAGATTAGGGCACGGGTGAGGGTAAGGCTTCAGGTGAGGTTCAGGGTTAGGATTCGGGTTAGGGTTAGGGTTAGGGAATGGGGAGGGATTAGGGTACAGTTTAGGGTACGACAACGATTAAGGGTTAGCGTACGTGTGAGGGCACAAGTTAGTGTTGGTGTCCTGGTTAAGATTAGGGCACGTGTGAGGGTAATGTTTCGGGTGAGGGTCAGGGATAGAATTCGGGTTAGGGTTAGGGTTAGGGAATGGGGAGATATTAGGGCACAGTTTAGGGTACCACAACGCTTAAGGTTTAGCGTACGTGTGAGGTCACTAGTTAGTGTTAGTGTACTGCTTACGATTAGGGCACGGGTGAGGGTAAGGCCTCGGAAGAGGGTCACGTTAAGGGTTAGGGTTAGGGTTAGGGTTAGGGAATGGGGATTGATTAGGGTACAGGTTAGGGTACGGCAATGGCTTAGGGTTGGTGTACGTTAGAGGGCATGGGTTAGTGTTGATGTACTGGTTAAAATTAGGACACGGGTGAGGGTAAAGTTTCGGGTGAGTTTCATGGTTAGGTTTCAGGTTAGGGTTAGGGTTAAGGAATGGAGAGGGATTAGGGTACAGGTTAGGGTACCGCTGCGGTTTAGTGTTAGCATACGTTTGAGGGCAAGAGTTAGTCTTGGTGTGCTGGTTAAGATTAGGGCACGGGTGAGGGTAAGGCTTCGGGTGAGGGTCAGGGTTAGGATTCGGGTTAGGGTTAGGGTTAGGGAATGGAGAGGGATTAGGGTACAGGTTAGGGTACGACAATGCTTAAGGGTTAGCGTAAGTGTGAGGGCACGAGTTAGTGTTGGTGTACTGGTTAAGACAACGGCACCGATGAGGGTAAGGCCTCGGAAAAGGGTCACGTTCAGGGTTTCGCTTAGGGTTAGGGTTAGGGAATGGGGAGGGATTAGGGTACAGGATAGGGTACGACAATGCTTAAGGGTTAGCGTACGTTTGAGGGCATGAGTTAGTGTTTGTGTCCTGGTTAAGATTAGGGCATTGGTTAGGGTAGGGCATCGGAAGTGGGTCAGGTTTAGGGATGGGGTTAGGGTTAGGGTTAAGGAATGCAGAGGGACTAGGGTACAATTTAGTGTACGACAACGCTTAAGGTTTAGCGTACGTGTGAGGGCACGAGTTAGTGTTGGTGTCCTGGTTAAGATTAGGGCACGGGTGAGGGTAAGGCTTCGGGTGAGGGTCAGGGTTAGGATTCAGGTTAGGGTTAGGGTTAAGAAATGCAGAGGGATTAGGGTACAGCTTAGGGTACGACAGTGCCTAAGGGTTAGCGTTCGTGTGAGGGCAAGGGTTAGTGTTAGTGTCCTGGTTAAGATTAGGGCACGGGTGAGGGTAAGGCTTCATGTGAGGGTCACGGTTAGGATTCGGTTTAGGGTTAGGGTTAGGGAATGGGGAGGGATTAGGGTACAGTTTAGGGTACGACAACGATAAAGGGTTAGCGTACGTGTGAGGGCACGAGTTAGTGTTGGTGTCCTAGTTAAGATTAAGGCACGGGTGAGGGTAAGGTTTCGGGTGAGGGTCAGGGATAGAATTCGGGTTAGGGTTAGGGTTAGGGAATGGGGAGATATTAGGGCGCAGTTTTGGGCACCACAACGCTTAAGGTTCAGCGTACGTGTGAGGTCACTAGTTAGTGTTAGTGTACTGCTTACGATTAGGGCACGGGTGAGGGTAAGGCCTCGGAAGAGGGTCACATTAAGGGTTAGGGTTAGGGTTAGGGTTAGGGAATGGGGATTGATTAGTGTACAGGTTAGGGTACGGCAATGGCTTAGGGTTGGCGTACGTTAGAGGGCATGGGTTAGTGTTGATGTACTGGTTAAAATTAGGACACGGGTGAGGGTAAAGTTTCGGGTGAGTGTCATGCTTAGGTTTCAGGTTAGGGTTAGGGTTAGGGAATGGAGAGGGATTAGGGTACAGGTTAGGGTACCGCTGCGGTTTAGTGTTAGCGTACGTTTGAGGGCACGAGTTAGTCTTGGTGTCCTGGTTAAGATTAGGGCACGGGTGAGGGTAAGGCTTCGGGTGAGGGTCAGGGTTAGGATTCGGGTTAGGGTTAGGGTTAGGGAATGGAGAGGGATTAGGGTACAGGTTAGGGTACGACAATGCTTAAGGGTTAGCGTAAGTGTGAGGGCACGAGTTAGTGTTGGTGTACTGGTTAAGACAACGGTGCCGATGAGAGTAAGGCCTCGGAAAAGGGTCACGTTCAGGGTTTCGCTTAGGGTTAGGGTTAGGGAAAGGGGAGGGATTAGGGTACAGGATAGGGTACGACAATGCTTAAGGGTTAGCGTACGTTTGAGGGAATGAGTTAGTGTTTGTGTCCTGGTTATGATTAGGGCATTGGTTAGTGTAGGGCATCGGAAGTGGGTCAGGTTTAGGGATGGGGTTAGGGTTAGGGTTAAGGAATGGGGAGGGATTAGGGTACAATTTAGAGTACGACAACGCTTAAGGTTTAGCGTACGTGTGAGGGCACGCTTTAGTGTTTGTGTCCTGGTTAAGATTAGGGCACGGGTGAGGGTAAGGCTTCAGGTGAGGGTCAGGGTTAGGATTCGGGTTAGGGTTAGGGTTAAGGAATGCAGAGGGATTAGGGTACAGCTTAGGGTACGACAGTGCTTAAGGGTTAGCGTTCGTGTGAGGGCAAGTGTTAGTGTTAGTGTCCTGGTTAAGATTAGGGCACGGGTGAGGGTAAGGCTTCAGGTGAGGGTCAGGGTTAGGATTCGGGTTAGGGTTAGGGTTAGGGAATGGGGAGGGATTAGGGTACAGTTTAGGGTACGACAACGATTAAGGGTTAGCGTACGTGTGAGGGCACGAGTTAGTGTTGGTGTCCTGGTTAAGATTAGGGCACGGGTGAGGGTAAGGCCTCGGAAGAGGGTCACGTTAAGGGTTAGGGTTAGGGTTAGGGAATGGGGATTGATTAGGGTACAGGTTAGGGTACGGCAATGGCTTAGTGTTGGCGTACGTAAGAGGGCATGGGTTAATGTTGATGTACTGGTTAAAATTAGGACACGGGTGAGGGTAAAGTTTCGGGTGAGTGTCATGGTTAGGTTTCAGGTTAGGGTTAGGTTTAGGGAATGGAGAGGGATTAGGGTACAGGTTAGGGTACCGCTGCGGTTTAGTGTTAGCGTACGTTTGAGGGCACGAGTTAGTCTTGGTGTCCTGGTTAAGATTAGGGCACGGGTGAGGGTAAGGCTTCGGGTGAGGGTCAGGGTTAGGATTCGGGTTAGGGTTAGGGTTAGGGAATGGAGTGGGATTAGGGTACAGGTTAGGGTACCACAGTGCTTAAGGGTTAGCGTAAGTGTGAGGGCACGAGTTAGTGTTGGTGTACTGGTTAAGACAACGGCACCGATGAGGGTAAGGCCTCGGAAAAGGGTCACGTTCAGGGTTTCCCTTAGGGTTAGGGTTAGGGAATGGGGAGGGATTAGGGTACAGGATAGGGTACGACAATGCTTAAGGGTTAGCGTACGTTTGAGGGAATGAGTTAGTGTTTGTGTCCTGGTTAAGATTAGGGCATTGGTTAGGGTAGGGCATCGGAAGTGGGTCAGGTTTAGGGATGGGGTTAGGGTTAGGGTTAAGGAATGGGGAGGGATTAGGGTACAATTTAGGGTACGACAACGCTTAAGGTTTAGCGTACGTGTGAGGGCACGCGTTAGTGTTGGTGTCCTGGTTAAGATTAGGGCACGGGTGAGGGTAAGGCTTCGGGTGAGGGTCAGGGTTAGGATTCGGGTTAGGGTTAGGGTTAAGGAATGCAGAGGGATTAGGGTACAGCTTAGGGTACGACAGTGCTTAAGGGTTAGCGTTCGTGTGAGGGCAAGTGTTAGTGTTAGTGTCCTGGTTAAGATTAGGGCACGGGTGAGGGTAAGGCTTCAGGTGAGGGTCAGGGTTAGGATTCGGGTTAGGGTTAGGGTTAGGGAATGGGGAGGGATTAGGGTACAGTTTAGGGTACGACAACGATTAAGGGTTAGCGTACGTGTGAGGGCACGAGTTAGTGTTGGTGTCCTGGTTAAGATTAGGGCAAGTGTGAGGGTAAGGTTTCGGGTGAGGGTCAGGGATAGAATTCGGGTTAGGGTTAGGGTTAGGGAATGGGGAGATATTAGGGCACAGTTTAGGGTACCACAACGCTTAAGGTTTAGCGTACGTGTGAGGTCACTAGTTAGTGTTAGTGTACAGCTTACGATTAGGGCACGGGTGAGGGTAAGGCCTCGGAAGAGGGTCACGTTAAGGGTTAGGGTTAGGGTTAGGGTTAGGGAATGGGGATTGATTAGGGTACAGTTTAGGGTACGGCAATGGCTTAGGGTTGACGTACGTTAGAGGGCATGGGTTAGTTTTGATGTACTGGTTAAAATTAGGACACGGGTGAGGGTAAAGTTTCGGGTGAGTGTCATGGTTAGGTTTCAGGTTAGGGTTAGGGTTAGGGAATGGAGAGGGATTAGGGTACAGGTTAGGGTACCACTGCGGTTTAGTGTTAGCGTACGTTTGAGGGCACGAGTTAGTCTTGGTGTCCTGGTTAAGATTAGGGCACGGGTGAGGGTAAGGCTTCGGGTGAGCGTCAGGGTTAGGATTCGGGTTAGGGTTAGGGTTAGGGAATGGAGTGGGATTAGTGTACAGGTTAGGGTACGACAGTGCTTAAGGGTTAGCGTAAGTGTGAGGGCACGAGTTAGTGTTGGTGTACTGGTTAAGACAACGGCACCGATGAGGGTAAGGCCTCGGAAAAGGGTCACGTTCAGGGTTTCGCTTAGGGTTAGGGTTAGGGAATGGGGAGGGATTAGGGTACAGGATAGGGTACGACAATGCTTAAGGGTTAGCGTACGTTTGAGGGCATGAGTTAGTGTTTGTGTCCTGGTTAAGATTAGGGCATTGGTTAGGGTAGGGCATCGGAAGTGGGTCAGGTTTAGGGATGGGGTTAGGGTTAGGGTTAAGGAATGGGGAGGGATTAGGGTACAATTTAGGGTACGACAACGCTTAAGGTTTAGCGTACGTGTGAGGGCACGCGTTAGTGTTGGTGTCCTGGTTAAGATTAGGGCACGGGTGAGGGTAAGGCTTCGGGTGAGGGTCAGGGTTAGGATTCGGGTTAGAGTTAGGGTTAAGGAATGCAGAGGGATTAGGGTACAGCTTAGGGTACGACAGTGCTTAAGGGTTAGCGTTCGTGTGAGGGCAAGTGTTAGTGTTAGTGTCCTGGTTAAGATTAGGGCACGGGTGAGGGTAAGGCTTCAGGTGAGGGTCAGGGTTAGGATTCGGGTTAGGGTTAGGGTTAGGGAATGGGGAGGGATTAGGGTACAGTTTAGGGTACGACAACGATTAAGTGTTAGCGTACGTGTGAGGGCACGAGTTAGTGTTGGTGTCCTGGTTAAGATTAGGGCACGGGTGAGGGTAAGGCCTCGGAAGAGGGTCACGTTAAGGGTTAGGGTTAGGGTTAGGGAATGGGGATTGATTAGGGTACAGGTTAGGGTACGGCAATGGCTTAGTGTTGGCGTACGTAAGAGGGCATGGGTTAATGTTGATGTACTGGTTAAAATTAGGACACGGGTGAGGGTAAAGTTTCGGGTGAGTGTCATGGTTAGGTTTCAGGTTAGGGTTAGGGTTAGGGAATGGAGAGGGATTAGGGTACAGGTTAGGGTACCGCTGCGGTTTAGTGTTAGCGTACGTTTGAGGGCACGAGTCAGTCTTGGTGTCCTGGTTAAGATTAGGGCACGGGTGAGGGTAAGGCTTCGGGTGAGGGTCAGGGTTAGGATTCGGGTTAGGGTTAGGGTTAGGGAATGGAGAGGGATTAGGGTACAGGTTAGGGTACGACAATGCTTAAGGGTTAGCGTAAGTGTGAGGGCACGAGTTAGTGTTGGTGTACTGGTTAAGACAACGGCACCGATGAGGGTAAGGCCTCGGAAAAGGGTCACGTTCAGGGTTTCGCTTAGGGTTAGGGTTAGGGAATGGGGAGGGATTAGGGTACAGGATAGGGTACGACAACGATTAAGTGTTAGCGTACGTGTGAGGGCACGAGTTAGTGTTGGTGTCCTGGTTAAGATTAGGGCACGGGTGAGGGTAAGGCCTCGGAAGAGGGTCACGTTAAGGGTTAGGGTTAGGTTTAGGGAATGGGGATTGATTAGGGTACAGGTTAGGGTACGGCAATGGCTTAGTGTTGGCGTACGTAAGAGGGCATGGGTTAATGTTGATGTACTGGTTAAAATTAGGACACGGGTGAGGGTAAAGTTTCGGGTGAGTGTCATGGTTAGGTTTCAGGTTAGGGTTAGGTTTAGGGAATGGAGAGGGATTAGGGTACAGGATAGGGTACGACAATGCTTAAGGGTTAGAGTACGTTTGAGGGAATGAGTTAGTGTTTGTGTCCTGGTTAAGATTAGGGCATTGGTTAGGGTAGGGCATCGGAAGTGGGTCAGGTTTAGGGATGGGGTTAGGGTTAGGGTTAAGGAATGGGGAGGGATTAGGGTACAATTTAGGGTACGACAACGCTTAAGGTTTAGCGTACGTGTGAGGGCACGCGTTAGTGTTTGTGTCCTGGTTAAGATTAGGGCACGGGTGAGGGTAAGGCTTCGGGTGAGGGTCAGGGTTAGGATTCGTGTTAGGGTTAGGGTTAAGGAATGCAGAGGGATTAGGGTACAGCTTAGGGTACGAGAGTGCTTAAGGGTTAGCGTTCGTGTGAGGGCAAGGGTTAGTGTTAGTGTCCTGGTTAAGATTAGGGCACGGGTGAGGGTAAGGCTTCAGGTGAGGGTCAGGGTTAGGATTCGGGTTAGGGTTAGGGTTAGGGAATGGGGAGGGTTTAGGGTACAGTTTAGGGTACGACAACGATAAAGGTTTAGCGTACGTGTGAGGGCACGAATTAGTGTTTGTGTCCTAGTTAAGATTAAGGCAAGGGTGAGGGTAATGTTTCGGGTGAGGGTCAGGGATAGAATTCGGGTTCGGGTTAGGGTTAGGGAATGGGGAGATATTAGGGCACAGTTTAGGGCACCACAACG
This sequence comes from Inia geoffrensis, assembly GCA_036417435.1. NCBI lineage: Eukaryota > Metazoa > Chordata > Mammalia > Artiodactyla > Iniidae > Inia > Inia geoffrensis. The sequence continues at coordinate 186,192 of JAZAQT010000769.1, forward strand.
CTTAAGGTTTAGCGTATGTGTGAGGTCACTAGTTAGTGTTAGTGTACTGCTTACGATTAGGGCACGGGTGAGGGTAAGGCCTCGGAAGAGGGTCACGTTAAGGGTTAGGGTTAGGGTTAGGGTTAGGGAATGGGGATTGATTAGTGTACAGGTTAGGGTACGGCAATGGCTTAGGGTTGGCGTACGTTAGAGGGCATGGGTTAGTGTTGATGTACTGGTTAAAATTAGGACACGGGTGAGGGTAAAGTTTCGGGTGAGTGTCATGGTTAGGTTTCAGGTTAGGGTTAGGGTTAGGGAATGGAGAGGGATTAGGGTACAGGTTAGGGTACCGCTGCGGTTTAGTGTTAGCGTATGTTTGAGGGCACGAGTTAGTCTTGGTGTCCTGGTTAAGATTAGGGCACGGGTGAGGGTAAGGCTCGGGTGAGGGTCAGGGTTAGGATTCGGGTTAGGGTTAGGGTTAGGGAATGGAGAGGGATTAGGGTACAGGTTAGGGTACGACAATGCTTAAGGGTTAGCGTAAGTGTGAGGGCACGAGTTAGTGTTGGTGTACTGGTTAAGACAACGGCACCGATGAGGGTAAGGCCTCGGAAAAGGGTCACGTTCAGGGTTTCGCTTAGGGTTAGGTTTAGGGAATGGGGAGGGATTAGGGTACAGGATAGGGTACGACAATGCTTAAGGGTTAGCGTACGTTTGAGGGAATGAGTTAGTGTTTGTGTCCTGGTTAAGATTAGGGCATTGGTTAGGGTAGGGCATCGGAAGTGGGTGAGGTTTAGGGATAGGGTTAGGGTTAGGGTTAAGGAATGGGGAGGGATTAGGGTACAATTTAGGGTACGACAATGCTTAAGATTTAGCGTACGTGTGAGGGCACGCGTTAGTGTTTGTGTCCTGGTTAAGATTAGGGCACGGGTGAGGGTAAGGCTTCGGGTGAGGGTCAGGGTTAGGATTCGTGTTAGGGTTAGGGTTAAGGAATGCAGAGGGATTAGGGTACAGCTTAGGGTACGAGAGTGCTTAAGGGTTAGCGTTCGTGTGAGGGCAAGGGTTAGTGTTAGTGTCCTGGTTAAGATTAGGGCACGGGTGAGGGTAAGGCTTCAGGTGAGGGTCAGGGTTAGGATTCGGGTTAGGGTTAGGGTTAGGGAATGGGGAGGGTTTAGGGTACAGTTTAGGGTACGACAACGATAAAGGGTTAGCGTACGTGTGAGGGCACGAGTTAGTGTTTGTGTCCTAGTTAAGATTAAGGCAAGGGTGAGGGTAATGTTTCGGGTGAGGGTCAGGGATAGAATTCGGGTTCGGGTTAGGGTTAGGGAATGGGGAGATATTAGGGCACAGTTTAGGGCACCACAACGCTTAAGGTTTAGCGTATGTGTGAGGTCACTAGTTAGTGTTAGTGTACTGCTTACGATTAGGGCACGGGTGAGGGTAAGGCCTCGGAAGAGGGTCACGTTAAGGGTTAGGGTTAGGGTTAGGGTTAGGGAATGGGGATTGATTAGTGTACAGGTTAGGGTACGGCAATGGCTTAGGGTTGGCGTACGTTAGAGGGCATGGGTTAGTGTTGATGTACTGGTTAAAATTAGGACACGGGTGAGGGTAAAGTTTCGGGTGAGTGTCATGGTTAGGTTTCAGGTTAGGGTTAGGTTTAGGGAATGGAGAGGGATTAGGGTACAGGTTAGGGTACCGCTGCGGTTTAGTGTTAGCGTACGTTTGAGGGCACGAGTTAGTCTTGGTGTCCTGGTTAAGATTAGGGCACGGGTGAGGGTAAGGCTTCGGGTGAGGGTCAGGGTTAGGATTCGGGTTAGGTTTAGGGTTAGGGAATGGAGAGGGATTAGGGTACAGGTTAGGGTACGACAATGCTTAAGGGTTAGCGTAAGTGTGAGGGCACGAGTTAGTGTTGGTGTACTGGTTAAGACAACGGCACCGATGAGGGTAAGGCCTCGGAAAAGGGTCACGTTCAGGGTTTCGCTTAGGGTTAGGTTTAGGGAATGGGGAGGGATTAGGGTACAGGATAGGGTACGACAATGCTTAAGGGTTAGCGTACGTTTGAGGGAATGAGTTAGTGTTTGTGTCCTGGTTAAGATTAGGGCATTGGTTAGGGTAGGGCATCGGAAGTGGGTGAGGTTTAGGGATAGGGTTAGGGTTAGGGTTAAGGAATGGGGAGGGATTAGGGTACAATTTAGGGTACGAAAATGCTTAAGATTTAGCGTACGTGTGAGGGCACGCGTTAGTGTTTGTGTCCTGGTTAAGATTAGGGCACGGGTGAGGGTAAGGCTTCGGGTGAGGGTCAGGGTTAGGATTCGTGTTAGGGTTAGGGTTAAGGAATGCAGAGGGATTAGGGTACAGCTTAGGGTACGAGAGTGCTTAAGGGTTAGCGTTCGTGTGAGGGCAAGGGTTAGTGTTAGTGTCCTGGTTAAGATTAGGGCACGGGTGAGGGTAAGGCTTCAGGTGAGGGTCAGGGTTAGGATTCGGGTTAGGGTTAGGGTTAGGGAATGGGGAGGGTTTAGGGTACAGTTTAGGGTACGACAACGATAAAGGGTTAGCGTACGTGTGAGGGCACGAGTTAGTGTTGGTGTCCTAGTTAAGATTAAGGCAAGGGTGAGGGTAAGGTTTCGGGTGAGGGTCAGGGATAGAATTCGGGTTCGGGTTAGGGTTAGGGAATGGGGAGATATTAGGGCACAGTTTAGGGCACCACAACGCTTAAGGTTTAGCGTATGTGTGAGGTCACTAGTTAGTGTTAGTGTACTGCTTACGATTAGGGCACGGGTGAGGGTAAGGCCTCGGAAGAGGGTCACGTTAAGGGTTAGGGTTAGGGTTAGGGTTAGGGAATGGGGATTGATTAGTGTACAGGTTAGGGTACGGCAATGGCTTAGGGTTGGCGTACGTTAGAGGGCATGGGTTAGTTTTGATGTACTGGTTAAAATTAGGACACGGGTGAGGGTAAAGTTTCGGGTGAGTGTCATGGTTAGGTTTCAGGTTAGGGTTAGGGTTAGGGAATGGAGAGGGATTAGGGTACAGGTTAGGGTACCGCTGAGGTTTAGTGTTAGCGTACGTTTGAGGGCACGAGTTACTCTTGGTGTCCTGGTTAAGATTAGGGCACGGGTGAGGGTAAGGCTTCGGGTGAGGGTCAGGGTTAGGATTCGGGTTAGGGTTAGGGTTAGGGAATGGAGAGGGATTAGGGTACAGGTTAGGGTACGACAATGCTTAAGGGTTAGCGTAAGTGTGAGGGCACGAGTTCGTGTTGGTGTACTGGTTAAGACAACGGCACCGATGAGGGTAAGGCCTCGGAAAAGGGTCACGTTCAGGGTTTCGCTTAGGGTTAGGTTTAGGGAATGGGGAGGGATTAGGGTACAGGATAGGGTACGACAATGCTTAAGGGTTAGCGTACGTTTGAGGGAATGAGTTAGTGTTTGTGTCCTGGTTAAGATTAGGGCATTGGTTAGGGTAGGGCATCGGAAGTGGGTGAGGTTTAGGGATAGGGTTAGGGTTAGTGTTAAGGAATGGGGAGGGATTAGGGTACAATTTAGGGTACGACAACGCTTAAGGTTTAGCGTACGTGTGAGGGCACGCGTTAGTGTTTGTGTCCTGGTTAAGATTAGGGCACGGGTGAGGGTAAGGTTTCGGGTGAGGGTCAGGGTTAGGATTCGGGTTAGGGTTAGGGTTAAGGAATGCAGAGGGATTAGGGTACAGCTTAGGGTACGACAGTGCTTAAGGGTTAGCGTTCGTGTGAGGGCAAGGGTTAGTGTTAGTGTCCTGGTTAAGATTAGGGCACGGGTGAGGGTAAGGCTTCAGGTGAGGTTCAGGGTTAGGATTCGGGTTAGGGTTAGGGTTAAGGAATGCAGAGGGATTAGGGTACAGCTTAGGGTACGACAACGCTTAAGGTTTAGCGTACGTGTGAGGGCACGCGTTAGTGTTTGTGTCCTGGTTAAGATTAGGGCACGGGTGAGGGTAAGGCTTCGGGTGAAGGTCAGGGTTAGGATTAGGGTTAGGGTTAGGGTTAAGGAATGCAGAGGGATTAGGGTACAGCTTAGGGTACAACAACGATAAAGGGTTAGCGTACGTGTGAGGGCACGAGTTAGTGTTGGTGTCCTAGTTAAGATTAAGGCAAGGGTGAGGGTAAGGTTTCGGGTGAGGGTCAGGGATAGAATTCGGGTTCGGGTTAGGGTTAGGGAATGGGGAGATATTAGGGCACAGTTTAGGGCACCACAACGCTTAAGGTTTAGCGTATGTGTGAGGTCACTAGTTAGTGTTAGTGTACTGCTTACGATTAGGGCACGGGTGAGGGTAAGGCCTCGGAAGAGGGTCACGTTAAGGGTTAGGGTTAGGGTTAGGGTTAGGGAATGGGGATTGATTAGTGTACAGGTTAGGGTACGGCAATGGCTTAGGGTTGGCGTACGTTAGAGGGCATGGGTTAGTTTTGATGTACTGGTTAAAATTAGGACACGGGTGAGGGTAAAGTTTCGGGTGAGTGTCATGGTTAGGTTTCAGGTTAGGGTTAGGGTTAGGGAATGGAGAGGGATTAGGGTACAGGTTAGGGTACCGCTGAGGTTTAGTGTTAGCGTACGTTTGAGGGCACGAGTTACTCTTGGTGTCCTGGTTAAGATTAGGGCACGGGTGAGGGTAAGGCTTCGGGTGAGGGTCAGGGTTAGGATTCGGGTTAGGGTTAGGGTTAGGGAATGGAGAGGGATTAGGGTACAGGTTAGGGTACGACAATGCTTAAGGGTTAGCGTAAGTGTGAGGGCACGAGTTCGTGTTGGTGTACTGGTTAAGACAACGGCACCGATGAGGGTAAGGCCTCGGAAAAGGGTCACGTTCAGGGTTTCGCTTAGGGTTAGGTTTAGGGAATGGGGAGGGATTAGGGTACAGGATAGGGTACGACAATGCTTAAGGGTTAGCGTACGTTTGAGGGAATGAGTTAGTGTTTGTGTCCTGGTTAAGATTAGGGCATTGGTTAGGGTAGGGCATCGGAAGTGGGTGAGGTTTAGGGATAGGGTTAGGGTTAGTGTTAAGGAATGGGGAGGGATTAGGGTACAATTTAGGGTACGACAACGCTTAAGGTTTAGCGTACGTGTGAGGGCACGCGTTAGTGTTTGTGTCCTGGTTAAGATTAGGGCACGGGTGAGGGTAAGGTTTCGGGTGAGGGTCAGGGTTAGGATTCGGGTTAGGGTTAGGGTTAAGGAATGCAGAGGGATTAGGGTACAGCTTAGGGTACGACAGTGCTTAAGGGTTAGCGTTCGTGTGAGGGCAAGGGTTAGTGTTAGTGTCCTGGTTAAGATTAGGGCACGGGTGAGGGTAAGGCTTCAGGTGAGGTTCAGGGTTAGGATTCGGGTTAGGGTTAGGGTTAGGGAATGGGGAGGGATTAGGGTACAGTTTAGGGTACGACAACGATTAAGGGTTAGCGTACGTGTGAGGGCACAAGTTAGTGTTGGTGTCCTGGTTAAGATTAGGGCACGTGTGAGGGTAATGTTTCGGGTGAGGGTCAGGGATAGAATTCGGGTTAGGGTTAGGGTTAGGGAATGGGGAGATATTAGGGCACAGTTTAGGGTACCACAACGCTTAAGGTTTAGCGTACGTGTGAGGTCACTAGTTAGTGTTAGTGTACTGCTTACGATTAGGGCACGGGTGAGGGTAAGGCCTCGGAAGAGGGTCACGTTAAGGGTTAGGGTTAGGGTTAGGGTTAGGGAATGGGGATTGATTAGGGTACAGGTTAGGGTACGGCAATGGCTTAGGGTTGGTGTACGATAGAGGGCATGGGTTAGTGTTGATGTACTGGTTAAAATTAGGACACGGGTGAGGGTAAAGTTTCGGGTGAGTTTCATGGTTAGGTTTCAGGTTAGGGTTAGGGTTAAGGAATGGAGAGGGATTAGGGTACAGGTTAGGGTACCGCTGCGGTTTAGTGTTAGCATACGTTTGAGGGCACGAGTTAGTCTTGGTGTGCTGGTTAAGATTAGGGCACGGGTGAGGGTAAGGCTTCGGGTGAGGGTCAGGGTTAGGATTCGGGATAGGGTTAGGGTTAGGGAATGGAGAGGGATTAGGGTACAGGTTAGGGTACGACAATGCTTAAGGGTTAGCGTAAGTGTGAGGGCACGAGTTAGTGTTGGTGTACTGGTTAAGACAACGGCACCGATGAGGGTAAGGCCTCGGAAAAGGGTCACGTTCAGGGTTTCGCTTAGGGTTAGGGTTAGGGAATGGGGAGGGATTAGGGTACAGGATAGGGTACGACAATGCTTAAGGGTTAGCGTACGTTTGAGGGCATGAGTTAGTGTTTGTGTCCTGGTTAAGATTAGGGCATTGGTTAGGGTAGGGCATCGGAAGTGGGTCAGGTTTAGGGATGGGGTTAGGGTTAGGGTTAAGGAATGCAGAGGGACTAGGGTACAATTTAGGGTACGACAACGCTTAAGGTTTAGCGTACGTGTGAGGGCACGAGTTAGTGTTGGTGTCCTGGTTAAGATTAGGGCACGGGTGAGGGTAAGGCTTCGGGTGAGGGTCAGGGTTAGGATTCAGGTTAGGGTTAGGGTTAAGAAATGCAGAGGGATTAGGGTACAGCTTAGGGTACGACAGTGCCTAAGGGTTAGCGTTCGTGTGAGGGCAAGGGTTAGTGTTAGTGTCCTGGTTAAGATTAGGGCACGGGTGAGGGTAAGGCTTCATGTGAGGGTCACGGTTAGGATTCGGTTTAGGGTTAGGGTTAGGGAATGGGGAGGGATTAGGGTACAGTTTAGGGTACGACAACGATAAAGGGTTAGCGTACGTGTGAGGGCACGAGTTAGTGTTGGTGTCCTAGTTAAGATTAAGGCACGGGTGAGGGTAAGGTTTCGGGTGAGGGTCAGGGATAGAATTCGGGTTAGGGTTAGGGTTAGGGAATGGGGAGATATTAGGGCGCAGTTTTGGGCACCACAACGCTTAAGGTTCAGCGTACGTGTGAGGTCACTAGTTAGTGTTAGTGTACTGCTTACGATTAGGGCACGGGTGAGGGTAAGGCCTCGGAAGAGGGTCACATTAAGGGTTAGGGTTAGGGTTAGGGTTAGGGAATGGGGATTGATTAGTGTACAGGTTAGGGTACGGCAATGGCTTAGGGTTGGCGTACGTTAGAGGGCATGGGTTAGTGTTCATGTACTGGTTAAAATTAGGACACGGGTGAGGGTAAAGTTTCGGGTGAGTGTCATGGTTAGGTTTCAGGTTAGGGTTAGGGTTAGGGAATGGAGAGGGATTAGGGTACAGGTTAGGGTACCGCTGCGGTTTAGTGTTAGCGTACGTTTGAGGGCACGAGTTAGTCTTGGTGTCCTGGTTAAGATTAGGGCACGGGTGAGGGTAAGGCTTCGGGTGAGGGTCAGGGTTAGGATTCGGGTTAGGGTTAGGGTTAGGGAATGGAGAGGGATTAGGGTACAGGTTAGGGTACGACAATGCTTAAGGGTTAGCGTAAGTGTGAGGGCACGAGTTAGTGTTGGTGTACTGGTTAAGACAACGGCACCGATGAGGGTAAGTCCTCGGAAAAGGGTCACGTTCAGGGTTTCGCTTAGAGTTAGGGTTAGGGAATGGGGAGGGATTAGGGTACAGGATAGGGTACGACAATGCTTAAGGGTTAGCGTACGTTTGAGGGCATGAGTTAGTGTTTGTGTCCTGGTTAAGATTAGGGCATTGGTTAGGGTAGGGCATCGGAAGTGGGTCAGGTTTAGGGATGGGGTTAGGGTTAGGGTTAAGGAATGGGGAGGGATTAGGGTACAATTTAGGGTACGACAACGCTTAAGGTTTAGCGTACGTGTGAGGGCACGTGTTAGTGTTGGTGTCCTGGTTAAGATTAGGGCACGGGTGAGGGTAAGGCTTCGGGTGAGGGTCAGGGTTAGGATTCGGGTTAGGGTTAGGGTTAAGGAATGCAGAGGGATTAGGGTACAGCTTAGGGTACGACAGTGCTTAAGGGTTACCGTTCGTGTGAGGGCAAGTGTTAGTGTTAGTGTCCTGGTTAAGATTAGGGCACGGGTGAGGGTAAGGCTTCAGGTGAGGGTCAGGGTTAGGATTCGGGTTAGGGTTAGGGTTAGGGAATGGGGAGGGATTAGGGTACAGTTTAGGGTACGATAACGATTAAGGGTTAGCGTACGTGTGAGGGCACGAGTTAGTGTTGGTGTCCTGGTTAAGATTAGGGCACGGGTGAGGGTAAGGTTTCGGGTGAGGGTCAGGGATAGAATTCGGGTTAGGGTTAGGGTTAGGGAATGGGGAGATATTAGGGCACAGTTTAGGGTACCACAACGCTTAAGGTTTAGCGTACGTGTGAGGTCACTAGTTAGTGTTAGTGTACTGCTTACGGTTAGGGCACGGGTGAGGGTAAGGCCTCGGAAGAGGGTCACGTTAAGGGTTAGGGTTAGGGTTAGGGAATGGGGATTGATTAGGGTACAGGTTAGGGTACGGCAATGGCTTAGTGTTGGCGTACGTAAGAGAGCATGGGTTAATGTTGATGTACTGGTTAAAATTAGGACACGGGTGAGGGTAAAGTTTCGGGTGAGTGTCATGGTTAGGTTTCAGGTTAGGGTTAGGGTTAGGGAATGGAGAGGGATTAGGGTACAGGTTAGGGTACCGCTGCGGTTTAGTGTTAGCGTACGTTTGAGGGCACGAGTCAGTCTTGGTGTCCTGGTTAAGATTAGGGCACGGGTGAGGGTAAGGCTTCGGGTGAGGGTCAGGGTTAGGATTCGGGTTAGGGTTAGGGTTAGGGAATGGAGAGGGATTAGGGTACAGGTTAGGGTACGACAATGCTTAAGGGTTAGCGTAAGTGTGAGGGCACGAGTTAGTGTTGGTGTACTGGTTAAGACAACGGCACCGATGAGGGTAAGGCCTCGGAAAAGGGTCACGTTCAGGGTTTCGCTTAGGGTTAGGGTTAGGGAATGGGGAGAGATTAGGGTACAGGATAGGGTACGACAATGCTTAAGGGTTAGCGTACGTTTGAGGGCATGAGTTAGTGTTTGTGTCCTGGTTAAGATTAGGGCATTGGTTAGGGTAGGGCATCGGAAGTGGGTCAGGTTTAGGGATGGGGTTAGGGTTAGGGTTAAGGAATGCGGAGGGATTAGGGTACAATTTAGGGTACGACAACACTTAAGGTTTAGCGTACGTGTGAGGGCACGAGTTAGTGTTGGTGTCCTGGTTAAGATTAGGGCACGGGTGAGGGTAAGGCTTCGGGTGAGGGTCAGGGTTAGGATTCGGGTTAGGGTTACGGTTAAGGAATGCAGAGGGATTAGGGTACAGCTTAGGGTACGAGAGTGCTTAAGGGTTAGCGTTCGTGTGAGGGCAAGGGTTAGTGTTAGTGTCCTGGTTAAGATTAGGGCACGGGTGAGGGTAAGGCTTCAGGTGAGGGTCAGGGTTAGGATTCGGGTTAGGGTTAGGGTTAGGGAATGGGGAGGGTTTAGGGTACAGTTTAGGGTACGACAACGATAAAGGGTTAGCGTACGTGTGAGGGCACGAGTTAGTGTTTGTGTCCTAGTTAAGATTAAGGCAAGGGTGAGGGTAATGTTTCGGGTGAGGGTCAGGGATAGAATTCGGATTCGGGTTAGGGTTAGGGAATGGGGAGATATTAGGGCACAGTTTAGGGCACCACAACGCTTAAGGTTTAGCGTATGTGTGAGGTCACTAGTTAGTGTTAGTGTACTGCTTACGATTAGGGCACGGGTGAGGGTAAGGCCTCGGAAGAGGGTCACGTTAAGGGTTAGGGTTAGGGTTAGGGTTAGGGAATGGGGATTGATTAGTGTACAGGTTAGGGTACGGCAATGGCTTAGGGTTGGCGTACGTTAGAGGGCATGGGTTAGTGTTGATGTACTGGTTAAAATTAGGACACGGGTGAGGGTAAAGTTTCGGGTGAGTGTCATGGTTAGGTTTCAGGTTAGGGTTAGTGTTAGGGAATGGAGAGGGATTAGGGTACAGGTTAGGGTACCGCTGCGGTTTAGTGTTAGCGTACGTTTGAGGGCACGAGTTAGTCTTGGTGTCCTGGTTAAGATTAGGGCACGGGTGAGGGTAAGGCTTTGGGTGAGGGTCAGGGTTAGGATTCGGGTTAGGGTTAGGGTTAGGGAATGGAGAGGGATTAGGGTACAGGTTAGGGTACGACAATGCTTAAGGGTTAGCGTAAGTGTGAGGGCACGAGTTAGTGTTGGTGTACTGGTTAAGACAACGGCACCGATGAGGGTAAGGCCTCGGAAAAGGGTCACGTTCAGGGTTTCGCTTAGGGTTAGGTTTAGGGAATGGGGAGGGATTAGGGTACAGGATAGGGTACGACAATGCTTAAGGGTTAGCGTACGTTTGAGGGAATGAGTTAGTGTTTGTGTCCTGGTTAAGATTAGGGCATTGGTTAGGGTAGGGCATCGGAAGTGGGTGAGGTTTAGGGATAGGGTTAGGGTTAGGGTTAAGGAATGGGGAGGGATTAGGGTACAATTTAGGGTACGACAACGCTTAAGGTTTAGCGTACGTGTGAGGGCACGCGTTAGTGTTTGTGTCCTGGTTAAGATTAGGGCACGGGTGAGGGTAAGGCATCGGGTGAGGGTCAGGGTTAGGATTAGGGTTAGGGTTAGGGTTAAGGAATGCAGAGGGATTAGGGTACAGCTTAGGGTACAACAACGATAAAGGGTTAGCGTACGTGTGAGGGCACGAGTTAGTGTTGGTGTCCTAGTTAAGATTAAGGCAAGGGTGAGGGTAAGGTTTCGGGTGAGGGTCAGGGATAGAATTCGGGTTCGGGTTAGGGTTAGGGAATGGGGAGATATTAGGGCACACTTTAGGGCACCACAACGCTTAAGGTTTAGCGTATGTGTGAGGTCACTAGTTAGTGTTAGTGTACTGCTTACGATTAGGGCACGGGTGAGGGTAAGGCCTCGGAAGAGGGTCACGTTAAGGGTTAGGGTTAGGGTTAGGGTTAGGGAATGGGGATTGATTAGGGTACAGTTTAGGGTACGGCAATGGCTTAGGGTTGACGTACGTTAGAGGGCATGGGTTAGTTTTGATGTACTGGTTAAAATTAGGACACGGGTGAGGGTAAAGTTTCGGGTGAGTGTCATGGTTAGGTTTCAGGTTAGGGTTAGGGTTAGGGAATGGAGAGGGATTAGGGTACAGGTTAGGGTACCACTGCGGTTTAGTGTTAGCGTACGTTTGAGGGCACGAGTTAGTCTTGGTGTCCTGGTTAAGATTAGGGCACGGGTGAGGGTAAGGCTTCGGGTGAGGGTCAGGGTTAGGATTCGGGTTAGGGTTAGGGTTAGGGAATGGAGTGGGATTAGGGTACAGGTTAGGGTACGACAGTGCTTAAGGGTTAGCGTAAGTGTGAGGGCACGAGTTAGTGTTGGTGTACTGGTTAAGACAACGGCACCGATGAGGGTAAGGCCTCGGAAAAGGGTCACGTTCAGGGTTTCGCTTAGGGTTAGGGTTAGGGAATGGGGAGGGATTAGGGTACAGGATAGGGTACGACAATGCTTAAGGGTTAGCGTACGTTTGAGGGAATGAGTTAGTGTTTGTGTCCTGGTTAAGATTAGGGAATTGGTTAGGGTAGGGCATCGGAAGTGGGTCAGGTTTAGGGATGGGGTTAGGGTTAGGGTTAAGGAATGGGGGGGATTAGGGTACAATTTAGGGTACGACAACGCTTAAGGTTTAGCGTACGTGTGAGGGCACGCGTTAGTGTTGGTGTCCTGGTTAAGATTAGGGCACGGGTGAGGGTAAGGCTTCGGGTGAGGGTCAGGGTTAGGATTCGGGTTAGGGTTAGGGTTAAGGAATGCAGAGGGATTAGGGTACAGCTTAGGGTACGACAGTGCTTAAGGGTTAGCGTTCGTGTGAGGGCAAGTGTTAGTGTTAGTGTCCTGGTTAAGATTAGGGCACGGGTGAGGGTAAGGCTTCAGGTGAGGGTCAGGGTTAGGATTCGGGTTAGGGTTAGGGTTAGGGAATGGGGAGGGATTAGGGTACAGTTTAGGGTACGACAACGATTAAGGGTTAGCGTACGTGTGAGGGCACGAGTTAGTGTTGGTGTCCTGGTTAAGATTAGGGCACGGGTGAGGGTAAGGCCTCGGAAGAGGGTCACGTTAAGGGTTAGGGTTAGGGTTAGGGAATGGGGATTGATTAGGGTACAGGTTAGGGTACGGCAATGGCTTAGTGTTGGCGTACGTAAGAGGGCATGGGTTAATGTTGATGTACTGGTTAAAATTAGGACACGGGTGAGGGTAAAGTTTCGGGTGAGTGTCATGGTTAGGTTTCAGGTTAGGGTTAGGGTTAGGGAATGGAGAGGGATTAGGGTACAGGTTAGGGTACCGCTGCGGTTTAGTGTTAGCGTACGTTTGAGGGCACGAGTCAGTCTTGGTGTCCTGGTTAAGATTAGGGCACGGGTGAGGGTAAGGCTTCGGGTGAGGGTCAGGGTTAGGATTCGGGTTAGGGTTAGGGTTAGGGAATGGAGAGGGATTAGGGTACAGGTTAGGGTACGACAATGCTTAAGGGTTAGCGTAAGTGTGAGGGCACGAGTTAGTGTTGGTGTACTGGTTAAGACAACGGCACCGATGAGGGTAAGGCCTCGGAAAAGGGTCACGTTCAGGGTTTCGCTTAGGGTTAGGGTTAGGGAATGGGGAGGGATTAGGGTACAGGATAGGGTACGACAATGCTTAAGGGTTAGCGTACGTTTGAGGGCATGAGTTAGTGTTTGTGTCCTGGTTAAGATTAGGGCATTGGTTAGGGTAGGGCATCGGAAGTGGGTCAGGTTTAGGGATGGGGTTAGGGTTAGGGTTAAGGAATGCGGAGGGATTAGGGTACAATTTAGGGTACGACAACGCTTAAGGTTTAGCGTACGTGTGAGGGCACGAGTTAGTGTTGTTGTCCTGGTTAAGATTAGGGCACGGGTGAGGGTAAGGCTTCGGGTGAGGGTCAGGGTTAGGATTCGGGTTAGGGTTAGGGTTAAGGAATGCAAAGGGATTAGGGTACAGCTTAGGGTACGAGAGTGCTTAAGGGTTAGCGTTCGTGTGAGGGCAAGGGTTAGTGTTAGTGTCCTGGTTAAGATTAGGGCACGGGTGAGGGTAAGGCTTCAGGTGAGGGTCAGGGTTAGGATTCGGGTTAGGGTTAGGGTTAGGGAATGGGGAGGGTTTAGGGTACAGTTTAGGGTACGACAACGATAAAGGGTTAGCGTACGTGTGAGGGCACGAGTTAGTGTTTGTGTCCTAGTTAAGATTAAGGCAAGGGTGAGGGTAATGTTTCGGGTGAGGGTCAGGGATAGAATTCGGGTTCGGGTTAGGGTTAGGGAATGGGGAGATATTAGGGCACAGTTTAGGGCACCACAACGCTTAAGGTTTAGCGTATGTGTGATGTCACTAGTTAGTGTTAGTGTACTGCTTACGATTAGGGCACGGGTGAGGGTAAGGCCTCGGAAGAGGGTCACGTTAAGGGTTAGGGTTAGGGTTAGGGTTAGGGAATGGGGATTGATTAGTGTACAGGTTAGGGTACGGCAATGGCTTAGGGTTGGCGTACGTTAGAGGGCATGGGTTAGTGTTGATGTACTGGTTAAAATTAGGACACGGGTGAGGGTAAAGTTTCGGGTGAGTGTCATGGTTAGGTTTCAGGTTAGGGTTAGGGTTAGGGAATGGAGAGGGATTAGGGTACAGGTTAGGGTACCGCTGTGGTTTAGTGTTAGCGTACGTTTGAGGGCACGAGTTAGTCTTGGTGTCCTGGTTAAGATTAGGGCACGGGTGAGGGTAAGGCTTCGGGTGAGGGTCAGGGTTAGGATTCGGGTTAGGGTTAGGGTTAGGGAATGGAGTGGGATTAGGGTACAGGTTAGGGTACGACAATGCTTAAGGGTTAGCGTAAGTGTGAGGGCACGAGTTAGTGTTGGTGTACTGGTTAAGACAACGGCACCGATGAGGGTAAGGCCTCGGAAAAGGGTCACGTTCAGGGTTTCGCTTAGGGTTATGTTTAGGGAATGGGGAGGGATTAGGGTACAGGATAGGGTAGGACAATGCTTAAGGGTTAGCGTACGTTTGAGGGAATGAGTTAGTGTTTGTGTCCTGGTTAAGATTAGGGCATTGGTTAGGGTAGGGCATCGGAAGTGGGTGAGGTTTAGGGATAGGGTTAGGGTTAGGGTTAAGGAATGGGGAGGGATTAGGGTACAATTTAGGGTACGACAACGCTTAAGATTTAGCGTACGTGTGAGGGCACGCGTTAGTGTTTGTGTCCTGGTTAAGATTAGGGCACGGGTGAGGGTAAGGCTTCGGGTGAGGGTCAGGGTTAGGATTCGTGTTAGGGTTAGGGTTAAGGAATGCAGAGGGATTAGGGTACATCTTAGGGTACGAGAGTGCTTAAGGGTTAGCGTTCGTGTGAGGGCAAGGGTTAGTGTTAGTGTCCTGGTTAAGATTAGGGCACGGGTGAGGGTAAGGCTTCAGGTGAGGGTCAGGGTTAGGATTCGGGTTAGGGTTAGGGTTAGGGAATGGGGAGGGTTTAGGGTACAGTTTAGGGTACGACAACGATAAAGGGTTAGCGTACGTGTGAGGGCACGAGTTAGTGTTGGTGTCCTAGTTAAGATAAAGGCAAGGGTGAGGGTAAGGTTTCGGGTGAGGGTCAGGGATAGAATTCGGGTTCGGGTTAGGGTTAGGGAATGGGGAGATATTAGGGCACAGTTTAGGGCACCACAACGCTTAAGGTTTAGCGTATGTGTGAGGTCACTAGTTAGTGTTAGTGTACTGCTTACGATTAGGGCACGGGTGAGGGTAAGGCCTCGGAAGAGGGTCACGTTAAGGGTTAGGGTTAGGGTTAGGGTTAGGGAATGGGGATTGATTAGTGTACAGGTTAGGGCACGGCAATGGCTTAGGGTTGGCGTACGTTAGAGGGCATGGGTTAGTTTTGATGTACTGGTTAAAATTAGGACACGGGTGAGGGTAAAGTTTCGGGTGAGTGTCATGGTTAGGTTTCAGGTTAGGGTTAGGGTTAGGGAATGGAGAGGGATTAGGGTACAGGTTAGGGTACCGCTGCGGTTTAGTGTTAGCGTACGTTTGAGGGCACGAGTTACTCTTGGTGTCCTGGTTAAGATTAGGGCACGGGTGAGGGTAAGGCTTCGGGTGAGGGTCAGGGTTAGGATTCGGGTTAGGGTTAGGGTTAGGGAATGGAGAGGGATTAGGGTACAGGTTAGGGTACGACAATGCTTAAGGGTTAGCGTAAGTGTGAGGGCACGAGTTCGTGTTGGTGTACTGGTTAAGACAACGGCACCGATGAGGGTAAGGCCTCGGAAAATGGTCACGTTCAGGGTTTCGCTTAGGGTTAGGTTTAGGGAATGGGGAGGGATTAGGGTACAGGATAGGGTACGACAATGCTTAAGGGTTAGCGTACGTTTGAGGGAATGAGTTAGTGTTTGTGTCCTGGTTAAGATTAGGGCATTGGTTAGGGTAGGGCATCGGAAGTGGGTGAGGTTTAGGGATAGGGTTAGGGTTAGGGTTAAGGAATGGGGAGGGATTAGGGTACAATTTAGGGTACGACAACGCTTAAGGTTTAGCGTACGTGTGAGGGCACGCGTTAGTGTTTGTGTCCTGGTTAAGATTAGGGCACGGGTGAGGGTAAGGTTTCGGGTGAGGGTCAGGGTTAGGATTCGGGTTAGGGTTAGGGTTAAGGAATGCAGAGGGATTAGGGTACAGCTTAGGGTACGACAGTGCTTAAGGGTTAGCGTTCGTGTGAGGGCAAGGGTTAGTGTTAGTGTCCTGGTTAAGATTAGGGCACGGGTGAGGGTAAGGCTTCAGGTGAGGTTCAGGGTTAGGATTCGGGTTAGGGTTAGGGTTAGGGAATGGGGAGGGATTAGGGTACAGTTTAGGGTACGACAACGATTAAGGGTTAGCGTACGTGTGAGGGCACAAGTTAGTGTTGGTGTCCTGGTTAAGATTAGGGCACGTGTGAGGGTAATGTTTCGGGTGAGGGTCAGGGATAGAATTCGGGTTAGGGTTAGGGTTAGGGAATGGGGAGATATTAGGGCACAGTTTAGGGTACCACAACGCTTAAGGTTTAGCGTACGTGTGAGGTCACTAGTTAGTGTTAGTGTACTGCTTACGATTAGGGCACGGGTGAGGGTAAGGCCTCGGAAGAGGGTCACGTTAAGGGTTAGGGTTAGGGTTAGGGTTAGGGAATGGGGATTGATTAGGGTACAGGTTAGGGTACGGCAATGGCTTAGGGTTGGTGTACGTTAGAGGGCATGGGTTAGTGTTGATGTACTGGTTAAAATTAGGACACGGGTGAGGGTAAAGTTTCGGGTGAGTTTCATGGTTAGGTTTCAGGTTAGGGTTAGGGTTAAGGAATGGAGACGGATTAGGGTACAGGTTAGGGTACCGCTGCGGTTTAGTGTTAGCATACATTTGAGGGCACGAGTTAGTCTTGGTGTGCTGGTTAAGATTAGGGCACGGGTGAGGGTAAGGCTTCGGGTGAGGGTCAGGGTTAGGATTCGGGTTAGGGTTAGGGTTAGGGAATGGAGAGGGATTAGGGTACAGGTTAGGGTACGACAATGCTTAAGGGTTAGCGTAAGTGTGAGGGCACGAGTTAGTGTTGGTGTACTGCTTACGATTAGGGCACGGGTGAGGGTAAGGCCTCGGAAGAGGGTCACATTAAGGGTTAGGGTTAGGGTTAGGGTTAGGGAATGGGGATTGATTAGTGTACAGGTTAGGGTACGGCAATGGCTTAGGGTTGGCGTACGTTAGAGGGCATGGGTTAGTGTTGATGTACTGGTTAAAATTAGGACACGGGTGAGGGTAAAGTTTCGGGTGAGTGTCATGGTTAGGTTTCAGGTTAGGGTTAGGGTTAGGGAATGGAGAGGGATTAGGGTACAGGTTAGGGTACCGCTGCGGTTTAGTGTTAGCGTACGTTTGAGGGCACGAGTTAGTCTTGGTGTCCTGGTTAAGATTAGGGCACGGTTGAGGGTAAGGCTTCGGGTGAGGGTCAGGGTTAGGATTCGGGTTAGGGTTAGGGTTAGGGAATGGAGAGGGATTAGGGTACAGGTTAGGGTACGACAATGCTTAAGGGTTAGCGTAAGTGTGAGGGCACGAGTTAGTGTTGGTGTACTGGTTAAGACAACGGTGCCGATGAGAGTAAGGCCTCGGAAAAGGGTCACGTTCAGGGTTTCGCTTAGGGTTAGGGTTAGGGAAAGGGGAGGGATTAGGGTACAGGATAGGGTACGACAATGCTTAAGGGTTAGCGTACGTTTGAGGGAATGAGTTAGTGTTTGTGTCCTGGTTATGATTAGGGCATTGGTTAGTGTAGGGCATCGGAAGTGGGTCACGTTTAGGGATGGGGTTAGGGTTAGGGTTAAGGAATGGGGAGGGATTAGGGTACAATTTAGAGTACGACAACGCTTAAGGTTTAGCGTACGTGTGAGGGCACGCGTTAGTGTTTGTGTCCTGGTTAAGATTAGGGCACGGGTGAGGGTAAGGCTTCGGGTGAGGGTCAGGGTTAGGATTCGGGTTAGGGTTAGGGTTAAGGAATGCAGAGGGATTAGGGTACAGCTTAGGGTACGACAGTGCTTAAGGGTTAGCGTTCGTGTGAGGGCAAGTGTTAGTGTTAGTGTCCTGGTTAAGATTAGGGCACGGGTGAGGGTAAGGCTTCAGGTGAGGGTCAGGGTTAGGATTCGGGTTAGGGTTAGGGTTAGGGAATGGGGAGGGATTAGGGTACAGTTTAGGGTACGACAACGATTAAGGGTTAGCGTACGTGTGAGGGCACGAGTTAGTGTTGCTGTCCTGGTTAAGATTAGGGCACGGGTGAGGGTAAGGCCTCGGAAGAGGGTCACGTTAAGGGTTAGGGTTAGGGTTAGGGAATGGGGATTGATTAGGGTACAGGTTAGGGTACGGCAATGGCTTAGTGTTGGCGTACGTAAGAGGGCATGGGTTAATGTTGATGTACTGGTTAAAATTAGGACACGGGTGAGGGTAAAGTTTCGGGTGAGTGTCATGGTTAGGTTTCAGGTTAGGGTTAGGGTTAGGGAATGGAGAGGGATTAGGGTACAGGTTAGGGTACCGCTGCGGTTTAGTGTTAGCGTACGTTTGAGGGCACGAGTCAGTCTTGGTGTCCTGGTTAAGATTAGGGCACGGGTGAGGGTAAGGCTTCGGGTGAGTGTCAGGGTTAGGATTCGGGTTAGGGTTAGGGTTAGGGAATGGAGAGGGATTAGGGTACAGGTTAGGGTACGACAATGCTTAAGGGTTAGCGTAAGTGTGAGGGCACGAGTTAGTGTTGGTGTACTGGTTAAGACAACGGCACCGATGAGGGTAAGGCCTCGGAAAAGGGTCACGTTCAGGGTTTCGCTTAGGGTTAGGGTTAGGGAATGGGGAGGGATTAGGGTACAGGATAGGGTACGACAATGCTTAAGGGTTAGCGTACGTTTGAGGGCATGAGTTAGTGTTTGTGTCCTGGTTAAGATTAGGGCATTGGTTAGGGTAGGGCATCGGAAGTGGGTCAGGTTTAGGGATGGGGTTAGGGTTAGGGTTAAGGAATGCGGAGGGATTAGGGTACAATTTAGGGTACGACAACGCTTAAGGTTTAGCGTACGTGTGAGGGCACGAGTTAGTGTTGTTGTCCTGGTTAAGATTAGGGCACGGGTGAGGGTAAGGCTTCGGGTGAGGGTCAGGGTTAGGATTCGGGTTAGGGTTAGGGTTAAGGAATGCAAAGGGATTAGGGTACAGCTTAGGGTACGAGAGTGCTTAAGGGTTAGCGTTCGTGTGAGGGCAAGGGTTAGTGTTAGTGTCCTGGTTAAGATTAGGGCACGGGTGAGGGTAAGGCTTCAGGTGAGGGTCAGGGTTAGGATTCGGGTTAGGGTTAGGGTTAGGGAATGGGGAGGGTTTAGGGTACAGTTTAGGGTACGACAACGATAAAGGGTTAGCGTACGTGTGAGGGCACGAGTTAGTGTTTGTGTCCTAGTTAAGATTAAGGCAAGGGTGAGGGTAATGTTTCGGGTGAGGGTCAGGGATAGAATTCGGGTTCGGGTTAGGGTTAGGGAATGGGGAGATATTAGGGCACAGTTTAGGGCACCACAACGCTTAAGGTTTAGCGTATGTGTGAGGTCACTAGTTAGTGTTAGTGTACTGCTTACGATTAGGGCACGGGTGAGGGTAAGGCCTCGGAAGAGGGTCACGTTAAGGGTTAGGGTTAGGGTTAGGGTTAGGGAATGGGGATTGATTAGTGTACAGGTTAGGGTACGGCAATGGCTTAGGGTTGGCGTACGTTAGAGGGCATGGGTTAGTGTTGATGTACTGGTTAAAATTAGGACACGGGTGAGGGTAAAGTTTCGGGTGAGTGTCATGGTTAGGTTTCAGGTTAGGGTTAGGGTTAGGGAATGGAGAGGGATTAGGGTACAGGTTAGGGTACCGCTGCGGTTTAGTGTTAGCGTACGTTTGAGGGCACGAGTTAGTCTTGGTGTCCTGGTTAAGATTAGGGCACGGGTGAGGGTAAGGCTTCGGGTGAGGGTCAGGGTTAGGATTCGGGTTAGGGTTAGGGTTAGGGAATGGAGTGGGATTAGGGTACAGGTTAGGGTACGACAATGCTTAAGGGTTAGCGTAAGTGTGAGGGCACGAGTTAGTGTTGGTGTACTGGTTAAGACAACGGCACCGATGAGGGTAAGGCCTCGGAAAAGGGTCACGTTCAGGGTTTCGCTTAGGGTTATGTTTAGGGAATGGGGAGGGATTAGGGTACAGGATAGGGTAGGACAATGCTTAAGGGTTAGCGTACGTTTGAGGGAATGAGTTAGTGTTTGTGTCCTGGTTAAGATTAGGGCATTGGTTAGGGTAGGGCATCGGAAGTGGGTGAGGTTTAGGGATAGGGTTAGGGTTAGGGTTAAGGAATGGGGAGGGATTAGGGTACAATTTAGGGTACGACAACGCTTAAGATTTAGCGTACGTGTGAGGGCACGCGTTAGTGTTTGTGTCCTGGTTAAGATTAGGGCACGGGTGAGGGTAAGGCTTCGGGTGAGGGTCAGGGTTAGGATTCGTGTTAGGGTTAGGGTTAAGGAATGCAGAGGGATTAGGGTACATCTTAGGGTACGAGAGTGCTTAAGGGTTAGCGTTCGTGTGAGGGCAAGGGTTAGTGTTAGTG
This sequence comes from Inia geoffrensis, assembly GCA_036417435.1. Classification (NCBI taxonomy): domain Eukaryota; kingdom Metazoa; phylum Chordata; class Mammalia; order Artiodactyla; family Iniidae; genus Inia; species Inia geoffrensis. Next base: position 206,208 of record JAZAQT010000769.1, read on the forward strand.
TCCTGGTTAAGATTAGGGCACGGGTGAGGGTAAGGCTTCAGGTGAGGGTCAGGGTTAGGATTCGGGTTAGGGTTAGGGTTAGGGAATGGGGAGGGTTTAGGGTACAGTTTAGGGTACGACAACGATAAAGGGTTAGCGTACGTGTGAGGGCACGAGTTAGTGTTGGTGTCCTAGTTAAGATAAAGGCAAGGGTGAGGGTAAGGTTTCGGGTGAGGGTCAGGGATAGAATTCGGGTTCGGGTTAGGGTTAGGGAATGGGGAGATATTAGGGCACAGTTTAGGGCACCACAACGCTTAAGGTTTAGCGTATGTGTGAGGTCACTAGTTAGTGTTAGTGTACTGCTTACGATTAGGGCACGGGTGAGGGTAAGGCCTCGGAAGAGGGTCACGTTAAGGGTTAGGGTTAGGGTTAGGGTTAGGGAATGGGGATTGATTAGTGTACAGGTTAGGGCACGGCAATGGCTTAGGGTTGGCGTACGTTAGAGGGCATGGGTTAGTTTTGATGTACTGGTTAAAATTAGGACACGGGTGAGGGTAAAGTTTCGGGTGAGTGTCATGGTTAGGTTTCAGGTTAGGGTTAGGGTTAGGGAATGGAGAGGGATTAGGGTACAGGTTAGGGTACCGCTGCGGTTTAGTGTTAGCGTACGTTTGAGGGCACGAGTTACTCTTGGTGTCCTGGTTAAGATTAGGGCACGGGTGAGGGTAAGGCTTCGGGTGAGGGTCAGGGTTAGGATTCGGGTTAGGGTTAGGGTTAGGGAATGGAGAGGGATTAGGGTACAGGTTAGGGTACGACAATGCTTAAGGGTTAGCGTAAGTGTGAGGGCACGAGTTCGTGTTGGTGTACTGGTTAAGACAACGGCACCGATGAGGGTAAGGCCTCGGAAAATGGTCACGTTCAGGGTTTCGCTTAGGGTTAGGTTTAGGGAATGGGGAGGGATTAGGGTACAGGATAGGGTACGACAATGCTTAAGGGTTAGCGTACGTTTGAGGGAATGAGTTAGTGTTTGTGTCCTGGTTAAGATTAGGGCATTGGTTAGGGTAGGGCATCGGAAGTGGGTGAGGTTTAGGGATAGGGTTAGGGTTAGGGTTAAGGAATGGGGAGGGATTAGGGTACAATTTAGGGTACGACAACGCTTAAGGTTTAGCGTACGTGTGAGGGCACGCGTTAGTGTTTGTGTCCTGGTTAAGATTAGGGCACGGGTGAGGGTAAGGTTTCGGGTGAGGGTCAGGGTTAGGATTCGGGTTAGGGTTAGGGTTAAGGAATGCAGAGGGATTAGGGTACAGCTTAGGGTACGACAGTGCTTAAGGGTTAGCGTTCGTGTGAGGGCAAGGGTTAGTGTTAGTGTCCTGGTTAAGATTAGGGCACGGGTGAGGGTAAGGCTTCAGGTGAGGTTCAGGGTTAGGATTCGGGTTAGGGTTAGGGTTAGGGAATGGGGAGGGATTAGGGTACAGTTTAGGGAACGACAACGATTAAGGGTTAGCGTACGTGTGAGGGCACAAGTTAGTGTTGGTGTCCTGGTTAAGATTAGGGCACGTGTGAGGGTAATGTTTCGGGTGAGGGTCAGGGATAGAATTCGGGTTAGGGTTAGGGTTAGGGAATGGGGAGATATTAGGGCACAGTTTAGGGTACCACAACGCTTAAGGTTTAGCGTACGTGTGAGGTCACTAGTTAGTGTTAGTGTACTGCTTACGATTAGGGCACGGGTGAGGGTAAGGCCTCGGAAGAGGGTCACGTTAAGGGTTAGGGTTAGGGTTAGGGTTAGGGAATGGGGATTGATTAGGGTACAGGTTAGGGTACGGCAATGGCTTAGGGTTGGTGTACGTTAGAGGGCATGGGTTAGTGTTGATGTACTGGTTAAAATTAGGACACGGGTGAGGGTAAAGTTTCGGGTGAGTTTCATGGTTAGGTTTCAGGTTAGGGTTAGGGTTAAGGAATGGAGACGGATTAGGGTACAGGTTAGGGTACCGCTGCGGTTTAGTGTTAGCATACATTTGAGGGCACGAGTTAGTCTTGGTGTGCTGGTTAAGATTAGGGCACGGGTGAGGGTAAGGCTTCGGGTGAGGGTCAGGGTTAGGATTCGGGTTAGGGTTAGGGTTAGGGAATGGAGAGGGATTAGGGTACAGGTTAGGGTACGACAATGCTTAAGGGTTAGCGTAAGTGTGAGGGCACGAGTTAGTGTTGGTGTACTGCTTACGATTAGGGCACGGGTGAGGGTAAGGCCTCGGAAGAGGGTCACATTAAGGGTTAGGGTTAGGGTTAGGGTTAGGGAATGGGGATTGATTAGTGTACAGGTTAGGGTACGGCAATGGCTTAGGGTTGGCGTACGTTAGAGGGCATGGGTTAGTGTTGATGTACTGGTTAAAATTAGGACACGGGTGAGGGTAAAGTTTCGGGTGAGTGTCATGGTTAGGTTTCAGGTTAGGGTTAGGGTTAGGGAATGGAGAGGGATTAGGGTACAGGTTAGGGTACCGCTGCGGTTTAGTGTTAGCGTACGTTTGAGGGCACGAGTTAGTCTTGGTGTCCTGGTTAAGATTAGGGCACGGTTGAGGGTAAGGCTTCGGGTGAGGGTCAGGGTTAGGATTCGGGTTAGGGTTAGGGTTAGGGAATGGAGAGGGATTAGGGTACAGGTTAGGGTACGACAATGCTTAAGGGTTAGCGTAAGTGTGAGGGCACGAGTTAGTGTTGGTGTACTGGTTAAGACAACGGTGCCGATGAGAGTAAGGCCTCGGAAAAGGGTCACGTTCAGGGTTTCGCTTAGGGTTAGGGTTAGGGAAAGGGGAGGGATTAGGGTACAGGATAGGGTACGACAATGCTTAAGGGTTAGCGTACGTTTGAGGGAATGAGTTAGTGTTTGTGTCCTGGTTATGATTAGGGCATTGGTTAGTGTAGGGCATCGGAAGTGGGTCACGTTTAGGGATGGGGTTAGGGTTAGGGTTAAGGAATGGGGAGGGATTAGGGTACAATTTAGAGTACGACAACGCTTAAGGTTTAGCGTACGTGTGAGGGCACGCGTTAGTGTTTGTGTCCTGGTTAAGATTAGGGCACGGGTGAGGGTAAGGCTTCGGGTGAGGGTCAGGGTTAGGATTCGGGTTAGGGTTAGGGTTAAGGAATGCAGAGGGATTAGGGTACAGCTTAGGGTACGACAGTGCTTAAGGGTTAGCGTTCGTGTGAGGGCAAGTGTTAGTGTTAGTGTCCTGGTTAAGATTAGGGCACGGGTGAGGGTAAGGCTTCAGGTGAGGGTCAGGGTTAGGATTCGGGTTAGGGTTAGGGTTAGGGAATGGGGAGGGATTAGGGTACAGTTTAGGGTACGACAACGATTAAGGGTTAGCGTACGTGTGAGGGCACGAGTTAGTGTTGCTGTCCTGGTTAAGATTAGGGCACGGGTGAGGGTAAGGCCTCGGAAGAGGGTCACGTTAAGGGTTAGGGTTAGGGTTAGGGAATGGGGATTGATTAGGGTACAGGTTAGGGTACGGCAATGGCTTAGTGTTGGCGTACGTAAGAGGGCATGGGTTAATGTTGATGTACTGGTTAAAATTAGGACACGGGTGAGGGTAAAGTTTCGGGTGAGTGTCATGGTTAGGTTTCAGGTTAGGGTTAGGGTTAGGGAATGGAGAGGGATTAGGGTACAGGTTAGGGTACCGCTGCGGTTTAGTGTTAGCGTACGTTTGAGGGCACGAGTCAGTCTTGGTGTCCTGGTTAAGATTAGGGCACGGGTGAGGGTAAGGCTTCGGTTGAGTGTCAGGGTTAGGATTCGGGTTAGGGTTAGGGTTAGGGAATGGAGAGGGATTAGGGTACAGGTTAGGGTACGACAATGCTTAAGGGTTAGCGTAAGTGTGAGGGCACGAGTTAGTGTTGGTGTACTGGTTAAGACAACGGCACCGATGAGGGTAAGGCCTCGGAAAAGGGTCACGTTCAGGGTTTCGCTTAGGGTTAGGGTTAGGGAATGGGGAGGGATTAGGGTACAGGATAGGGTACGACAATGCTTAAGGGTTAGCGTACGTTTGAGGGCATGAGTTAGTGTTTGTGTCCTGGTTAAGATTAGGGCATTGGTTAGGGTAGGGCATCGGAAGTGGGTCAGGTTTAGGGATGGGGTTAGGGTTAGGGTTAAGGAATGCGGAGGGATTAGGGTACAATTTAGGGTACGACAACGCTTAAGGTTTAGCGTACGTGTGAGGGCACGAGTTAGTGTTGTTGTCCTGGTTAAGATTAGGGCACGGGTGAGGGTAAGGCTTCGGGTGAGGGTCAGGGTTAGGATTCGGGTTAGGGTTAGGGTTAAGGAATGCAAAGGGATTAGGGTACAGCTTAGGGTACGAGAGTGCTTAAGGGTTAGCGTTCGTGTGAGGGCAAGGGTTAGTGTTAGTGTCCTGGTTAAGATTAGGGCACGGGTGAGGGTAAGGCTTCAGGTGAGGGTCAGGGTTAGGATTCGGGTTAGGGTTAGGGTTAGGGAATGGGAAGGGTTTAGGGTACAGTTTAGGGTACGACAACGATAAAGGGTTAGCGTACGTGTGAGGGCATGAGTTAGTGTTTGTGTCCTAGTTAAGATTAAGGCAAGGGTGAGGGTAATGTTTCGGGTGAGGGTCAGGGATAGAATTCGGGTTCGGGTTAGGGTTAGGGAATGGGGAGATATTAGGGCACAGTTTAGGGCACCACAACGCTTAAGGTTTAGCGTATGTGTGATGTCACTAGTTAGTGTTAGTGTACTGCTTACGATTAGGGCACGGGTGAGGGTAAGGCCTCGGAAGAGGGTCACGTTAAGGGTTAGGGTTAGGGTTAGGGTTAGGGAATGGGGATTGATTAGTGTACAGGTTAGGGTACGGCAATGGCTTAGGGTTGGCGTACGTTAGAGGGCATGGGTTAGTGTTGATGTACTGGTTAAAATTAGGACACGGGTGAGGGTAAAGTTTCGGGTGAGTGTCATGGTTAGGTTTCAGGTTAGGGTTAGGGTTAGGGAATGGAGAGGGATTAGGGTACAGGTTAGGGTACCGCTGCGGTTTAGTGTTAGCGTACGTTTGAGGGCACGAGTTAGTCTTGGTGTCCTGGTTAAGATTAGGGCACGGGTGAGGGTAAGGCTTCGGGTGAGGGTCAGGGTTAGGATTCGGGTTAGGGTTAGGGTTAGGGAATGGAGAGGGATTAGGGTACAGGTTAGGGTACGACAATGCTTAAGGGTTAGCGTAAGTGTGAGGGCACGAGTTAGTGTTGGTGTACTGGTTAAGACAACGGCACCGATGAGGGTAAGGCCTCGGAAAAGGGTCACGTTCAGGGTTTCGCTTAGGGTTAGGTTTAGGGAATGGGGAGGGATTAGGGTACAGGATAGGGTACGACAATGCTTAAGGGTTAGCGTACGTTTGAGGGAATGAGTTAGTGTTTGTGTCCTGGTTAAGATTAGGGCATTGGTTAGGGTAGGGCATCGGAAGTGGGTGAGGTTTAGGGATAGGGTTAGGGTTAGGGTTAAGGAATGGGGAGGGATTAGGGTACAATTTAGGGTACGACAATGCTTAAGATTTAGCGTACGTGTGAGGGCACGCGTTAGTGTTTGTGTCCTGGTTAAGATTAGGGCACGGGTGAGGGTAAGGCTTCGGGTGAGGGTCAGGGTTAGGATTCGTGTTAGGGTTAGGGTTAAGGAATGCAGAGGGATTAGGGTACAGCTTAGGGTACGAGAGTGCTTAAGGGTTAGCGTTCGTGTGAGGGCAAGGGTTAGTGTTAGTGTCCTGGTTAAGATTAGGGCACGGGTGAGGGTAAGGCTTCAGGTGAGGGTCAGGGTTAGGATTCGGGTTAGGGTTAGGGTTAGGGAATGGGGAGGGTTTAGGGTACAGTTTAGGGTACGACAACGATAAAGGGTTAGCGTACGTGTGAGGGCACGAGTTAGTGTTGGTGTCCTAGTTAAGATTAAGGCAAGGGTGAGGGTAAGGTTTCGGGTGAGGGTCAGGGATAGAATTCGGGTTCGGGTTAGGGTTAGGGAATGGGGAGATATTAGGGCACAGTTTAGGGCACCACAACGCTTAAGGTTTAGCGTATGTGTGAGGTCACTAGTTAGTGTTAGTGTACTGCTTACGATTAGGGCACGGGTGAGGGTAAGGCCTCGGAAGAGGGTCACGTTAAGGGTTAGGGTTAGGGTTAGGGTTAGGGAATGGGGATTGATTAGTGTACAGGTTAGGGTACGGCAATGGCTTAGGGTTGGCGTACGTTAGAGGGCATGGGTTAGTTTTGATGTACTGGTTAAAATTAGGACACGGGTGAGGGTAAAGTTTCGGGTGAGTGTCATGGTTAGGTTTCAGGTTAGGGTTAGGGTTAGGGAATGGAGAGGGATTAGGGTACAGGTTAGGGTACCGCTGCGGTTTAGTGTTAGCGTACGTTTGAGGGCACGAGTTACTCTTGGTGTCCTGGTTAAGATTAGGGCACGGGTGAGGGTAAGGCTTCGGGTGAGGGTCAGGGTTAGGATTCGGGTTAGGGTTAGGGTTAGGGAATGGAGAGGGATTAGGGTACAGGTTAGGGTACGACAATGCTTAAGGGTTAGCGTAAGTGTGAGGGCACGAGTTCGTGTTGGTGTACTGGTTAAGACAACGGCACCGATGAGGGTAAGGCCTCGGAAAAGGGTCACGTTCAGGGTTTCGCTTAGGGTTAGGTTTAGGGAATGGGGAGGGATTAGGGTACAGGATAGGGTACGACAATGCTTAAGGGTTAGCGTACGTTTGAGGGAATGAGTTAGTGTTTGTGTCCTGGTTAAGATTAGGGCATTGGTTAGGGTAGGGCATCGGCAGTGGGTGAGGTTTAGGGATAGGGTTAGGGTTAGGGTTAAGGAATGGGGAGGGATTAGGGTACAATTTAGGGTACGACAACGCTTAAGGTTTAGCGTACGTGTGAGGGCACGCGTTAGTGTTTGTGTCCTGGTTAAGATTAGGGCACGGGTGAGGGTAAGGTTTCGGGTGAGGGTCAGGGTTAGGATTCGGGTTAGGGTTAGGTTTAAGGAATGCAGAGGGATTAGGGTACAGCTTAGGGTACGACAGTGCTTAAGGGTTAGCGTTCGTGTGAGGGCAAGGGTTAGTGTTAGTGTCCTGGTTAAGATTAGGGCACGGGTGAGGGTAAGGCTTCAGGTGAGGTTCAGGGTTAGGATTCGGGTTAGGGTTAGGGTTAGGGAATGGGGAGGGATTAGGGTACAGTTTAGGGTACGACAACGATTAAGGGTTAGCGTACGTGTGAGGGCACAAGTTAGTGTTGGTGTCCTGGTTAAGATTAGGGCACGTGTGAGGGTAATGTTTCGGGTGAGGGTCAGGGATAGAATTCGGGTTAGGGTTAGGGTTAGGGAATGGGGAGATATTAGGGCACAGTTTAGGGTACCAAAACGCTTAAGGTTTAGCGTACGTGTGAGGTCACTAGTTAGTGTTAGTGTACTGCTTACGATTAGGGCACGGGTGAGGGTAAGGCCTCGGAAGAGGGTCACGTTAAGGGTTAGGGTTAGGGTTAGGGTTAGGGAATGGGGATTGATTAGGGTACAGGTTAGGGTACGGCAATGGCTTAGGGTTGGTGTACGTTAGAGGGCATGGGTTAGTGTTGATGTACTGGTTAAAATTAGGACACGGGTGAGGGTAAAGTTTCGGGTGAGTTTCATGGTTAGGTTTCAGGTTAGGGTTAGGGTTAAGGAATGGAGAGGGATTAGGGTACAGGTTAGGGTACCGCTGCGGTTTAGTGTTAGCATACGTTTGAGTGCACGAGTTAGTCTTGGTGTGCTGGTTAAGATTAGGGCACGGGTGAGGGTAAGGCTTCGGGTGAGGGTCAGGGTTAGGATTCGGGTTAGGGTTAGGGTTAGGGAATGGAGAGGGATTAGGGTACAGGTTAGGGTACGACAATGCTTAAGGGTTAGCGTAAGTGTGAGGGCACGAGTTAGTGTTGGTGTACTGGTTAAGACAACGGCACCGATGAGGGTAAGGCCTCGGAAAAGGGTCACGTTCAGGGTTTCGCTTAGGGTTAGGGTTAGGGAATGGGGAGGGATTAGGGTACAGGATAGGGTACGACAATGCTTAAGGGTTAGCGTACGTTTGAGGGCATGAGTTAGTGTTTGTGTCCTGGTTAAGATTAGGGCATTGGTTAGGGTAGGGCATTGGAAGTGGGTCAGGTTTAGGGATGGGGTTAGGGTTAGGGTTAAGGAATGCGGAGGGATTAGGGTACAATTTAGGGTACGACAACGCTTAAGGTTTAGCGTACGTGTGAGGGCACGAGTTAGTGTTGGTGTCCTGGTTAAGATTAGGGCACGGGTGAGGGTAAGGCTTCGGGTGAGGGTCAGGGTTAGGATTCGGGTTAGGGTTAGGGTTAAGGAATGCAGAGGGATTAGGGTACAGCTTAGGGTACGAGAGTGCTTAAGGGTTAGCGTTCGTGTGAGGGCAAGGGTTAGTGTTAGTGTCCTGGTTAAGATTAGGGCACGGGTGAGGGTAAGGCTTCAGGTGAGGGTCAGGGTTAGGATTCGGGTTAGGGTTAGGGTTAGGGAATGGGGAGGGTTTAGGGTACAGTTTAGGGTACGACAACGATAAAGGGTTAGCGTACGTGTGAGGGCACGAGTTAGTGTTTGTGTCCTAGTTAAGATTAAGGCAAGGGTGAGGGTAATGTTTCGGGTGAGGGTCAGGGATAGAATTCGGATTCGGGTTAGGGTTAGGGAATGGGGAGATATTAGGGCACAGTTTAGGGCACCACAACGCTTAAGGTTTAGCGTATGTGTGAGGTCACTAGTTAGTGTTAGTGTACTGCTTACGATTAGGGCACGGGTGAGGGTAAGGCCTCGGAAGAGGGTCACGTTAAGGGTTAGGGTTAGGGTTAGGGTTAGGGAATGGGGATTGATTAGTGTACAGGTTAGGGTACGGCAATGGCTTAGGGTTGGCGTACGTTAGAGGGCATGGGTTAGTGTTGATGTACTGGTTAAAATTAGGACACGGGTGAGGGTAAAGTTTCGGGTGAGTGTCATGGTTAGGTTTCAGGTTAGGGTTAGTGTTAGGGAATGGAGAGGGATTAGGGGACAGGTTAGGGTACCGCTGCGGTTTAGTGTTAGCGTACGTTTGAGGGCACGAGTTAGTCTTGGTGTCCTGGTTAAGATTAGGGCACGGGTGAGGGTAAGGCTTTGGGTGAGGGTCAGGGTTAGGATTCGGGTTAGGGTTAGGGTTAGGGAATGGAGAGGGATTAGGGTACAGGTTAGGGTACGACAATGCTTAAGGGTTAGCGTAAGTGTGAGGGCACGAGTTAGTGTTGGTGTACTGGTTAAGACAACGGCACCGATGAGGGTAAGGCCTCGGAAAAGGGTCACGTTCAGGGTTTCGCTTAGGGTTAGGTTTAGGGAATGGGGAGGGATTAGGGTACAGGATAGGGTACGACAATGCTTAAGGGTTAGCGTACGTTTGAGGGAATGAGTTAGTGTTTGTGTCCTGGTTAAGATTAGGGCATTGGTTAGGGTAGGGCATCGGAAGTGGGTGAGGTTTAGGGATAGGGTTAGGGTTAGGGTTAAGGAATGGGGAGGGATTAGGGTACAATTTAGGGTACGACAACGCTTAAGGTTTAGCGTACGTGTGAGGGCACGCGTTAGTGTTTGTGTCCTGGTTAAGATTAGGGCACGGGTGAGGGTAAGGCTTCGGGTGAGGGTCAGGGTTAGGATTAGGGTTAGGGTTAGGGTTAAGGAATGCAGAGGGATTAGGGTACAGCTTAGGGTACAACAACGATAAAGGGTTAGCGTACGTGTGAGGGCACGAGTTAGTGTTGGTGTCCTAGTTAAGATTAAGGCAAGGGTGAGGGTAAGGTTTCGGGTGAGGGTCAGGGATAGAATTCGGGTTCGGGTTAGGGTTAGGGAATGGGGAGATATTAGGGCACACTTTAGGGCACCACAACGCTTAAGGTTTAGCGTATGTGTGAGGTCACTAGTTAGTGTTAGTGTACTGCTTACGATTAGGGCACAGGTGAGGGTAAGGCCTCGGAAGAGGGTCACGTTAAGGGTTAGGGTTAGGGTTAGGGTTAGGGAATGGGGATTGATTAGTGTACAGGTTAGGGTACGGCAATGGCTTAGGGTTGGCGTACGTTAGAGGGCATGGGTTAGTGTTGATGTACTGGTTAAAATTAGGACACGGGTGAGGGTAAAGTTTCGGGTGAGTGTCATGGTTAGGTTTCAGGTTAGGGTTAGGGTTAGGGAATGGAGAGGGATTAGGGTACAGGTTAGGGTACCGCTGCGGTTTAGTGTTAGCGTACGTTTGAGGGCACGAGTTACTCTTGGTGTCCTGGTTAAGATTAGGGCACGGGTGATTGTAAGGCTTCGGGTGAGGGTCAGGGTTAGGATTCGGGTTAGGGTTAGGGTTAGGGAATGGAGAGGGATTAGGGTACAGGTTAGGGTACGACAATGCTTAAGGGTTAGCGTAAGTGTGAGGGCACGAGTTAGTGTTGGTGTACTGGTTAAGACAACGGCACCGATGAGGGTAAGGCCTCGGAAAAGGGTCACGTTCAGGGTTTCGCTTAGGGTTAGGTTTAGGGAATGGGGAGGGATTAGGGTACAGGATAGGGTACGACAATGCTTAAGGGTTAGCGTACGTTTGAGGGAATGAGTTAGTGTTTGTGTCCTGGTTAAGATTAGGGCATTGGTTAGGGTAGGGCATCGGAAGTGGGTGAGGTTTAGGGATAGGGTTAGGGTTAGGGTTAAGGAATGGGGAGGGATTAGGGTACAATTTAGGGTACGACAACGCTTAAGGTTTAGCGTACGTGTGAGGGCACGCGTTAGGGTTGGTGTCCTGGTTAAGATTAGGGCACGGGTGAGGGTAAGGTTTCGGGTGAGGGTCAGGGTTAGGATTCGGGTTAGGGTTAGGGTTAAGGAATGCAGAGGGATTAGGGTACAGCTTAGGGTACGACAGTGCTTAAGGGTTAGCGTTCGTGTGAGGGCAAGTGTTAGTGTTAGTGTCCTGGTTAAGATTAGGGCACGGGTGAGGGTAAGGCTTCAGGTGAGGGTCAGGGTTAGGATTCAGGTTAGGGTTAGGGTTAGAGAATGGGGAGGGATTAGGGTACAGTTTAGGGTACGACAACGATTAAGGGTTAGCGTACGTGTGAGGGCACAAGTTAGTGTTGGTGTCCTGGTTAAGATTAGGGCACGTGTGAGGGTAAGGTTTCGGGTGAGGGTCAGGGATAGAATTCGGGTTAGGGTTAGGGTTAGGGAATGGGGAGATATTAGGGCACAGTTTAGGGTACCACAACGCTTAAGGTTTAGCGTACGTGTGAGGTCACTAGTTAGTGTTAGTGTACTGCTTACGATTAGGGCACGGGTGAGGGTAAGGCCTCGGAAGAGGGTCACGTTAAGGGTTAGGGTTAGGGTTAGGGTTAGGGAATGGGGATTGATTAGTGTACAGGTTAGGGTACGGCAATGGCTTAGGGTTGGTGTACGTTAGAGGGCATGGGTTAGTGTTGATGTACTGGTTAAAATTAGGACACGGGTGAGGGTAAAGTTTCGGGTGAGTTTCATGGTTAGGTTTCAGGTTAGGGTTAGGGTTAAGGAATGGAGAGGGATTAGGGTACAGGTTAGGGTACCGCTGCGGTTTAGTGTTAGCATACGTTTGAGGGCACGAGTTAGTCTTGGTGTGCTGGTTAAGATTAGGGCACGGGTGAGGGTAAGGCTTCGGGTGAGGGTCAGGGTTAGGATTCGGGTTAGGGTTAGGGTTAGGGAATGGAGAGGGATTAGGGTACAGGTTAGGGTACGACAATGCTTAAGGGTTGGCGTAAGTGTGAGGGCACGAGTTAGTGTTGGTGTACTGGTTAAGACAATGGCACCGATGAGGGTAAGGCCTCGGAAAAGGGTCACGTTCAGGGTTTTGCTTAGGGTTAGTGATAGGGAATGGGGAGGGATTAGGGTACAGGATAGGGTACGACAATGCTTAAGGGTTAGCGTACGTTTGAGGGCATGAGTTAGTGTTTGTGTCCTGGTTAAGATTAGGGCATTTGTTAGGGTAGGGCATCGGAAGTGGGTCAGGTTTAGGGATGGGGTTAGGTTTAGGGTTAAGGAATGTGGAGGGATTAGGGTACAATTTAGGGTACGACAACGCTTAAGGTTTAGCGTACGTGTGAGGGCACGCGTTAGTGTTGGTGTCCTGGTTAAGATTAGGGCACGGGTGAGGGTAAGGCTTCGGGTGAGGGTCAGGGTTAGGATTCGGGTTAGGGTTAGGGTTAAGGAATGCAGAGGGATTAGGGTACAGCTTAGGGTACGACACTGCTTAAGGGTTAGCGTTCGTGTGAGGGCAAGTGTTAGTGTTAGTGTCCTGGTTAAGATTAGGGCACGGGTGAGGGTAAGGCTTCAGGTGAGGGTCAGGGTTAGGATTCGGGTTAGGGTTAGGGTTAGGGAATGGGGAGGGATTAGGGTACAGTTTAGGGTACGACAACGATTAAGGGTTAGCGTACGTGTGAGGGCACAAGTTAGTGTTGGTGTCCTGGTTAAGATTCGGGCACGTGTGAGGGTAAGGTTTCGGGTGAGGGTCAGGGATAGAATTCGGGTTAGGGTTAGGGTTAGGGAATGGGGAGATATTAGGGCACAGTTTAGGGTACCACAACGCTTAAGGTTTAGCGTACGTGTGAGGTCACTAGTTAGTGTTAGTGTACTGCTTACGATTAGGGCACGGGTGAGGGTAAGGCCTCGGAAGAGGGTCACGTTAAGGGTTAGGGTTAGGGTTAGGGTTAGGGAATGGGGATTGATTAGGGTACAGGTTAGGGTACGGCAATGGCTTAGGGTTGGTGTACGTTAGAGGGCATGGGTTAGTGTTGATGTACTGGTTAAAATTAGGACACGGGTGAGGGTAAAGTTTCGGGTGAGTTTCATGGTTAGGTTTCAGGTTAGGGTTAGGGTTAAGGAATGGAGAGGGATTAGGGTACAGGTTAGGGTACCGCTGCGGTTTAGTGTTAGCATACGTTTGAGGGCACGAGTTAGTCTTGGTGTGCTGGTTAAGATTAGGGCACGGGTGAGGGTAAGGCTTCGGGTGAGGGTCAGGGTTAGGATTCGGGTTAGGGATAGGGTTAGGGAATGGAGAGGGATTAGGGTACAGGTTAGGGTACGACAATGCTTAAGGGTTAGCGTAAGTGTGAGGGCACGAGTTAGTGTTGGTGTACTGGTTAAGACAACGGCACCGATGAGGGTAAGGCCTCGGAAAAGGGTCACGTTCAGGGTTTCGCTTAGGGTTAGGTTTAGGGAATGGGGAGGGATTAGGGTACAGGATAGGGTACGACAATGCTTAAGGGTTAGCGTACGTTTGAGGGAATGAGTTAGTGTTTGTGTCCTGGTTAAGATTAGGGCATTGGTTAGGGTAGGGCATCGGAAGTGGGTGAGGTTTAGGGATAGGGTTAGGGTTAGGGTTAAGGAATGGGGAGGGATTAGGGTACAATTTAGGGTACGACAACGCTTAAGGTTTAGCGTACGTGTGAGGGCACGCGTTAGGGTTGGTGTCCTGGTTAAGATTAGGGCACGGGTGAGGGTAAGGTTTCGGGTGAGGGTCAGGGTTAGGATTCGGGTTAGGGTTAGGGTTAAGGAATGCAGAGGGATTAGGGTACAGCTTAGGGTACGACAGTGCTTAAGGGTTAGCGTTCGTGTGAGGGCAAGTGTTAGTGTTAGTGTCCTGGTTAAGATTAGGGCACGGGTGAGGGTAAGGCTTCAGGTGAGGGTCAGGGTTAGGATTCAGGTTAGGGTTAGGGTTAGAGAATGGGGAGGGATTAGGGTACAGTTTAGGGTACGACAACGATTAAGGGTTAGCGTACGTGTGAGGGCACAAGTTAGTGTTGGTGTCCTGGTTAAGATTAGGGCACGTGTGAGGGTAAGGTTTCGGGTGAGGGTCAGGGATAGAATTCGGGTTAGGGTTAGGGTTAGGGAATGGGGAGATATTAGGGCACAGTTTAGGGTACCACAACGCTTAAGGTTTAGCGTACGTGTGAGGTCACTAGTTAGTGTTAGTGTACTGCTTACGATTAGGGCACGGGTGAGGGTAAGGCCTCGGAAGAGGGTCACGTTAAGGGTTAGGGTTAGGGTTAGGGTTAGGGAATGGGGATTGATTAGTGTACAGGTTAGGGTACGGCAATGGCTTAGGGTTGGTGTACGTTAGAGGGCATGGGTTAGTGTTGATGTACTGGTTAAAATTAGGACACGGGTGAGGGTAAAGTTTCGGGTGAGTTTCATGGTTAGGTTTCAGGTTAGGGTTAGGGTTAAGGAATGGAGAGGGATTAGGGTACAGGTTAGGGTACCGCTGCGGTTTAGTGTTAGCATACGTTTGAGGGCACGAGTTAGTCTTGGTGTGCTGGTTAAGATTAGGGCACGGGTGAGGGTAAGGCTTCGGGTGAGGGTCAGGGTTAGGATTCGGGTTAGGGTTAGGGTTAGGGAATGGAGAGGGATTAGGGTACAGGTTAGGGTACGACAATGCTTAAGGGTTGGCGTAAGTGTGAGGGCACGAGTTAGTGTTGGTGTACTGGTTAAGACAATGGCACCGATGAGGGTAAGGCCTCGGAAAAGGGTCACGTTCAGGGTTTCGCTTAGGGTTAGTGATAGGGAATGGGGAGGGATTAGGGTACAGGATAGGGTACGACAATGCTTAAGGGTTAGCGTACGTTTGAGGGCATGAGTTAGTGTTTGTGTCCTGGTTAAGATTAGGGCATTTGTTAGGGTAGGGCATCGGAAGTGGGTCAGGTTTAGGGATGGGGTTAGGTTTAGGGTTAAGGAATATGGAGGGATTAGGGTACAATTTAGGGTACGACAACGCTTAAGGTTTAGCGTACGTGTGAGGGCACGCGTTAGTGTTGGTGTCCTGGTTAAGATTAGGGCACGGGTGAGGGTAAGGCTTCGGGTGAGGGTCAGGGTTAGGATTCGGGTTAGGGTTAGGGTTAAGGAATGCAGAGGGATTAGGGTACAGCTTAGGGTACGACACTGCTTAAGGGTTAGCGTTCGTGTGAGGGCAAGTGTTAGTGTTAGTGTCCTGGTTAAGATTAGGGCACGGGTGAGGGTAAGGCTTCAGGTGAGGGTCAGGGTTAGGATTCGGGTTAGGGTTAGGGTTAGGGAATGGGGAGGGATTAGGGTACAGTTTAGGGTACGACAACGATTAAGGGTTAGCGTACGTGTGAGGGCACAAGTTAGTGTTGGTGTCCTGGTTAAGATTCGGGCACGTGTGAGGGTAAGGTTTCGGGTGAGGGTCAGGGATAGAATTCGGGTTAGGGTTAGGGTTAGGGAATGGGGAGATATTAGGGCACAGTTTAGGGTACCACAACGCTTAAGGTTTAGCGTACGTGTGAGGTCACTAGTTAGTGTTAGTGTACTGCTTACGATTAGGGCACGGGTGAGGGTAAGGCCTCGGAAGAGGGTCACGTTAAGGGTTAGGGTTAGGGTTAGGGTTAGGGAATGGGGATTGATTAGGGTACAGGTTAGGGTACGGCAATGGCTTAGGGTTGGTGTACGTTAGAGGGCATGGGTTAGTGTTGATGTACTGGTTAAAATTAGGACACGGGTGAGGGTAAAGTTTCGGGTGAGTTTCATGGTTAGGTTTCAGGTTAGGGTTAGGGTTAAGGAATGGAGAGGGATTAGGGTACAGGTTAGGGTACCGCTGCGGTTTAGTGTTAGCATACGTTTGAGGGCACGAGTTAGTCTTGGTGTGCTGGTTAAGATTAGGGCACGGGTGAGGGTAAGGCTTCGGGTGAGGGTCAGGGTTAGGATTCGGGTTAGGGATAGGGTTAGGGAATGGAGAGGGATTAGGGTACAGGTTAGGGTACGACAATGCTTAAGGGTTAGCGTAAGTGTGAGGGCACGAGTTAGTGTTGGTGTACTGGTTAAGACAACGGCACCGATGAGGGTAAGGCCTCGGAAAAGGGTCACGTTCAGGGTTTCGCTTAAGGTTAGGGTTAGGGAATGGGGAGGGATTAGGGTACAGGATAGGGTACGACAATGCTTAAGGGTTAGCGTACGTTTGAGGGCATGAGTTAGTGTTTGTGTCCTGGTTAAGATTAGGGCATTGGTTAGGGTAGGGCATCGGAAGTGGGTCAGGTTTAGGGATGGGGTTAGGGTTAGGGTTAAGGAATGCGGAGGGATTAGGGTACAATTTAGGGTACGACAACGCTTAAGGTTTAGCGTACGTGTGAGGGCACGAGTTAGTGTTGGTGTCCTGGTTAAGATTAGGGCACGGGTGAGGGTAAGGCTTCGGGTGAGGGTCAGGGTTAGGATTCAGGTTAGGGTTAGGGTTAAGAAATGCAGAGGGATTAGGGTACAGCTTAGGGTACGACAGTGCCTAAGGGTTAGCGTTCGTGTGAGGGCAAGGGTTAGTGTTAGTGTCCTGGTTAAGATTAGGGCACGGGTGAGGGTAAGGCTTCAGGTGAGGGTCAGGGTTAGGATTCGGTTTAGGGTTAGGGTTAGGGAATGGGGAGGGATTAGGGTACAGTTTAGGGTACGACAACGATAAAGGGTTAGCGTACGTGTGAGGGCACGAGTTAGTGTTGGTGTCCTAGTTAAGATTAAGGCACGGGTGAGGGTAAGGTTTCGGGTGAGGGTCAGGGATAGAATTCGGGTTAGGGTTAGGGTTAGGGAATGGGGAGATATTAGGGCGCAGTTTAGGGCACCACAACGCTTAAGGTTCAGCGTACGTGTGAGGTCACTAGTTAGTGTTAGTGTACTGCTTACGATTAGGGCACGGGTGAGGGTAAGGCCTCGGAAGAGGGTCACATTAAGGGTTAGGGTTAGGGTTAGGGTTAGGGAATGGGGATTGATTAGTGTACAGGTTAGGGTACGGCAATGGCTTAGGGTTGGCGTACGTTAGAGGGCATGGGTTAGTGTTGATGTACTGGTTAAAATTAGGACACGGGTGAGGGTAAAGTTTCGGGTGAGTGTCATGGTTAGGTTTCAGGTTAGGGTTAGGGTTAGGGAATGGAGAGGGATTAGGGTACAGGTTAGGGTACCGCTGCGGTTTAGTGTTAGCGTACGTTTGAGGGCACGAGTTAGTCTTGGTGTCCTGGTTAAGATTAGGGCACGGGTGAGGGTAAGGCTTCGGGTGAGTGTCAGGGTTAGGATTCGGGTTAGGGTTAGGGTTAGGGAATGGAGAGGGATTAGGGTACAGGTTAGGGTACGACAATGCTTAAGGGTTAGCGTAAGTGTGAGGGCACGAGTTAGTGTTGGTGTACTGGTTAAGACAACGGCACCGATGAGGGTAAGTCCTCGGAAAAGGGTCACGTTCAGGGTTTCGCTTAGGGTTAGGGTTAGGGAATGGGGAGGGATTAGGGTACAGGATAGGGTACGACAATGCTTAAGGGTTAGCGTACGTTTGAGGGCATGAGTTAGTGTTTGTGTCCTGGTTAAGATTAGGGCATTGGTTAGGGTAGGGCATCGGAAGTGGGTCAGGTTTAGGGATGGGGTTAGGGTTAGGGTTAAGGAATGGGGAGGGATTAGGGTACAATTTAGGGTACGACAACGCTTAAGGTTTAGCGTACGTGTGAGGGCACGTGTTAGTGTTGGTGTCCTGGTTAAGATTAGGGCACGGGTGAGGGTAAGGCTTCGGGTGAGGGTCAGGGTTAGGATTCGGGTTAGGGTTAGGGTTAAGGAATGCAGAGGGATTAGGGTACAGCTTAGGGTACGACAGTGCTTAAGGGTTAGCGTTCGTGTGAGGGCAAGTGTTAGTGTTAGTGTCCTGGTTAAGATTAGGGCACGGGTGAGGGTAAGGCTTCAGGTGAGGGTCAGGGTTAGGATTCGGGTTAGGGTTAGGGTTAGGGAATGGGGAGGGATTAGGGTACAGTTTAGGGTACGACAACGATTAAGGGTTAGCGTACGTGTGAGGGCACGAGTTAGTGTTGGTGTCCTGGTTAAGATTAGGGCACGGGTGAGGGTAAGGTTTCGGGTGAGGGTCAGGGATAGCATTCGTGTTAGGGTTAGTGTTAGGGAATGGGGAGATATTAGGGCACAGTTTAGGGTACCACAACGCTTAAGGTTTAGCGTACGTGTGAGGTCACTAGTTAGTGTTAGTGTACTGCTTACGATTAGGGCATGGGTGAGGGTAAGGCCTCGGAAGAGGGTCACGTTAAGGGTTAGGGTTAGGGTTAGGGTTAGGGAATGGGGATTGATTAGGGTACAGGTTAGGGTACGGCAATGGCTTAGGGTTGGCGTACGTTAGAGGGCATGGGTTAGTGTTGATGTACTGGTTAAAATTAGGACACGGGTGAGGGTAAAGTTTCGGGTGAGTGTCATGGTTAGGTTTCAGGTTAGGGTTAGGGTTAGGGAATGGAGAGGGATTAGGGTACAGGTTAGGGTACCGCTGCGGTTTAGTGTTAGCGTACGTTTGAGGGCACGAGTTAGTCTTGGTGTCCTGGTTAAGATTAGGGCACGGGTGAGGGTAAGGCTTCGGGTGTGGGTCAGGGTTTGGATTCGGGTTAGGGTTAGGGTTAGGGAATGGAGAGGGATTAGGGTACAGGTTAGGGTACGACAATGCTTAAGGGTTAGCGTAAGTGTGAGGGCACGAGTTAGTGTTGGTGTACTGGTTAAGACAACGGCACCGATGAGGGTAAGGCCTCGGAAAAGGGTCACGTTCAGGGTTTCGCTTAGGGTTAGGGTTAGGGAATGGGGAGGGATTAGGGTAGAGGATAGGGTACGACAATGCTTAAGGGTTAGCGTACGTTTGAGGGCATGAGTTAGTGTTTGTGTCCTGGTTAAGATTAGGGCATTGGAGGGATTAGGGTACAATTTAGGGTACGACAACGCTTAAGGTTTAGCGTACGTGTGAGGGCACGAGTTAGTGTTGGTGTCCTGGTTAAGATTAGGGCACGGGTGAGGGTAAGGCTTCGGGTGAGGGTCAGGGTTAGGATTCGGGTTAGGGTTAGGGTTAAGGAATGCATAGGGATTAGGGTACAGCTTAGGGTACGACAGTGCTTAAGGGTTAGCGTTCGTGTGAGGGCAAGGGTTAGTGTTAGTGTCCTGGTTAAGTTTAGGGCACGGGTGAGGGTAAGGCTTCAGGTGAGGGTCAGGGTTAGGATTCGGGTTAGGGTTAGGGTTAGGGAATGGGGAGGGATTAGGGTACAGTTTAGGGTACGACAACGATTAAGGGTTAGCATACGTGTGAGGGCACAAGTTAGTGTTGGTGTCCTCGTTAAGATTAGGGCACGTGTGAGGGTAAGGTTTCGGGTGAGGGTCAGGGATAGAATTCGGGTTAGGGTTAGGGTTAGGGAATGGGGAGATATTAGGGCACAGTTTAGGGTACCACAACGCTTAAGGTTTAGCGTACGTGTGAGGTCACTAGTTAGTGTTAGTGTACTGCTTACGATTAGGGCACGGGTGAGGGTAAGGCCTCGGAAGAGGGTCACGTTAAGGGTTAGGGTTAGGGTTAGGGTTAGGGAATGGGGATTGATTAGGGAACAGTTTAGGGTACGGCAATGGCTTACGGTTGACGTACGTTAGAGGGCATGGGTTAGTGTTGATGTACTGGTTAAAATTAGGACACGGGTGAGGGTAAAGTTTCAGGTGAGTGTCATGGTTAGGTTTCAGGTTAGGGTTAGGGTTAGGGAATGGAGAGGGATTAGGGTTCAGGTTAGGGTACCGCTGCGGTTTAGTGTTAGCGTACGTTTGAGGGCACGAGTTAGTCTTGGTGTGCTGGTTAAGATTAGGGCACGGGTGAGGGTAAGGCTTCGGGTGAGGGTCAGGCTTAGGATTCGGGTTAGGGTTAGGGTTAGGGAATGGAGAGGGATTAGGGTACAGGTTAGGGTACGACCACGCTTAAGGGTTAGCGTAAGTGTGAGGGCACGAGTTAGTGTTGGTGTACTGGTTAAGACAAGGGCAACGATGAGGGTAAGGCCTCGGAAAAGGGTCACGTTCAGGGTTTCGCTTAGGGTTAGGGTTAGGGAATGGGGAGGGATTAGGGTACAGGATAGGGTACGACAATGCTTAAGGGTTAGCGTACGTTTGAGGGCATGAGTTAGTGTTTGTGTCCTGGTTAAGATTAGGGCATTGGTTAGGGTAGGGCATCGGAAGTGGGTCAGGTTTAGGGATGGGGTTAGGGTTAGGGTTAAGGAATGCGGAGGGATTAGGGTACAATTTAGGGTACGACAACGCTTAAGGTTTAGCGTACGTGTGAGGGCACGAGTTAGTGTTGGTGTCCTGGTTAAGATTAGGGCACGGGTGAGGGTAAGACTTCGGGTGAGGGTCAGGGTTAGGATTCGGGTTAGGGTTAGGGTTAAGGAATGCAGAGGGATTAGGGTACAGCTTAGGGTATGACAGTGCTTAAGGGTTAGCATTCGTGTGAGGGCAAGGGTTAGTGTTAGTGTCCTGGTTAAGATTAGGGCACGGGTGAGGGTAAGGCTTCAGGTGAGGGTCAGGGTTAGGATTCGGGTTAGGGTTAGGGTTAGGGAATGGGGAGGGATTAGGGTACAGTTTAGGGTACGACAACGATTAAGGGTTAGCGTACGTGTGAGGGCACGAGTTAGTGTTGGTGTCCTGGTTAAGATTAGGGCACGGGTGAGGGTAAGGTTTCGGGTGAGGGTCAGGGATAGAATTCGGGTTAGGGTTAGGGTTAGGGAATGGGGAGATATTAGGGCACAGTTTAGGGTACCACAACGCTTAAGGTTTAGCGTACGTGTGAGGTCACTAGTTAGTGTTAGTGTACTGCTTACGATTAGGGCACGGGTGAGGGTAAGGCCCCGGAAGAGGGTCACGTTAAGGGTTAGGGTTAGGGTTAGGGTTACGGAATGGGGATTGATTAGGGTACAGGTTAGGGTACGGCAATGGCTTAGGGTTGGCGTACGTTAGAGGGCATGGGTTAGTGTTGATGTACTGGTTAAAATTAGGACACGGGTGAGGGTAAAGTTTCGGGAGAGTGTCATGGTTAGGTTTCAGGTTAGGGTTAGGGTTAGGGAATGGAGAGGGATTAGGGTACAGGTTAGGGTACCGCTGCGGTTTAGTGTTAGCATACGTTTGAGGGCACGAGTTAGTCTTGGTGTCCTGGTTAAGATTAGGGCACGGGTGAGGGTAAGGCTTCGGGTGAGGGTCAGTGTTAGGATTCGGGTTAGGGTTAGGGTTAGGGAATGGAGAGGGATTAGGGTACAGGTTAGGGTATGACAATGCTTAAGGGTTAGCGTAAGTGTGAGGGCACGAGTTAGTGTTGGTGTACTGGTTAAGACAACGGCACCGATGAGGGTAAGGCCTCGGAAAAGGGTCACGTTCAGGGTTTCGCTTAGGGTTAGGGTTAGGGAATGGGGAGGGATTAGGGTAGAGGATAGGGTACGACAATGCTTAAGGGTTAGCGTACGTTTGAGGGCAGTAGTTAGTGTTTGTGTCCTGGTTAAGATTAGGGCATTGGTTAGGGTAGGGCATGGGAAGTGGGTCAGGTTTAGGGATGGGGTTAGGGTTAGGGTTAAGGAATGGGGAGGGATTAGGGTACAATTTAGGGTACGACAACGCTTAAGGTTTAGCGTACGTGTGAGGGCACCAGTTAGTGTTGGTGCCCTGGTTAAGATTAGGGCACGGGTGAGGGTAAGGCTTCGGGTGAGGGTCAGGGTTAGGATTCGGGTTAGGGTTAGGGTTAAGGAATGCAGAGGGATTAGGGTACAGCTTAGGGTACGACAGTGCTTAAGGGTTAGCGTTCGTGTGAGGGCAAGTGTTAGTGTTAGTGTCCTGGTTAAGATTAGGGCACGGGTGAGGGTAAGGCTTCAGGTGAGGGTCAGGGTTAGGATTCGGGTTAGGGTTAGGGTTATGGAATGGGGAGGGATTAGGGTACAGTTTAGGGTACGACAACGATTAAGGGTTAGCGTACGTGTGAGGGCACAAATTAGTGTTGGGGTCCTGGTTCAGATTAGGGCACGGGTGAGGGTAAGGTTTCGGGTGAGGGTCAGGGATAGAATTCGGGTTAGGGTTAGGGTTAGGGAATGGGGAGATATTAGGGCACAGTTTAGGGTAGCACAACGCTTAAGGTTTAGCGTACGTGTGAGGTCACTAGTTAGTGTTAGTGTACTGCTTACGATTAGGGCACTGGTGAGGGTAAGGCCTCGGAAGAGGATCACGTTAAGGGTTAGGGTTAGGGTTAGGTTTAGGGAATGGGGATTGATTAGGGTACAGGTTAGGGTACGGCAATGGCTTAGGGTTGGCGTACGTTAGAGTGCATGGGTTAGTGTTGATGTACTGGTTAAAATTAGGACACGGGTGTGGGTAAAGTTTCGGGTGAGTTTCATGGTTAGGTTTCAGGTTAGGGTTAGGGTTAGGGAATGGAGAGGGATTAGGGTACAGGTTAGGGTACCGCTGCAGTTTAGTGTTAGCGTACGTTTGAGGGCACGAGTTAGTCTTGGTGTGCTGGTTAAGATTAGGGCACGGGTGAGGGTAAGGCTTCGGGTGAGGGTCAGGGTTAGGATTCGGGTTAGGGTTAGGGTTAAGGAATGCAGAGGGATTAGGGTACAGCTTAGGGTACGACAGTGCTTAAGGGTTAGCGTTCGTGTGAGCGCAAGGGTTAGTGTTAGTGTCCTGGTTAAGATTAGGGCACGGGTGAGGTTAAGGCTTCAGGTGAGCGTCAGGGTTAGGATTCGGGTTAGGGTTAGGGTTAGGGAATGGGGAGGGATTAGGGTAGAGTTTAGGGTACGACAATGCTTAAGGGTTAGCGTAAGTGTGAGGGCACGAGTTAGTGTTGGTGTACTGGTTAAGACAACGGCACCGATGAGGGTAAGGCCTCAGAAAATGGTCACGTTCAGGGTTTCGCTTAGGGTTAGGGTTAAGGAATGGGGAGGGATTAGGGTACAGGATAGGGTACGACAATGCTTAAGGGTTAGCGTACGTTTGAGGGCATGAGTTAGTGTTTGTGTCCTGGTTAAGATTAGGGCATTGGTTAGGGTAGGGCATCGGAAGTGGTTCAGGTTTAGGAATGGGGTTAGGGTTAGGGTTAAGGAATAGGGAGGGATTAGGGTACAATTTAGGGTACGACAACGCTTAAGGTTTAGCATACGTGTGAGGGCACGAGTTAGTGTTGGTGTCCTGGTTAAGATTAGGGCACGGGTGAGGGTAAGGCTTCGGGTGAGGTTCAGGGTTAGGATTCGGGTTAGGGTTAGGGTTAAGGAATGCAGAGGGATTAGGGTACAGCTTACGGTACGACAGTGCTTAAGGGTTAGCGTTCGTGTGAGGGCAAGGGTTAGTGTTAGTGTCCTGGTTAAGGTTAGGTCAGGGGTGAGGGTAAGGTTTCTGGTGAGGGTCAGGGATAGAATTCGGGTTAGGGTTAGGGTTAGGGAATGGGGAGATATTAGGGCACAGTTTAGGGTACCACAACGCTTAAGGTTTAGCGTACGTGTGAGGTCACTAGTTAGTGTTAGTGTACTGCTTACAATTAGGGCACGGGTGAGGGTAAGGCCTCGGAAGAGGGTCACGTTAAGGGTTAGGGTTAGTATTAGGGTTAGGGAATGGGGATTGATTAGGGTACAGGTTAGGGTACGGCAATGGCTTAGGGCTGGCGTACGTTAGAGGGCATGGGTTAGTGTTGATGTACTGGTTAAAATTAGGACACGGGTGAGGGTAAAGTTTCGGGTGAGTGTCATGGTTAGGTTTCAGGTTAGGGTTAGGGTTAGGGAATGGAGAGGGATTAGGGTACAGGTTAGGGTACCGCTGCAGTTTAGTGTTAGCGTACGTTTGAGGGCACGAGTTAGTCTTGGTGTCCTGGTTAAGATTAGGGCACGGGTGAGGGTAAGGCTTCGGGTGAGGGTCAGGGTTAGGATTCGGGTTAGGGTTAGGGTTAGGGAATGGAGAGGGATTAGGGTACAGGTTAGGGTACGACAATGCTTAAGGGTTAGCGTAAGTGTGAGGGCACGAGTTAGTGTTGGTGTACTGGTTAAGACAAGGGCACCGATGAGGGTAAGGTCTCGGAAAACGGTTACGTTCAGGGTTTCGCTTAGGGTTAGGGTTAGGGAATGGGGAGGGATTAGGGTACAGGATAGGGTACGACAATGCTTAAGGGTTAGCGTACGTTTGAGGGCATGAGTTAGTGTTTGTGTACTGGTTAAGATTAGGGCATTGGTTAGGGTAGGGCATCGGAAGTGGGTCAGATTTAGGGATGGGGTTAGGGTTAGGGTTAAGGAATGGGGAGGGATTAGGGTACAATTTAGGGTACGACAACGCTTTAGGTTTAGCGTACGTGTGAGGGCACGAGTTAGTGTTGGTGTCCTGGTTAAGATTAGGGCACGGGTGAGGGTAAGGCTTCGGGTGAGGGTCAGGGTTAGGATTCTGTTTAGGGTTAGGGTTAAGTAATGCAGAGGGATTAGGGTACAGCTTAGGATACGACAGTGCTTAAGGGTTAGCGTTCGTGTGAGGGCAAGGGTTAGTGTTAGTGTCCTGGTTAAGATTAGGGCACGGGTGAGGGTAAGGCTTCGGGTGAGGGTCAGGGTTAGGATTCGGGTTAGGGTTAGGGTTAGGGAATGGAGAGGGATTAGGGTACAGGTTAGGGTACGACAATGCTTAAGGGTTAGCGTAAGTGTGAGGGCACGAGTTAGTGTTGGTGTACTGGTTAAGACAACGGCACCGATGAGGGTAAGGCCTCGGAAAAGGGTCACGTTCAGGGTTTCGCTTAGGGTTAGGGTTAAGGAATGGGGAGGGATTAGGGTACAGGATAGGGTACGACAATGCTTAAGGGTTAGCGTACGTTTGAGGGCATGAGTTAGTGTTTGTGTCCTGGTTAAGATTAGGGCATTGGTTAGGGTAGGGCATCGGAAGTGGGTCAGGTTTAGGGATGGGGTTAGGTTTAGGGTTAAGGAATGGGGAGGGATTAGGGTACAATTTAGTGTACGACAACGCTTAAGGTTTAGCGTACGTGTGAGGGCACGAGTTAGTGTTGGTGTCCTGGTTAAGATTAAGGCACGGGTGAGGGTAAGGCTTCGGGTGAGGGTCAGGGTTAGGATTCGGGTTAGGGTTAGGGTTAAGGAATGCAGAGGGATTAGGGTACAGCTTAGGGTACGACAGTGCTTAAGGGTTAGCGTTCGTGTGAGGCCAAGGGTTAGTGTTAGTGTCCTGGTTAAGATTAGGGCACGGGTGAGGGTAAGGCTTCAGGTGAGGGTCAGGGTTAGGATTTGGGTTAGGGTTAGGGTTAGGGAATGGGGAGGGATTAGGGTACAGTTTAGGGTACGACAACGATTAAGGGTTAGCGTACGTGTGAAGGCACGAGTTAGTGTTCGTGTCCTGATTAAGATTAGGGCACGGGTGAGGGTAAGGTTTCGGGTGAGGGTCAGGGTTAGAATTCGGGTTAGGGTTAGAGTTAGGGAATGGAGAGATATTAGGGCACAGTTTAGGGTACCACAACGCTTAAGGTTTAGCTTACGTGTGAGGTCACTAGTTAGTGTTAGTGTACTGCTTACGATTAGGGCACGGGTGAGGGTAAGGCCTCAGAAGAGGGTCACGTTAAGGGTTAGGGTTAGGGTTAGGGTTAGGGAATGGGGATTGATTAGGGTACAGGTTAGGGTACGGCAATGGCTTAGGGTTGGCGTACGTTAGAGGGCATGGGTTAGTGTTGATGTACTGGTTAAAATTAGGACACGGGTGAGGGTAAAGTTTCGGGTGAGTGTCATGGTTAGGTTTCCGGTTAGGGTTAGGGTTAGGGAATGGAGAGGGATTAGGGTACATGTTAGGGTACCGCTGCGGTTTAGTGTTAGCGTACGTTTGAGGGCACGAGTTAGTCTTGGTGTCCTGGTTAAGATTAGGGCAAGGGTGAGGGTAAGGCTTCGGGTGAGGGTCAGGGTTAGGATTCGAGTTAGGGTTAGGGTTAGGGAATGGAGAGGGATTAGGGTACAGGTTAGTTTACGACAATGCTAAAGGGTTAGCGTAAGTGTGAGGGCACAAGTTAGTGTTGGTGTACTGGTTAAGACAACGGCACCGATGAGGGTAAGGCCTCGGAAAAGGGTCACGTTCAGGGTTTCGCTTAGGGTTAGGGTTAGGGAATGGGGAGGGATTAGGATACAGGATAGGGTACGACAATGCTTAAGGGTTAGCGTACGTTTGAGGGCATGAGTTAGTGTTTGTGTACTGGTTAAGATTAGGGCATTGGTTAGGGTAGGGCATAGGAAGTGGGTCAGGGTTAGGGATGGGGTTAGGGTTAGGGTTAAGGAATGGGGAGGGATTAGGGTACAATTTAGGGTACAACAACGCTTAAGGTTTAGCGTACGTGTGAGGGCACGAGTTAGTGTTGGTGTCCTGGTTAAGATTAGGGCACGGGTGAGGGTAAGGTTTCGGGTGAGGGTCAGGGATAGAATTCGGGTTAGGGTTAGGGTTAGGGAATGGGGAGATATTAGGGCACAGTTTAGGGTACCACAACGCTTAAGGTTTAGCGTACGTGTGAGGTCACTAGTTAGTGTTAGTGTACTGCTTACGATTAGGGCACGGGTGAGGGTAAGGCCTCGGAAGAGGGTCACGTTAAGGGTTAGGGTTAGGGTTAGGGTTAGGGAATGGGGATTGATTAGGGTACAGGTTAGGGTACGGCAATGGCTTAGGGTTGGCGTACGTTAGAGGGCATGGGTTAGTGTTGATGTACTGGTTAAAATTAGGACACGGATGAGGGTAAAGTTTCGGGTGAGTGTCATGGTTAGGTTTCAGGTTAGGGTTAGGGTTAGGGAATGGAGAGGGATTATGGTACAGTTTAGGGTACCGCTGCGGTTTAGTGTTAGCATACGTTTGAGGGCACGGGTTAGTCTTGGTGTCCTGGTTAAGATTAGGGCACGGGTGAGGGTAAGGCTTCGGGTGAGGGACAGGATTAGGATTCGGGTTAGGGTTAGGGTTAGGGAATGGAGAGGGATTAGGGTAAAGGTTAGGGTACGACAATGCTTAAGGGTTATTGTAAGTGTGAGGGCACGAGTTATTGTTGGTGTACTGTTTAAGACAACGACACCGATGAGGGTAAGGCCTCGGAAAAGGGTCACGTTCAGGGTTTCGCTTAGGGTTAGTGATAGGGAATGGGGAGGGATTAGGGTACAGGATAGGGTACGACAATGCTTAAGGGTTAGCGTACGTTTGTGGGCATGAGTTAGTGTTTGTGTACTGGTTAAGATTAGGGCATTGGTTAGGGTAGGGCATCGGAAGTGGGTCAGGTTTAGGGATGGGGTTAGGGTTAGGGTTAAGGAATGGGGAGGGATTAGGGTACAATTTAGGGTACGACAACGCTTAAGGTTTAGCATACGTGTGAGGGCACGAGTTAGTGTTGGTGTCCTGGTTAAGATTAGGGCACGGGTGAGGGTAAGGCTTCGGGTGAGGGTCAGGGTTAGGATTCGGTTTAGGGTTAGGGTTAAGGAATGCAGAGGGATTAGGGTACAGCTTAGGGTACGACAGTGCTTAAGGGTTAGCGTTCGTGTGAGGGCAAGGGTTAGTGTTAGTGTCCTGGTTAAGATTAGGGCACGGGTGAGGGTAAGGCTTCAGGTGAGAGTCAGGGTTAGGATTCGGGTTAGGGTTAGGGTTAGGGAATGGGGAGGGATTACTGTACAGTTTAGGGTACGACAACGATTAAGGGTTAGCGTACGTGTGAGGGCACAAGTTAGTGTTGGTGTCCTGGTTAAGATTAGGCCACGGGTGAGGGTAAGGTTTCGGGTGAGTGTCAGGGATAGAATTCGGGTTAGGGTTAGGGTTAGGGAATGGGGAGATATTAGGGCACAGTTTAGGGTACCACAACGCTTAAGGTTTAGCGTACGTGTGTGGTCACTAGTTAGTGTTAGTGTACTGCTTACGATTAGGGCACGGGTGAGGGTAAGGCCTCGGAAGAGGGTCACGTTAAGGGTTAGGGTTAGGGTTAGGTTTAGGGAATGGGGATTGATTAGGGTACAGGTTAGGGTACGGCAATGGCTTAGGGTTGGCGTACGTTAGAGGGCATGGGTTAGTGTTGATGTACTGGTTAAAATTAGGACACGTTTGAGGGTAAAGTTTCGGGTGAGTGTCATGGTTAGGTTTCAGGTTAGTGTTAGGGTTAGGGAATGGAGAGGGATTAGGGTACAGGTTAGGGTACCGCTGCGGTTTACTGTTAGCGTACGTTTGAGGGCACGAGTTAATCTTGGTGTCCTGGTAAAGATTAGGGCACGGGTGAAGGTAAGGCTTCGGGTGAGGGTCAGGGTTAGGATTCGGGTTAGGGTTAGGGTTAGGGTTAGGGTTAGGGAATGGAGATTGATTAGTGTACTGGTTAGGGTACGACAATGCTTAAGGTTTAGCGTAAGTGTGAGGGCACGAGTTAGTGTTGGTGTACTGGTTAAGACAACGGCACCGATGAGGGTAAGGCCTCAGAAAAGGGTCACGTTCAGGGTTTCGCTTAGGGTTAGGGTTAGGGAATGGGGAGGGATTAGGGTACAGGATAGGATACGACAATGCTTAAGGGTTAGCCTACGTTTGAGGGCATGAGTTAGTGTTTGTGTACTGGTTAAGATTAGGGCATTGGTTAGGGTAAGGCATCGGAAGTGGGTCAGGTTTAGGGTTGGGGTTAGGGTTAGGGTTAAGGAATGGGGAGGGATTAGGGTACAATTTAGGGTACGACAACGCTTAAGGTTTAGCGTACGTGTGAGGGCACGGGTTAGTGTTGGTGTCCTGGTTAAGATTAGGGCACGGGTGAGGGTAAGGCTTCGGGTGAGGGTCAGGGTTAGGATTCGGGTTAGGGTTAGGGTTAAGGAATGCAGAGGGATTAGGGTACAGCTTAGGGTACGACAGTGCTTAAGGGTTAGCGTTCGTGTGAGGGCAAGGGTTAGTGTTAGTGTCCTGGTTAAGATTAGGGCACGGGTGAGGGTAAGGCTTCAGGTGAGGGTCAGGGTTAGGATTCGGGTTAGGGTTAGGGTTAGGGAATGGGGAGGGATTAGGTTACAGTTTAGGGTACGAAAGCGATTAACGGTTAGCGTACGTGTGAGGGCACGAGTTAGTGTTGGTGTCCTGGTTAAGATTAGGTCACGGGTGAGGGTAAGGTTTCTGGTGAGTGTCAGGGATAGAATTCGGGTTAGGGTTAGGGTTAGGGAATGGGGAGATATTAGGGCACAGTTTAGGGTACCACAACGCTTAAGGTTTAGCGTACGTGTGAGGTCACTAGTTAGTGTTAGTGTACTGCTTACGATTAGGGCACGGGTGAGGGTAAGGCCTCGGAAGAGGGTCACGTTAAGCGTTAGGGTTAGGGTTAGGGTTAGGGAATGGGGATTGATTAGGGTACACGTTAGGGAACGGCAATGGCTTAGGGTTGGCGTACGTTAGAGGGCATGGGTTAGTGTTGATGTACTGGGTAAAATTTGGACACGGGTGAGGGTAAAGTTTCGGGAGAGTGTCATGGTTAGGTTTCAGGTTAGGGTTAGGGTTAGGGAATGGAGAGGGATTAGGGTACAGGTTAGGGTAACGCTGCGGTTTAGTGTTAGCGTACGTTTGAGGGCACAAGTTAGTCTTGGTGTCCTGGTTAAGATTAGGGCACGGGTGAGGGTAAGGCTTCGGGTGAGGGTCAGGGTTAGGATTCGGGTTAGGTTAGGGTTAGGGAATGGAGAGGGATTAGGGTACAGGATAGGGTACGAAAATGCTTAAGGGTTAGCGTACGTTTGAGGACATGAGTTAGTGTTTGTGTACTGGTTAAGATTAGGGCATTGGTTAGGGTAGGGCATCGGAAGTGGGTCAGGTTTAGGGATGGGGTTAGGGTTAGCGTTAAGGAATGGGGAGGGATTAGGGTACAATTTAGGGTATGACAACGCTTAAGTTTTAGCGTACGTTTGAGGGCACGGGTTAGTGTTGGTGTCCTGGTTAAGATTAGGGCACGGGTGAGGGTAAGGCTTCGGGTGAGGGTCAGGGTTAGGATTCAGGTTAGGGTTAGGGTTAAGGAATGCAGAAGGATTAGGGTACAGCTTAGGGTACGACAGTGCTTAAGGGTTTGCGTACGTGTGAGTGCACAAGTTAGTGTTGGTGTCCTGGTTAAGATTAGGGCACGGGTGAGGGTAAGGTTTCGGGTGAGGGTCAGGGATAGAATTCGGGTTAGGGTTAGGGTTAGGGAATGGGGAGAAATTAGGGCACAGTTTAGGGTACCACAACGCTTAAGGTTTAGCGTACGTGTGAGGTCACTAGTTAGTGTTAGTGTACTGCTTACGATTAGGGCACGGGTGAGGGTAAGTCCTCGGAAGAGAGTCACGTTAAGGGTTAGGGTTAGGGTTAGGGTTAGGGAATGGGGATTCATTAGGGTACAGGTTAGGGTACGGCAATGGCTTAGGGTTGGCGTACGTTAGAGGGCATGGGTTAGTGTTGATGTACTTGTTAAGATTAGGGCACGGGTGAGGGTAAGGCTTCGGGGGAGGGTCAGGGTTAGGATTCGGGTTAGGGTTAGGGTTAGGGAATGGGGAGGGATTAGGGTACAGTTTAGGGTACGACAACGATTAAGGGTTAGCGTACGTATGAGGGATCAAGTTAGTGTTGGTGTCCTGGTTAAGATTAGGGCACGGGTGAGGGTAAGGTTTCGGGTGAGGGTCAGGGATAGAATTCGGGTTAGGGTTAGGGTTAGGGAATGGGGAGATATTAGGGCACAGTTTAGGGTACCACAACGCTTAAGGTTTAGCGTACGTGTGAGGTCACTAGTTAGTGTTAGTGTACTGCTTACGATTAGGGCACGGGTGAGGGTAAGGCCTCGGTAGAGGGTCACGTTAAGGGTTAGGGTTAGGGTTAGGGTTAGGGAATGGGGATTGTTTAGGGTACAGGTTAGGGTACGGTAATGGCTTAGGGTTGGCGTACGTTAGAGGGCATGGGTTAGTGTTGATGTACTGGTTAAAATTAGGACACAGGTGAGGGTAAAGTTTCGGGTGAGTGTCATGGTTAGGTTTCAGGTTAGAGTTAGGGTTAGGGAATGGAGAGGGATTAGGGTACAGGTTAGGGTACCGCTGTGGTTTACTGTTAGCGTACGTTTGAGGGCACGAGTTAATCTTGGTGTCCTGGTAAAGATTAGGGCACGGGTGAGGGTAAGGCTTCGGGTGAGGGTCAGGGTTAGGATTCGGGTTAGGGTTAGGGTTAGGGTTAGGGCTAGGGAATGGAGAGGGATTAGGGTACAGGTTAGGGTACGACAATGCTTAAGGTTTAGCGTAAGTGTGAGGGCACGAGTTAGTGTTGGTGTACTGGTTAAGACAACGGCACCGATGAGGGTAAGGCCTCGGAAAAGGGTCACGTTCAGGGTTTCGCTTAGGGTTAGGGTTAGGGAATGGGGAGGGATTAGGGTACAGGATAGGGTACGACAATGCTTAAGGGTTAGCGTACGTTTGAGGGCATGAGTTAGTGTTTGTGTACTGGTTAAGATTAGGGCATTGGTTAGGGTAGGGCATCGGAAGTGGGTCAGGTTTAGGGATGGGATTAGGGTTAGGGTTAAGGAATGGGGAGGGATTAGGGTACAATTTAGGGTACGACAACGCTTAAGGTTTAGCGTACGTGTGAGGGCACGAGTTAGTGTTGGTGTCCTGGTTAAGATTAGGGCACGGGTGAGGGTAAGGTTTCGGGTGAGGGTCAGGGATAGAATTCGGGTTAGGGTTAGGGTTAGGGAATGGGGAGATATTAGGGCACAGTTTAGGGTACCACAACGCTTAAGGTTTAGCGTACGTGTGAGGTCACTAGTTAGTGTTAGTGTACTGCTTACGATTAGGGCATGGGTGAGGGTAAGGCCTCGGAAGAGGGTCACGTTAAGGGTTAGGGTTAGGGTTAGGTTTAGGGAATGGGGATTGATTAGGGTACAGGTTAGGGTACGGCAATGGCTTAGGGTTGGCGTACGTTAGAGGGCATGGGTTAGTGTTGATGTACTGGTTAAAATTAGGACACGGGTGAGGGTAAAGTTTCGGGTGAGTGTCATGGTTAGGTTTCAGGTTAGTGTTAGGGTTAGGGAATGGAGAGGGATTAGGGTACAGGGTAGGGTACCGCTGCGGTTTACTGTTAGCGTACGTTTGAGGGCACGAATTAATCTTGGTGTCCTGGTAAAGATTAGGGCACGGGTGAAGGTAAGGCTTCATTTGAGGGTCAGGGTTAGGATTCGGGTTAGGGTTAGGGTTAGGGTTAGGGTTAGGGAATGGAGAGAGATTAGGGTACAGGTTAGGGTACGACAATGCTTAAGGTTTAGCGTAAGTGTGAGGGCACGAGTTAGTGTTGGTGTACTGGTTAAGACAACGGCACCGATGAGGGTAAGGCCTCGGAAAAGGGTCACGTTCAGGGTTTCGCTTAGGGTTAGGGTTAGGGAATGGGGAGGGATTAGGGTACAGGATATGGTACGACAATGCTTAAGGGTTAGCGTACGTTTGAGGGCATGAGTTAGTGTTTGTGTACTGGTTAAGATTAGGGCATTGGTTAGGGTAGGGCATCGGAAGTGGGTCAGGTTTAGGGATGGGGTTAGGGTTAGGGTTAAGGAATGGGGAGGGATTAGGGTACAATTTAGGGTACGACAACGCTTAAGGTTTAGCGTACGTGTGAGGGCACGAGTTAGTGTTGGTGTCCTGGTTAAGATTAGGGCACGGGTGAGGGTAAGGCTTCGGGTGAGGGTCAGGATTAAGATTCGGTTTAGGGTTAGGGTTAAGTAATGCAGAGGGATTAGGGTACAGCTTAGGGTACGACAGTGCTTAAGGGTTAGCGTTCGAGTGAGGGCAAGGGTTAGTGTTAGTGTCCTGGTTAAGATTAGGGCACTGGTGAGTGTAAGGCTTCAGGTGGGGGTCAGGGTTAGGATTCGGGTTAGGGTTAGGGTTAGGGAATGGGGAGGGATTAGGGTACAGTTTAGGGTACGAAAGCGATTAACGGTTAGCGTACGTGTGAGGGCACGAGTTAGTGTTGGTGTCCTGGTTAAGATTAGGGCACGGGTGAGGGTAAGGTTTCTGGTGAGGGTCAGGGATAGAATTCGGGTTAGGGTTAGGGCTAGGGAATGGGGAGATATTAGGGCACAGTTTAGGGTACCACAACGCTTAAGGTTTAGCGTACGTGTGAGGTCACTAGTTAGTGTTAGTGTACTGCTTACGATTAGGGCACGGGTGAGGGTAAGGCCTCGGAAGAGGGTCACGTTAAGGGTTAGGGTTAGGGTTAGGGGTTGGGAATGGGGATTGATTAGGGTACCGGTTAGGGTACGGCAATGGCTTAGGGTTGGCGTACGTTAGAGGGCATGGGTTAGTGTTGATGTACTGGTTAAAATTAGGACACGGGTGAGGGTAAAGTTTCGGGAGAGTGTCATGGTTAGGTTTCAGGTTAGGGTTAGGGTTAGGGAATGGAGAGGGATTAGGGTACA
Organism: Inia geoffrensis; assembly: GCA_036417435.1. Lineage (NCBI taxonomy): Eukaryota > Metazoa > Chordata > Mammalia > Artiodactyla > Iniidae > Inia > Inia geoffrensis. Next base: position 239,372 of record JAZAQT010000769.1, read on the forward strand.
GGTTAAGGTAACGCTGCGGTTTAGTGTTAGCGTACGTTTGAGGGCACGAGTTAGTCTTGGTGTCCTGGTTAAGATTAGGGCACGGGTGAGGGTAAGGCTTCGGGTGAGGGTCAGGGTTAGGATTCGGGTTAGGGTTAGGTTTAGGGAATGGGGATTGATTAGGGTACAGGTTAGGGTACGGCAATGTCTTAGGGTTAGCGTACGTTAGAGGGCATGGGTTAGTGTTGATGTACTGGTTAAAATTAGGACACGGGTGAGGGTAAAGTTTCGGGTGAGTGTCATGGTTAGGTTTCAGGTTAGGGTTAGGGTTAGGGAATGGAGAGGGTTTAGGGTACAGGTTAGGGTACCGCTGCGGTTTAGTGTTAGCGTACGTGTGAGGTCACGTGTTAGTCTTGGTGTCCTGGTTCAAATTAGGGAACGGGTGAGGGTAAGGCTTCGGGTGAGGGTCAGGGTTAGGATTCGGGTTAGGGTTAGAGTTAGGGAATGCAGAGGGATTAGGGTACAGGTTAGGGTACGAAAATGCTTAAGGGTCAGCGTAAGTGTGAGGGCACGAGTTAGTGTTGGTGTACTGGTTAAGACAAAGGCACCGATGAGGGTAAGGCCTCGGTAAAGGGTCACATTCAGGGTTTCGCTTAGGGTTAGGGTTAGGGAATGGGGAGGGATTAGGGTACAGGATAGGGTACGACAATGCTTAAGGGTTAGCGTACGTTTGAGGTCATGAGTTAGTGTTTGTGTACTGGTTAAGGTTAGGGCATTGGTTAGCGTAGGGCATCGGAAGTCGGTCAGGTTTAGGGATGGGGTTAGGGTTAGGGTTAAGGAATGGGGAGGGATTAGGGTACAATTTAGGGAACGACAACGCTTAAGGTTTAGTGTACGTGTGAGGGCACGAGTTAGTGTTGGTGTCCTGGTTAAGATTAGGGCACGGATGAGGGTAAGGCTTCGGGTGAGGGTCAGGGTTAGGATTCGGTTTAGGGTTAGGGTTAAGGAATGCAGAGGGTTTAGGGTACAGCTTAGGGTACGACAGTGCTTAAGGGTTAGCGTTCGTGTGAGGGCAAGGGTTAGTGTTAGTGTCCTGGTTAAGATTAGGGCACGGGTGAGGGTAAGGCTTCAGCTGAGGGTCAGGGTTAGGATTCGGGTTAGGGTCAGGGTTAGGGAATGGGGAGGGATTAGGGTACAATTTTGGGTACGACAACGCTTAAGGTTTAGCGTACGTGTGAGGTCACTAGTTAGTGTTAGTGTACTGCTTACGATTAGGGCACGGGTGAGGGTAAGGCCTCGGAAGATGGTCACGTTAAGGGTTAGGGTTAGGGTTAGGGTTAGGGAATGGGGATTGATTAGGGTACAGGTTAGGGTACGGCAATGGCTTAGGGTTAGCGTACGTTAGAGGGCATGGGTTAGTGTTGATGTACTGGTTAAAATTAGGACACGGGTGAGGGTAAAGTTTCGGGTGAGTGTCATGGTTATGTTTCAGGTTAGGGTTAGGGTTAGGGAATGGAGAGGGATTAGGGTACAGTTTAGGGTACTGCTGCGGTTTAGTGTTAGCATACGTGTGAGGGCACGAGTTAGTCTTGGTGTCCTGGTTAAGATTAGGGCACGGGTGAGTGTAAGGCTTCGGGTGAGGGTCAGGGTTAGGATTCGGGTTAGGGTTAGGGTTCGGGAATGGAGAGGGATTAGGGTACAGGTTAGGGTACGACAACGATTAAGGGTTACCGTACGTGTGAGGGCACGAGTTAGTGTTGGTGTCCTGGTTAAGATTAGGGCACGGGTGAGGGTAAGGTTTCGGGTGAGGGTCAGGGATAGAATTCGGGTTAAGGTTAGGGTTAGGGAATGGGGAGATATTAGGGCACAATTTAGGGTACCACAACCCTTAAGTTTTAGCGTACGTGTGAGGGCACGAGTAAGTGTTGGTGTCCTGGTTAAGATTAGGGCACGGGTGAGGGTAAGGTTTCGGGTGAGGGTCAGGGATAGAATTCGTGTTAGGTTTAGTGTTAGAGAATGGGGAGATATTAGGGCACAGTTTAGGGTACCACAACGCTTAAGGTTTAGCGTACGTGTGAGGTCACTAGTTAGTGTTAGTGTACTGCTTACGATTAGGGCACGGGTGAGGGTAAGGCCTCGGAAGAGGGTCACGTTAAGGTTAGGTTTATGGTTAGGGTTGGGGAATGGGGATTGATTAGGGTACAGGTTAGTGTACGGCAATGGCTTAGGGTTAGCGTACGTTAGAGGGCATGGGTTAGTGTTGATGTACTGGTTAAAATTAGGACACGGGTGAGGGTAAAGTTTCGGGTGAGTGTCATGGTTAGGTTTCAGGTTAGGGTTAGGGTTAGGGAATGGAGAGGGATTAGGGTACAGGTTAGGGTACGACAATGCTTAAGGGTTAGCGTAAGTGTGAGGGCACGAGTTAGTGTTGGTGTACTGGTTAAGACAAAGGCACCGATGAGGGTAAGGCCTCGGAAAAGGGTAACGTTCAGGGTTTCGCTTAGGGTTAGGGTTAGGGAATGGGGAGGGATTAGGGTACAGGATAGGGTACGACAACGCTTAAGGTTTAGCGTACATGTGAGGGCACGAGTTAGTCTTGGTGTCCTGGTTAAGATTAGGGCACGGGTGAGGGTAAGGCTTCGGGTGAGGGTCAGGGTTAGGATTCGGGTTAGGGTTAGGTTTAGGGAATGGGGATTGATTAGGGTACAGGTTAGGGTACGGCAATGTCTTAGGGTTAGCGTACGTTAGAGGGCATGGGTTAGTGTTGATGTACTGGTTAAAATTAGGACACGGGTGAGGGTAAAGTTTCGGGTGAGTGTCATGGTTAGGTTTCAGGTTAGGGTTAGGGTTAGGGAATGGAGAGGGTTTAGGGTACAGGTTAGGGTACCGCTGCGGTTTAGTGTTAGCGTACGTGTGAGGTCACGTGTTAGTCTTGGTGTCCTGGTTCAAATTAGGGAACGGGTGAGGGTAAGGCTTCGGGTGAGGGTCAGGGTTAGGATTCGGATTAGGGTTAGAGTTAGGGAATGCAGAGGGATTAGGGTACAGGTTAGGGTACGACAATGCTTAAGGGTTAGCGTAAGTGTGAGGGCACGAGTTAGTGTTGGTGTACTGGTTAAGACAAAGGCACCGATGAGGGTAAGGCCTCGGTAAAGGGTCACATTCAGGGTTTCGCTTAGGGTTAGGGTTAGGGAATGGGGAGGGATTAGGGTACAGGATAGGGTACGACAATGCTTAAGGGTTAGCGTACGTTTGAGGGCATGAGTTAGTGTTTGTGTACTGGTTAAGGTTAGGGCATTGGTTAGCGTAGGGCATCGGAAGTCGGTCAGGTTTAGGGATGGGGTTAGGGTTAGGGTTAAGGAATGGGGAGGGATTAGGGTACAATTTAGGGAACAACAACGCTTAAGGTTTAGTGTACGTGTGAGGGCACGAGTTAGTGTTGGTGTCCTGGTTAAGATTAGGGCACGGATGAGGGTAAGGCTTCGGGTGAGGGTCAGGGTTAGGATTCGGTTTAGGGTTAGGGTTAAGGAATGCAGAGGGTTTAGGGTACAGCTTAGGGTACGACAGTGCTTAAGGGTTAGCGTTCGTGTGAGGGCAAGGGTTAGTGTTAGTGTCCTGGTTAAGATTAGGGCACGGGTGAGGGTAAGGCTTCAGCTGAGGGTCAGGGTTAGGATTCGGGTTAGGGTTAGGGTTAGGGAATGGGGAGGGATTAGGGTACAATTTTGGGTACGACAACGCTTAAGGTTTAGCGTACGTGTGAGGTCACTAGTTAGTGTTAGTGTACTGCTTACGATTAGGGCACGGGTGAGGGTAAGGCCTCGGAAGATGGTCACGTTAAGGGTTAGGGTTAGGGTTAGGGTTAGGGAATGGGGATTGATTAGGGTACAGGTTAGGGTACAGCAATGGCTTAGGGTTAGCGTACGTTAGAGGGCATGGGTTAGTGTTGATGTACTGGTTAAAATTAGGACACGGGTGAGGGTAAAGTTTCGGGTGAGTGTCATGGTTATGTTTCAGGTTAGGGTTAGGGTTAGGGAATGGGGAGGGATTAGGGTACAGTATAGGGTACGACAACGATTAAGGGTTAGCGTACGTGTGAGGGCACGAGTTAGTGTTGGTGTCCTGGTTAAGATTAGGGCACGGGTGAGGGTAAGGTTTCGGGTGAGGGTCAGGGATAGAATTCGGGTTAAGGTTAGGGTTAGGGAATGGGGAGATATTAGGGCACAATTTAGGGTACCACAACCCTTAAGTTTTAGCGTACGTGTGAGGGCACGAGTAAGTGTTGGTGTCCTGGTTAAGATTAGGGCACGGGTGAGGGTAAGGTTTCGGGTGAGGGTCAGGGATAGAATTCGTGTTAGGTTTAGTGTTAGAGAATGGGGAGATATTAGGGCACAGTTTAGGGTACCACAACGCTTAAGGTTTAGCGTACGTGTGAGGTCACTAGTTAGTGTTAGTGTACTGCTTACGATTAGGGCACGGGTGAGGGTAAGGCCTCGGAAGAGGGTCACGTTAAGGTTAGGTTTATGGTTAGGGTTGGGGAATGGGGATTGATTAGGGTACAGGTTAGTGTACGGCAATGGCTTAGGGTTAGCGTACGTTAGAGGGCATGGGTTAGTGTTGATGTACTGGTTAAAATTAGGACACGGGTGAGGGTAAAGTTTCGGGTGAGTGTCATGGTTAGGTTTCAGGTTAGGGTTAGGGTTAGGGAATGGAGAGGGATTAGGGTACAGGTTAGGGTACGACAATGCTTAAGGGTTAGCGTAAGTGTGAGGGCACGAGTTAGTGTTGGTGTACTGGTTAAGACAAAGGCACCGATGAGGGTAAGGCCTCGGAAAAGGGTAACGTTCAGGGTTTCGCTTAGGGTTAGGGTTAGGGAATGGGGAGGGATTAGGGTACAGGATAGGGTACGACAACGCTTAAGGTTTAGCGTACGTGTGAGGGCACGAGTTAGTCTTGGTGTCCTGGTTAAGATTAGGGCACGGGTGAGGGTAAGGCTTCGGGTGAGGGTCAGGGTTAGGATTCGGGTTAGGGTTAGGTTTAGGGAATGGGGATTGATTAGGGTACAGGTTAGGGTACGGCAATGTCTTAGGGTTAGCGTACGTTAGAGGGCATGGGTTAGTGTTGATGTACTGGTTAAAATTAGGACACGGGTGAGGGTAAAGTTTCGGGTGAGTGTCATGGTTAGGTTTCAGGTTAGGGTTAGGGTTAGGGAATGGAGAGGGTTTAGGGTACAGGTTAGGGTACCGCTGCGGTTTAGTGTTAGCGTACGTGTGAGGTCACGTGTTAGTCTTGGTGTCCTGGTTCAAATTAGGGAACGGGTGAGGGTAAGGCTTCGGGTGAGGGTCAGGGTTAGGATTCGGGTTAGGGTTAGAGTTAGGGAATGCAGAGGGATTAGGGTACAGGTTAGGGTACGACAATGCTTAAGGGTTAGCGTAAGTGTGAGGGCACGAGTTAGTGTTGGTGTACTGGTTAAGACAAAGGCACCGATGAGGGTAAGGCCTCGGTAAAGGGTCACATTCAGGGTTTCGCTTAGGGTTAGGGTTAGGGAATGGGGAGGGATTAGGGTACAGGATAGGGTACGACAATGCTTAAGGGTTAGCGTACGTTTGAGGGCATGAGTTAGTGTTTGTGTACTGGTTAAGGTTAGGGCATTGGTTAGCGTAGGGCATCGGAAGTCGGTCAGGTTTAGGGATGGGGTTAGGGTTAGGGTTAAGGAATGGGGAGGGATTAGGGTACAATTTAGGGAACAACAACGCTTAAGGTTTAGTGTACGTGTGAGGGCACGAGTTAGTGTTGGTGTCCTGGTTAAGATTAGGGCACGGATGAGGGTAAGGCTTCGGGTGAGGGTCAGGGTTAGGATTCGGTTTAGGGTTAGGGTTAAGGAATGCAGAGGGTTTAGGGTACAGCTTAGGGTACGACAGTGCTTAAGGGTTAGCGTTCGTGTGAGGGCAAGGGTTAGTGTTAGTGTCCTGGTTAAGATTAGGGCACGGGTGAGGGTAAGGCTTCAGCTGAGGGTCAGGGTTAGGATTCGGGTTAGGGTTAGGGTTAGGGAATGGGGAGGGATTAGGGTACAATTTTGGGTACGACAACGCTTAAGGTTTAGCGTACGTGTGAGGTCACTAGTTAGTGTTAGTGTACTGCTTACGATTAGGGCACGGGTGAGGGTAAGGCCTCGGAAGATGGTCACGTTAAGGGTTAGGGTTAGGGTTAGGGTTAGGGAATGGGGATTGATTAGGGTACAGGTTAGGGTACAGCAATGGCTTAGGGTTAGCGTACGTTAGAGGGCATGGGTTAGTGTTGATGTACTGGTTAAAATTAGGACACGGGTGAGGGTAAAGTTTCGGGTGAGTGTCATGGTTATGTTTCAGGTTAGGGTTAGGGTTAGGGAATGGGGAGGGATTAGGGTACAGTATAGGGTACGACAACGATTAAGGGTTAGCGTACGTGTGAGGGCACGAGTTAGTGTTGGTGTCCTGGTTAAGATTAGGGCACGGGTGAGGGTAAGGTTTAGGGTGAGGGTCAGGGATAGAATTCGGGTTAGGGTTAGGGTTAGGGAATGGGGAGATATTAGGGCACCGTTTAGGGTACCACAACGCTTAAGGTTTAGCGTACGTGTGAGGTCACTAGTTAGTGTTAGTGTACTGCTTACGATTAGGGCACGGGTGAGGGTAAGGCCTCGGAAGAGGGTCACGTTAAGGTTAGGTTTATGGTTAGGGTTGGGGAATGGGGATTGATTAGGGTACAGGTTAGTGTACGGCAATGGCTTAGGGTTAGCGTACGTTAGAGGGCATGGGTTAGTGTTGATGTACTGGTTAAAATTAGGACACGGGTGAGGGTAAAGTTTCGGGTGAGTGTCATGGTTAGGTTTCAGGTTAGGGTTAGGGTTAGGGAATGGAGAGGGATTAGGGTACAGGTTAGGGTACGACAATGCTTAAGGGTTAGCGTAAGTGTGAGGGCACGAGTTAGTGTTGGTGTACTGGTTAAGACAAAGGCACCGATGAGGGTAAGGCCTCGGAAAAGGGTAACGTTCAGGGTTTCGCTTAGGGTTAGGGTTAGGGAATGGGGAGGGATTAGGGTACAGGATAGGGTACGACAACGCTTAAGGTTTAGCGTACGTGTGAGGGCACGAGTTAGTCTTGGTGTCCTGGTTAAGATTAGGGCACGGGTGAGGGTAAGGCTTCGGGTGAGGGTCAGGGTTAGGATTCGGGTTAGGGTTAGGTTTAGGGAATGGGGATTGATTAGGGTACAGGTTAGGGTACGGCAATGTCTTAGGGTTAGCGTACGTTAGAGGGCATGGGTTAGTGTTGATGTACTGGTTAAAATTAGGACACGGGTGAGGGTAAAGTTTCGGGTGAGTGTCATGGTTAGGTTTCAGGTTAGGGTTAGGGTTAGGGAATGGAGAGGGTTTAGGGTACAGGTTAGGGTACCGCTGCGGTTTAGTGTTAGCGTACGTGTGAGGTCACGTGTTAGTCTTGGTGTCCTGGTTCAAATTAGGGAACGGGTGAGGGTAAGGCTTCGGGTGAGGGTCAGGGTTAGGATTCGGGTTAGGGTTAGAGTTAGGGAATGCAGAGGGATTAGGGTACAGGTTAGGGTACGAAAATGCTTAAGGGTTAGCGTAAGTGTGAGGGCACGAGTTAGTGTTGGTGTACTGGATAAGACAAAGGCACCGATGAGGGTAAGGCCTCGGTAAAGGGTCACATTCAGGGTTTCGCTTAGGGTTAGGGTTAGGGAATGGGGAGGGATTAGGGTACAGGATAGGGTACGACAATGCTTAAGGGTTAGCGTACGTTTGAGGGCATGAGTTAGTGTTTGTGTACTGGTTAAGGTTAGGGCATTGGTTAGCGTAGGGCATCGGAAGTCGGTCAGGTTTAGGGATGGGGTTAGGGTTAGGGTTAAGGAATGGGGAGGGATTAGGGTACAATTTAGGGAACGACAACGCTTAAGGTTTAGTGTACGTGTGAGGGCACGAGTTAGTGTTGGTGTCCTGGTTAAGATTAGGGCACGGATGAGGGTAAGGCTTCGGGTGAGGGTCAGGGTTAGGATTCGGTTTAGGGTTAGGGTTAAGGAATGCAGAGGGTTTAGGGTACAGCTTAGGGTACGACAGTGCTTAAGGGTTAGCGTTCGTGTGAGGGCAAGGGTTAGTGTTAGTGTCCTGGTTAAGATTAGGGCACGGGTGAGGGTAAGGCTTCAGCTGAGGGTCAGGGTTAGGATTCGGGTTAGGGTTAGGGTTAGGGAATGGGGAGGGATTAGGGTACAATTTTGGGTACGACAACGCTTAAGGTTTAGCGTACGTGTGAGGTCACTAGTTAGTGTTAGTGTACTGCTTACGATTAGGGCACGGGTGAGGGTAAGGCCTCGGAAGATGGTCACGTTAAGGGTTAGGGTTAGGGTTAGGGTTAGGGAATGGGGATTGATTAGGGTACAGGTTAGGGTACAGCAATGGCTTAGGGTTAGCGTACGTTAGAGGGCATGGGTTAGTGTTGATGTACTGGTTAAAATTAGGACACGGGTGAGGGTAAAGTTTCGGGTGAGTGTCATGGTTATGTTTCAGGTTAGGGTTAGGGTTAGGGAATGGAGAGGGATTAGGGTACAGTTTAGGGTACTGCTGCGGTTTAGTGTTAGCATACGTGTGAGGGCACGAGTTAGTCTTGGTGTCCTGGTTAAGATTAGGGCACGGGTGAGTGTAAGGCTTCGGGTGAGGGTCAGGGTTAGGATTCGGGTTAGGGTTAGGGTTCGGGAATGGAGAGGGATTAGGGTACAGGTTAGGGTACGACAACGATTAAGGGTTAGCGTACGTGTGAGGGCACGAGTTAGTGTTGGTGTCCTGGTTAAGATTAGGGCACGGGTGAGGGTAAGGTTTCGGGTGAGGGTCAGGGATAGAATTCGGGTTAAGGTTAGTGTTAGGGAATGGGGAGATATTAGGGCACAATTTAGGGTACCACAACCCTTAAGTTTTAGCGTACGTGTGAGGGCACGAGTAAGTGTTGGTGTCCTGGTTAAGATTAGGGCACGGGTGAGGGTAAGGTTTCGGGTGAGGGTCAGGGATAGAATTCGTGTTAGGTTTAGTGTTAGGGAATGGGGAGATATTAGGGCACAGTTTAGGGTACCACAACGCTTAAGGTTTAGCGTACGTGTGAGGTCACTAGTTAGTGTTAGTGTACTGCTTACGATTAGGGCACGGGTGAGGGTAAGGCCTCGGAAGAGGGTCACGTTAAGGTTAGGTTTATGGTTAGGGTTGGGGAATGGGGATTGATTAGGGTACAGGTTAGTGTACGGCAATGGCTTAGGGTTAGCGTACGTTAGAGGGCATGGGTTAGTGTTGATGTACTGGTTAAAATTAGGACACGGGTGAGGGTAAAGTTTCGGGTGAGTGTCATGGTTAGGTTTCAGGTTAGGGTTAGGGTTAGGGAATGGAGAGGGATTAGGGTACAGGTTAGGGTACGACAATGCTTAAGGGTTAGCGTAAGTGTGAGGGCACGAGTTAGTGTTGGTGTACTGGTTAAGACAAAGGCACCGATGAGGGTAAGGCCTCGGAAAAGGGTAACGTTCAGGGTTTCGCTTAGGGTTAGGGTTAGGGAATGGGGAGGGATTAGGGTACAGGATAGGGTACGACAACGCTTAAGGTTTAGCGTACGTGTGAGGGCACGAGTTAGTCTTGGTGTCCTGGTTAAGATTAGGGCACGGGTGAGGGTAAGGCTTCGGGTGAGGGTCAGGGTTAGGATTCGGGTTAGGGTTAGGTTTAGGGAATGGGGATTGATTAGGGTACAGGTTAGGGTACGGCAATGTCTTAGGGTTAGCGTACGTTAGAGGGCATGGGTTAGTGTTGATGTACTGGTTAAAATTAGGACACGGGTGAGGGTAAAGTTTCGGGTGAGTGTCATGGTTAGGTTTCAGGTTAGGGTTAGGGTTAGGGAATGGAGAGGGATTAGGGTACAGGTTAGGGTACGACAATGCTTAAGGGTTAGCATACGTTTGAGAGCATGAGTTAGTGTTTGTGTACTGGTTAAGGTTAGGGCATTGGTTAGGGCAGGGCATCGGAAGTGGGTCAGGTTTAGGGATGGGGTTAGGGTTAGGGTTAAGGAATGGGGAGGGATTAGGGTACAATTTAGGGTACGACAACGCTTAAGGTTTAGTGTACGTGTGAGGGCACGAGTTAGTGTTGGTGTCCTGGTTAAGATTGGGGCACGGATGAGGGTAAGGCTTCGGGTGAGGGTCAGGGTTAGGATTCGGTTTAGGGTTAGGGTTAAGGAATGCAGAGGGATTAGGGTACAGCTTAGGGTATGACAGTGCTTAAGGATTAGCGTTCGTGTGAGGGCAAGGGTTAGTGTTAGTGTCCTGGTTAAGATTATGGCACGGGTGAGGGTAAGGCTTCAGGTGAGGGTCAGGGTTAGGATCCGGGTTAGGGTTAGGGTTAGGGAATGGGGAGGGATTAGGGTACAGTATAGGGTACGACAACGATTAAGGGTTAGCGTACGTGTGAGGGCACGAGTTAGTGTTGGTGTCCTGGTTAAGATTAGGGCACGGGTGAGGGTAAGGTTTAGGGTGAGGGTCAGGGATAGAATTCGGGTTAGGGTTAGGGTTAGGGAATGGGGAGATATTAGGGCACAGTTTAGGGTACCACAACGCTTAAGGTTTAGCGTACGTTTCAGGTCACTAGTTAGTGTTAGTGTACTGCTTACGATTAGGGCACGGGTGAGGGTGAGGCCTCGGAAGAGTGTCACGTTAAGGGTTAGGGTTAGGGCTAGGGTTAGGGAATGGGGATTGCTTAGGGCACAGGTTAGTGTACGGCAATGGCTTAGGGTTAGCGTACGTTAGAGGGCATGGGTTAGTGTTGATGTACTGGTTAAAATTAAGACACGGGTGAGGGTAAAGTTTCGGGTGAGTGTCATGGTTAGGTTTCAGGTTAGGGTTAGGGTTAGGGAATGGAGAGGCATTAGGGTACAGGTTAGGGTACCGCTGTGGTTTAGTGTTAGCATACGTGTGAGGGCACAAGTTAGTCTTGGTGACCTGGTTAAGATTAGGGCACGGGTGAGGGTAAGGCTTCGGGTGAGGGTCAGGGTTAGGATTCGGGTTAGGGTTAGGGTTTGGGAATGGAGAGGGATTAGGGTACAGGTTAGGTTACGACAATGCTTAAGGGTTAGCGTAAGTGTGAGGGCACGAGTTAGTGTTGGTGTACTGGTTAAGACAAAGCACCGATGAGGGTAAGGCCTCAGAAAAGGGTCACGTTCAGGGTTTCGCTTAGGGTTAGGGTTAGGGAATGTGGAGGGATTAGGGTACAGGATAGGGTATGACAATGCTTAAGGGTTAGCGTACGTTTGAGGGCATGAGTTAGTGTTTGTGTACTGGTTAAGGTTAGGGCATTGGTTAGGGTAGGGCATCGGAAGTGGGTCAGGTTTAGGGATGGGGTTAGGGTTAGGGTTAAGGAATGGGGAGGGATTAGGGTACAATTTAGGGTACGACAACGCTTAAGGTTTAGCATACGTGTGAGGGCACGAGTTAGTGTTGGTGTCCTGGTTAAGATTAGGGCACGGGTGAGGGTAAGGAGTCGGGTGAGGGTCAGGGTTAGGTTTCGGGTTAGGGTTAGGGTTAGTTAATGGAGAGGGATTAGGGTACAGTTTAGGGTATGACAATGATTAAGGGTTAGTGTACGTGTGAGGGGACGAGTTAGTGTTGGTGTCCTGGTTAAGATTAGGGCACGGGTGAGAGTAAGGTTTCGGGTGAGGGTCAGGGATAGAATTCGGGTTAGGGTTAGGGCTAGGGAATGGGGAGATATTAGGGCACTGTTTAGGGTACCACACCGCTTAAGGTTTAGCGTACGTGTGAGGTCACTAGTTAGTGTTAGTGTACTGCTTACGATTAGGACACGGGTGAAGCTAAGGCCTCGGAAGAGGGTCACGTTAAGGTTTAGGGTTAGGGTTAGGGAATGGGGATTGATTAGGGTACAGGTTAGGGTACGGCAATGGCTTAGGGTTAGCATACGTTAGAGGGCATGGGTTAGTGTTGATGTACTGGTTAAAATTAGTACACGGGTGAGGGTAAAGTTTCGGGTGAGTGTCATGGTTAGGTTTCAGGTTAGGGTTAGGGTTAGGGAATGGAGAGGGATTAGGGTACAGGTTAGGGTACCGCTGCGGTTTAGTGTTAGCGTACGTATGAGGACACGAGTTAGTCTTGGTGTCCTGGTTAAGATTAGGGCACGGGTGAGGGTAAGTCTTCGGGTGAGGCTCAGGGTTAGGATTCGGGTTAGGGTTAGGGTTAGGGAATGGAGAGGGATTAGGGTACATGTTAGTGTACGACAATGCTTAAGTGTTAACGTAAGTGTGAGGGCACGAGTTAGTGTTGGTGTACTGGTTAAGACAAGGGCACCGATGAGTGTAAGGCCTCGGAAAAGGGTCACGTTCAGGGTTTCGCTTAGGGTTAGGGTTAGGGAATGGGGAGGGATTAGGGTACAGGATAGGGTACGGTAATGCTTAAGGGTTAGCGTACGTTTGAGGGCATGAGTTAGCCTTTGTGTACTGGTTGAGGTTAGGGCATTGGTTAGGGTAGGGCATCGGAAGTGGGTCAGGTTTAGGGATGGGGTTAGGGTTAGGGTTAAGGAATGGGGAGGGATTAAGATACAATTTAGGGTACGACAACGCTTAAGGTTTAGCATACGTGTGAGGGCACGAGTTAGTGTTGTTGTCCTCGTTAAGATTAGGGCATGGGTGAGGGTAAGGCTACGGGTGAGGGTCAGTGTTAGGAGTCGTGTTAGGGTTAAGGTTAAGGAATGCAGAGGTATTAAGGTGCAGCTTAGCGTACGACAGTGCTTAAGGGTTAGCGTTCGTGTGAGGGCAAGGGTTAGTGTTAGTGTCCTGGTTAAGATTAGGGCACTGGTGAGGGTAAGGCTTCAGGTGAGGGTCAGGGTTAGGATTCGGGTTAGGGTTAGGGTTTGGGAATGGAGAGGGATTAGGGTACAGGTTAGGTTACGACAATGCTTAAGGGTTAGCGTAAGTGTGAGGGCACGAGTTAGTGTTGGTGTACTGGTTAAGACAAAGCACCGATGAGGGTAAGGCCTCAGAAAAGGGTCACGTTCAGGGTTTCGCTTAGGGTTAGGGTTAGGGAATGCGGAGGGATTAGGGTACAGCATAGGGTATGACAATGCTTAAGGGTTAGCGTACGTTTGAGGGCATGAGTTAGTGTTTGTGTACTGGTTAAGGTTAGGGCATTGGTTAGGGTAGGGCATCGGAAGTGGGTCAGGTTTAGGGATGGGGTTAGGGTTAGGGTTAAGGAATGGGGAGGGATTAGGGTACAATTTAGGGTACGACAACGCTTAAGGTTTAGCATACGTGTGAGGGCACGAGTTAGTGTTGGTGTCCTGGTTAAGATTAGGGCACGGGTGAGGGTAAGGAGTCGGGTGAGGGTCAGGGTTAGGTTTCGGGTTAGGGTTAGGGTTAGTTAATGGAGAGGGATTAGGGTACAGTTTAGGGTATGACAACGATTAAGGGTTAGTGTACGTGTGATGGGACGAGTTAGTGTTGGTGTCCTGGTTAAGATTAGGGCACGGGTGAGGGTAAGGTTTCGGGTGAGGGTCAGGGATAGAATTCGGGTTAGGGTTAGGGCTAGGGAATGGGGAGATATTAGGGCACTGTTTAGGGTACCACAACGCTTAAGGTTTAGCGTACATGTGAGGTCACTAGTTAGTGTTAGTGTACTGCTTACGATTAGGGCACGGGTGAGGCTAAGGCCTCGGAAGAGGGTCACATTAAGGTTTAGGGTTAGGGTTAGGGAATGGGGATTGATTAGGGTACAGGTTAGGGTACGGCAATGGCTTAGGGTTAGCATACGTTAGAGGGCATGGGTTAGTGTTGATGTACTGGTTAAAATTAGTACACGGGTGAGGGTAAAGTTTCGGGTGAGTGTCATGGTTAGGTTTCAGGTTAGGGTTAGGGTTAGGGAATGGAGAGGGATTAGGGTACAGGTTAGGGTACCGCTGCGGTTTAGTGTTAGCGTACGTATGAGGACACGAGTTAGTCTTGGTGTCCTGGTTAAGATTAGGGCACGGGTGAGGGTAAGGCTTCGGGTGAGGGTCAGGGTTAGGATTCGGGTTAGGGTTAGGGTTAGGGAATGGAGAGGGATTAGGGTACATGTTAGTGTACGACAATGCTTAAGTGTTAGCGTAAGTGTGAGGGCACGAGTTAGTGTTGGTGTACTGGTTAAGACAAGGGCACCGATGAGGGTAAGGCCTCGGAAAAGGGTCACGTTCAGGGTTTCGCTTAGGGTTAGGGTTAGGGAATGGGGAGGGATTAGGGTACAGGATAGGGTACGACAATGCTTAAGGGTTAGCGTACGTTTGAGGGCATGAGTTAGTCTTTGTGTACTGGTTGAGGTTAGGGCATTGGTTAGGGTAGGGCATCGGAAGTGGGTCAGGTTTAGGGATGGGGTTAGGGTTAGGGTTAAGGAATGGGGAGGGATTAAGGTACAATTTAGGGTACGACAACGCTTAAGGTTTAGCGTACGTGTGAGGGCACGAGTTAGTGTTGTTCTCCTCGTTAAGATTAGGGCATGGGTGAGGGTAAGGCTACGGGTGAGGGTCAGTGTTAGGATTCGTGTTAGGGTTAGGGTTAAGGAATGCAGAGGTATTAGGGTGCAGCTTAGCGTACGACAGTGCTTAAGGGTTAGCGTTCGTGTGAGGGCAAGGGTTAGTGTTAGTGTCCTGGTTAAGATTAGGGCACTGGTGAGGGTAAGGCTTCAGGTGAAGGTCAGGGTTAGGATTCGGGTTAGGGTTAGTGTTAGGGAATGGGGAGGGATTAAGGTACAGTTTAGGGTACGACAACGATTAAGTGTTAGCGTACGTGTGAGGGCACGAGTTAGTGTGGGTGTCCTGGTTAAGATTAGGGCACGGGTGAGGGTAACGTTTCGGGTGAGGGTCAGGGATAGAATTCGTGTTAGGGTTAGGGTTTGGGAATGGAGAGATATTAGGGCACAGTTTAGGGTACCACAACGCTTAAGGTTTAGCGTACGTGTGAGGTCACTAGTTAGTGTTAGTGTACTGCTTACGATTAGGGCACGGGTGAGGGTAAGGTCTCGGAAGAGGGTCACGTTAAGGGTTAGGATTAGGGTTAGGGTTAGGGAATGGGGATTGATTAGGGTACAGGTTAGGGTACGGCAATGGCTTAGGTTTACCGTACGTTAGAGGGCATGGGTTAGTGTTGATGTACTGGTTAAAATTAGGACACGGGTGAGGGTAAAGTTTCGGGTGAGTGTCATGGTTAGGTTTCAGGGTAGGGTTAGGGTTAGGGAATGGAGAGGGATTAGGGTACAGGTTAGGGTACCGCTGCGATTTAGTGATAGCGTACGTGTGAGGGCACGAGTTAATCTTGGTGTCCTGGTTAAGATTAGGGCACGGGCGAGGGTAAGGCTTCGGGTGAGTGTCAGGGTTAGGATTCGGGTTAGGGTTAGGGTTAGGGAATGGAGAGGGATTAGGGTGCATGTTAGGGTACGACAATGCTTAAGGGTTAGCGTAAGTGTGAGGGCACGTGTTAGTGTTGGTGTACTGGTTAAGACAAGGGCACCGATGAGGGTAAGGCCTCGGAAAAGGGTCACGTTCAGGGTTTCGCTTAGGGTTAGGGTTAGGGAATGGGGAGGCAATAGGGTACAGAATAGGGTACGTCAATGCTTAAGGGTTAGCGTACGTTTGAGGGCATGAGTTAGTGTTTGTGTACTGGTTAAGATTAGGGCATTGGTTAGGGTAGGGCATCGGAAGTGGGTCAGTTTTAGGGATGGGGTTAGGGTTAGGGTTAAGGAATGGGGAGGGATTAGGGTACAATTTAGGGTACGACAACGCTTAAGGTTTAGCGTACGTGTGAGGGCACGAGTTAGTGTTGGTGTCCTGGTAAAGATTAGGGCACGGGTGAGGGTAAGGCTTCGGGTGAGGGTCAGGGTAAGGATTCGTGTTAGGGTTAGGGTTAAGGAATGCAGAGGGATTAGGGTACAGCTTAGGGTACGACAGTGCTTAAGGGTTAGCGTTCGTGTGAGGGCAAGGGTTAGTGTTAGTGTCCTGGTTAAGATTAGGGCACGGGTGAGGGTAAGGCTTCAGGTGAGGGTCAGAGTTAGGATTCGGGTTAGGGTTAGGGTTAGGGAATGGGGAGGGATTAGGGTACAGTTTAGGGTACGACAACGATTAAGGGTTAGCGTACGTGTGAGGGCACGAGTTAGTGTTGGTGTCCTGGTTAAGATTAAGGCACGGGTGAGGGTAAGGTTTCGGGTGAGGGTCACGGATAGAATTCGTGTTAGGTTTAGGGTTAGGGAATGGGGAGATATTAGGGCACAGTTTAGGGTACCACAACGCTTAAGGTTTAGCGTACGTGTGAGGTCACTAGTTAGTGTTAGTGTACTGCTTACGATTAGGGCACGGGTGAGGGTAAGGCCTCGGAAGAGGGTCACATTAAGGTTAGGGTTATGGTTAGGGTTAGGGAATGGGGATTGATTAGGGTAAAGGTTAGTGTACGGCAATGGCTTAGGGTTTAGCGTACGTTAGAGGGCATGGGTTAGTGTTGATGTACTGGTTAAAATTAGGACACGGGTGAGGGTAAAGTTTCGGGTGAGTGTCATGGTTAGGTTTCAGGTTAGGGTTAGGGTTAGGGAATGGAGAGGGATTAGGGTACAGGTTAGGGTACTGCTGCGGTTTAGTGTTAGCATACGTGTGAGGGCACGAGTTAGTCTTGGTGTCCTGGTTAAGATTAGGGCACGGGTGAGTGTAAGGCTTCGGGGGAGGGTCAGGGTTAGGATTCGGGTTACGGTTAGGGTTCGGGAATGGAGAGGGATTAGGGTACAGGTTAGGGTACGACAATGCTTAAGGGTTAGCGTAAGTGTGAGGGCACGAGTTAGTGTTGGTGTACTGGTTAAGACAAAGGCACCGATGAGGGTAAGGCCTCGGTAAAGGGTCACATTCAGGGTTTCGCTTAGGGTTAGGGTTAGGGAATGGGGAGGGATTAGGGTACAGGATAGGGTACGACAATGCTTAAGGGTTAGCGTACGTTTGAGGGCATGAGTTAGTGTTTGTGTACTGGTTAAGGTTAGGGCATTGGTTAGCGTAGGGCATCGGAAGTCGGTCAGGTTTAGGGATGGGGTTAGGGTTAGGGTTAAGGAATGGGGAGGGATTAGGGTACAATTTAGGGAACGACAACGCTTAAGGTTTAGTGTTCGTGTGAGGGCACGAGTTAGTGTTGGTGTCCTGGTTAAGATTAGGGCACGGATGAGGGTAAGGCTTCGGGTGAGGGTCAGGGTTAGGATTCGGTTTAGGGTTAGGGTTAAGGAATGCAGAGGGTTTAGGGTACAGCTTAGGGTACGACAGTGCTTAAGGGTTAGCGTTCGTGTGAGGGCAAGGGTTAGTGTTAGTGTCCTGGTTAAGATTAGGGCACGGGGGAGGGTAAGGCTTCAGCTGAGGGTCAGGGTTAGGATTCGGTTTAGGGTTAGGGTTAGGGAATGGGGAGGGATTAGGGTACAATTTTGGGTACGACAACGCTTAAGGTTTAGCGTACGTGTGAGGTCACTCGTTAGTGTTAGTGTACTGCTTACGATTAGGGCACGGGTGAGGGTAAGGCCTCGGAAGATGGTCACGTTAAGGGTTAGGGTTAGGGTTAGGGTTAGGGAATGGGGATTGATTAGGGTACAGGTTAGGGTACAGCAATGGCTTAGGGTTAGCGTACGTTAGAGGGCATGGGTTAGTGTTGATGTACTGGTTAAAATTAGGACACGGGTGAGGGTAAAGTTTCCGGTGAGTGTCATGGTTATGTTTCAGGTTAGGGTTAGGGTTACGGAATGGAGAGGGATTAGGGTACAGTTTAGGGTACTGCTGCGGTTTAGTGTTAGCATACGTGTGAGGGCACGAGTTAGTCTTGGTGTCCTGGTTAAGATTAGGGCACGGGTGAGTGTAAGGCTTCGGGTGAGGGTCAGGGTTAGGATTCTGGTTAGGGTTAGGGTTCGGGAATGGAGAGGGATTAGGGTACAGGTTAGGGTACGACAACGATTAAGGGTTAGCGTACGTGTGAGGGCACGAGTTAGTGTTGGTGTCCTGGTTAAGATTAGGGCACGGGTGAGGGTAAGGTTTCGGGTGAGGGTCAGGGATAGAATTCGGGTTAAGGTTATGGTTAGGGAATGGGGAGATATTAGGGCACAATTTAGGGTACCACAACCCTTAAGTTTTAGCGTACGTGTGAGGGCACGAGTAAGTGTTGGTGTCCTGGTTAAGATTAGGGCACGGGTGAGGGTAAGGTTTCGGGTGAGGGTCAGGGATAGAATTCGTGTTAGGTTTAGTGTTAGGGAATGGGGAGATATTAGGGCACAGTTTAGGGTACCACAACGCTTAAGGTTTAGCGTACGTGTGAGGTCACTAGTTAGTGTTAGTGTACTGCTTACGATTAGGGCACGGGTGAGGGTAAGGCCTCGGAAGAGGGTCACGTTAAGGTTAGGTTTATGGTTAGGGTTGGGGAATGGGGATTGATTAGGGTACAGGTTAGTGTACGGCAATGGCTTAGGGTTAGCGTACGTTAGAGGGCATGGGTTAGTGTTGATGTACTGGTTAAAATTAGGACACGGGTGAGGGTAAAGTTTCGGGTGAGTGTCATGGTTAGGTTTCAGGTTAGGGTTAGGGTTAGGGAATGGAGAGGGATTAGGGTACAGGTTAGGGTACGACAATGCTTAAGGGTTAGCGTAAGTGTGAGGGCACGAGTTAGTGTTGGTGTACTGGTTAAGACAAAGGCACCGATGAGTGTAAGGCCTCGGAAAAGGGTAACGTTCAGGGTTTCGCTTAGGGTTAGGGTTAGGGAATGGGGAGGGATTAGGGTACAGGATAGGGTACGACAACGCTTAAGGTTTAGCGTACGTGTGAGGGCACGAGTTAGTCTTGGTGTCCTGGTTAAGATTAGGGCACGGGTGAGGGTAAGGCTTCGGGTGAGGGTCAGGGTTAGGATTCGGGTTAGGGTTAGGTTTAGGGAATGGGGATTGATTAGGGTACAGGTTAGGGTACGGCAATGTCTTAGGGTTAGCGTACGTTAGAGGGCATGGGTTAGTGTTGATGTACTGGTTAAAATTAGGACACGGGTGAGGGTAAAGTTTCGGGTGAGTGTCATGGTTAGGTTTCAGGTTAGGGTTAGGGTTAGGGAATGGAGAGGGATTAGGGTACAGGTTAGGGTACCGCTGCGGTTTAGTGTTAGCGTACGTGTGAGGTCACGAGTTAGTCTTGGTGTCCTGGTTCAAATAAGGGAACGGGTGAGGGTAAGGCTTCGGGTGAGGGTCAGGGTTAGGATTCGGGTTAGGGTTAGAGTTAGGGAATGCAGAGGGATTAGGGTACAGGTTAGGGTACGACAATGCTTAAGGGTTAGCGTAAGTGTGAGGGCACGAGTTAGTGTTGGTGTACTGGTTAAGACAAGGGCACCGATGAGGGTAAGGCCTCGGAAAAGTGTCACGTTCAGTCTTTCGCTTAGGGTTAGGGTTAGGGAATTCGGAGGGATTAGGGTACAGGATAGGGTACGACAATGCTTAAGGGTTAGCATACGTTTGAGAGCATGAGTTAGTGTTTGTGTACTGGTTAAGGTTAGGGCATTGGTTAGGGTAGGGCATCGGAAGTGGGTCAGGTTTAGGGATGGGGTTAGGGTTAGGGTTAAGGAATGGGGAGGGATTAGGGTACAATTTAGGGTACGACAACGCTTAAGGTTTAGTGTACGTGTGAGGGCACGAGTTAGTGTTGGTGTCCTTGTTAAGATTAGGGCACGGATGAGGGTAAGGCTTCGGGTGAGGTTCAGGGTTAGTATTCGGTTTAGGGTTAGGGTTAAGGAATGCAGAGGGATTAGGGTACAGCTTAGGGTATGACAGTGCTTAAGGATTAGCGTTCGTGTGAGGGCAAGGGTTAGTGTTAGTGTCCTGGTTAAGATTATGGCACGGGTGAGGGTAAGGCTTCAGGTGAGGGTCAGGGTTAGGATCCGGGTTAGGGTTAGGGTTAGGGAATGGGGAGGGATTAGGGTACAGTTTTGGGTACGACAACGATTAATGGTTAGCGTACGTGTGAGGGCACGAGTTAGTGTTGGTGTCCTGGTTAAGATTAGGGCACGGGTGAGGGTAAGGTTTAGGGTGAGGGTCAGGGATAGAATTCGGGTTAGGGTTAGGGTTAGGGAATGGGGAGATATTAGGGCACAGTTTAGGGTACCACAACGCTTAAGGTTTAGCGTACGTTTCAGGTCACTAGTTAGTGTTAGTGTACTGCTTACGATTAGGGCACGGGTGAGGGTGAGGCCTCGGAAGAGTGTCACGTTAAGGGTTAGGGTTAGGGCTAGGGTTAGGGAATGGGGATTGCTTAGGGCACAGGTTAGTGTACGGCAATGGCTTAGGGTTAGCGTACGTTAGAGGGCATGGGTTAGTGTTGATGTACTGGTTAAAATTAAGACACGGGTGAGGGTAAAGTTTCGGGTGAGTGTCATGGTTAGGTTTCAGGTTAGGGTTAGGGTTAGGGAATGGAGAGGCATTAGGGTACAGGTTAGTTTACCGCTGCGGTTTAGTGTTAGCATACGTGTGAGGGCACAAGTTAGTCTTGGTGACCTGGTTAAGATTAGGGCACGGGTGAGGGTAAGGCTTCGGGTGAGGGTCAGGGTTAGGATTCGGATTAGGGTTAGGGTTTGGGAATGGAGAGGGATTAGGGTACAGGTTAGGTTACGACAATGCTTAAGGGTTAGCGTAAGTGTGAGGGCACGAGTTAGTGTTGGTGTACTGGTTAAGACAAAGCACCGATGAGGGTAAGGCCTCAGAAAAGGGTCACGTTCAGGGTTTCGCTTAGGGTTAGGGTTAGGGAATGCGGAGGGATTAGGGTACAGGATAGGGTATGACAATGCTTAAGGGTTAGCGTACGTTTGAGGGCATGAGTTAGTGTTTGTGTACTGGTTAAGGTTAGGGCATTGGTTAGGGTAGGGCATCGGAAGTGGGTCAGGTTTAGGGATGGGGTTAGGGTTAGGGTTAAGGAATGGGGAGGGATTAGGGTACAATTTAGGGTACGACAACGCTTAAGGTTTAGCATACGTGTGAGGGCACGAGTTAGTGTTGGTGTCCTGGTTAAGATTAGGGCACGGGTGAGGGTAAGGAGTCGGGTGAGGGTCAGGGTTAGGTTTCGGGTTAGGGTTAGGGTTAGTTAATGGAGAGGGATTAGGGTACAGTTTAGGGTATGACAACGATTAAGGGTTAGTGTACGTGTGAGGGGACGAGTTAGTGTTGGTGTCCTGGTTAAGATTAGGGCACGGGTGAGGGTAAGGTTTCGGGTGAGGGTCAGGGATAGAATTCGGGTTAGGGTTAGGGCTAGGGAATGGGGAGATATTAGGGCACTGTTTAGGGTACCACAACGCTTAAGGTTTAGCGTACGTGTGAGGTCACTAGTTAGTGTTAGTGTACTGCTTACGATTAGGGCACGGGTGAGGCTAAGGCCTCGGAAGAGGGTCACGTTAAGGTTTAGGGTTAGGGTTAGGGAATGGGGATTGATTAGGGTACAGGTTAGGGTACGGCAATGGCTTAGGGTTAGCATACGTTAGAGGGCATGGGTTAGTGTTGATGTACTGGTTAAAATTAGTACACGGGTGAGGGTAAAGTTTCGGGTGAGTGTCATGGTTAGGTTTCAGGTTAGGGTTAGGGTTAGGGAATGGAGAGGGATTAGGGTACAGGTTAGGGCACCGCTGCGGTTTAGTGTTAGCGTACGTATGAGGACACGAGTTAGTCTTGGTGTCCTGGTTAAGATTAGGGCACGGGTGAGAGTAAGGCTTCGGGTGAGGGTCAGGGTTAGGATTCGGGTTAGGGTTAGGGTTAGGGAATGGAGAGGGATTAGGGTACATGTTAGTGTACGACAATGCTTAAGTGTTAGCGTAAGTGTGAGGGCACGAGTTAGTGTTGGTGTACTGGTTAAGACAAGGGCACCGATGAGGGTAAGGCCTCGGAAAAGGGTCACGTTCAGGGTTTCGCTTAGGGTTAGGGTTAGGGAATGGGGAGGGATTAGGGTACAGGATAGGGTACGACAATGCTTAAGGGTTAGCGTACGTTTGAGGGCATGAGTTAGTCTTTGTGTACTCGTTGAGGTTAGGGCATTTGTTAGGGTAGGGCATCGGAAGTGGGTCAGGTTTAGGGATGGGGTTAGGGTTAGGGTTAAGGAATGGGGAGGGATTAAGGTACAATTTAGGGTACGACAACGCTTAAGGTTTAGCGTACATGTGAGGGCACAAGTTAGTGTTGTTGTCCTCGTTAAGATTAGGGCATGGGTGAGGGTAAGGCTACGGATGAGGGTCAGTGTTAGGATTCGTGTTAGGGTTAGGGTTAAGGAATGCAGAGGTATTAGGGTGCAGCTTAGCGTACGACAGTGCTTAAGGGTTAGCGTTCGTGTGAGGGCAAGGGTTAGTGTTAGTGTCCTGGTTAAGATTAGGGCACTGGTGAGGGTAAGGCTTCAGGTGAGGGTCAGGGTTAGGATTCGGGTTAGGGTTAGGGTTTGGGAATGGAGAGGGATTAGGGTACAGGTTAGGTTACGACAATGCTTAAGGGTTAGCGTAAGTGTGAGGGCACGAGTTAGTGTTGGTGTACTGGTTAAGACAAAGCACCGATGAGGGTAAGGCCTCAGAAAAGGGTCACGTTCAGGGTTTCGCTTAGGGTTAGGTTTAGGGAATGCGGAGGGATTAGGGTACAGGATAGGGTATGACAATGCTTAAGGGTTAGCGTACGTTTGAGGGCATGAGTTAGTGTTTGTGTACTGGTTAAGGTTAGGGCATTGGTTAGGGTAGGGCATCGGAAGTGGGTCAGGTTTAGGGATGGGGTTAGGGTTAGGGTTAAGGAATGGGGAGGGATTAGGGTACAATTTAAGGTACGACAACGCTTAAGGTTTAGCATACGTGTGAGGGCACGAGTTAGTGTTGGTGTCCTGGTTAAGATTAGGGCACGGGTGAGGGTAAGGAGTCGGGTGAGGGTCAGGGTTAGGTTTCGGGTTAGGGTTAGGGTTAGTTAATGGAGAGGGATTAGGGTACAGTTTAGGGTATGACAACGATTAAGGGTTAGTGTACGTGTGAGGGGACGAGTTAGTGTTGGTGTCCTGGTTAAGATTAGGGCACGGGTGAGGGTAAGGTTTCGGGTGAGGGTCAGGGATAGAATTCGGGTTAGGGTTAGGGCTAGGGAATGGGGAGATATTAGGGCACTGTTTAGGGTACCACAACGCTTAAGGTTTAGCGTACGTGTGAGGTCACTAGTTAATGTTAGTGTACTGCTTACGATTAGGGCACGGGTGAGGCTAAGGCCTCGGAAGAGGGTCACGTTAAGGTTTAGGGTTAGGGTTAGGGAATGGGGATTGATTAGGGTACAGGTTAGGGTACGGCAATGGCTTAGGGTTAGCATACGTTAGAGGGCATGGGTTAGTGTTGATGTACTGGTTAAAATTAGTACACGGGTGAGGGTAAAGTTTGGGGTGAGTGTCATGGTTAGGTTTCAGGTTAGGGTTAGGGTTAGGGAATGGAGAGGGATTAGGGTACAGGTTAGGGTACCGCTGCGGTTTAGTGTTAGCGTACGTATGAGGACACGAGTTAGTCTTGGTGTCCTGGTTAAGATTAGGGCACGGGTGAGGGTAAGGCTTCGGGTGAGGGTCAGGGTTAGGATTCGGGTTAGGGTTAGGGTTAGGGAATGGAGAGGGATTAGGGTACATGTTAGCGTACGACAATGCTTAAGTGTTAGCGTAAGTGTGAGGGCACGAGTTAGTGTTGGTGTACTGGTTAAGACAAGGGCACCGATGAGGGTAAGGCCTCGGAAAAGGGTCACGTTCAGGGTTTCGCTTAGGGTTAGGGTTAGGGAATGGGGAGGGATTAGGGTACAGGATAGGGTACGACAATGCTTAAGGGTTAGCGTACGTTTGGGGGCATGAGTTAGTCTTTGTGTACTGGTTGAGGTTAGGGCATTGGTTAGGGTAGGGCATCGGAAGTGGGTCAGGTTTAGGGATGGGGTTAGGGTTAGGGTTAAGGAATGGGGAGGGATTAAGGTACAATTTAGGGTATGACAACGCTTAAGGTTTAGCGTACGTGTGAGGGCACGAGTTAGTGTTGTTGTCCTTGTTAAGATTAGGGCATGGGTGAGGGTAAGGCTACGGGTGAGGGTCAGTGTTAGGATTCGTGTTAGGGTTAGGGTTAAGGAATGCAGAGGTATTAGGGTGCAGCTTAGCGTACGACAGTGCTTAAGGGTTAGCGTTCGTGTGAGGGCAAGGGTTAGTGTTAGTGTCCTGGTTAAGATTAGGGCACTGGTGAGGGTAAGGCTTCAGGTGAAGGTCAGGGTTAGGATTCGGGTTAGGGTTAGGGTTAGGGAATGGGGAGGGATTAAGGTACAGTTTAGGGTACGACAACGATTAAGTGTTAGCGTACGTGTGAGGGCACGAGTTAGTGTGGGTGTCCTGGTTAAGATTAGGGCACGGGTGAGGGTAATGTTTCGGGTGAGGGTCAGGGATAGAATTCGTGTTAGGGTTAGGGTTTGGGAATGGAGAGATATTAGGGCACAGTTTAGGGTACCACAACGCTTAAGGTTTAGCGTACGTGTGAGGTCACTAGTTAGTGTTCGTGTACTGCTTACGATTAGGGCACGGGTGAGGGTAAGGTCTCGGAAGAGGGTCACGTTAAGGGTTAGGATTAGGGTTAGGGTTAGGGAATGGGGATTGATTAGGGTACAGGTTAGGGTACGGCAATGGCTTAGGGTTAGCGTACGTTAGAGGGCATGGGTTAGTGTTGATGTACTGGTTAAAATTAGGACACGGGTGAGGGTAAAGTTTCGGGTAAGTGTCATGGTTAGGTTTCAGGGTAGGGTTAGGGTTAGGGAATTGAGAGGGATTAGGGTACAGGTTAGGGTACCGCTGCGGTTTAGTGATAGCGTACGTGTGAGGGCACGAGTTAATCTTGGTGTCCTGGTTAAGATTAGGGCACGGGCGAGGGTAAGGCTTCGGGTGAGTGTCAGGGTTAGGATTCGGGTTAGGGTTAGGGTTAGGGAATGGAGAGGGATTAGGGTACATTTTAGGGTACGACAATGCTTAAGGGTTAGCGTAAGTGTGAGGGCACGAGTTAGTGTTGGTGTACTGGTTAAGACAAGGGCACCGATGAGGGTAAGGCCTCGGAAGAGGGTCACGTTCAGGGTTTCGCTTAGGGTTAGGGTTAGGGAATGGGGAGGCAATAGGGTACAGGATAGGGTACGTCAATGCTTAAGGGTTAGCATACGTTTGAGGGCATGAGTTAGTGTTTGTGTACTGGTTAAGATTAGGGCATTGGTTAGGGTAGGGCATCGGAAGTGGGTCAGTTTTAGGGATGGGGTTAGGGTTAGGGTTAAGGAATGGGGAGGGATTAGGGTACAATTTAGGGTACGACAACGCTTAAGGTTTAGCGTACGTGTGAGGGCACGAGTTAGTGTTGGTGTCCTGGTTAAGATTAGGGCACGGGTGAGGGTAAGGCTTCGGGTGAGGGTCAGGGTTAGGATTCGTGTTAGGGTTAGGGTTAAGGAATGCAGAGGGATTAGGGTACAGCTTAGGGTACGACAGTGCTTAAGGGTTAGCGTTCGTGTGAGGGCAAGGGTTAGTGTTAGTGTCCTGGTTAAGATTAGGTCACGGGTGAGGGTAAGGCTTCAGGTGAGGGTCAGAGTTAGGATTCGGGTTAGGGTTAGGGTTAGGGAATGGGGAGGGATTAGGGTACAGTTTACGGTACGACAACGATTAAGGGTTAGCGTACGTGTGAGGGCACGAGTTAGTGTTGGTGTCCTGGTTAAGATTAGGGCACGGGTGAGGGTAAGGTTTCGGGTGAGGGTCAGGGATAGAATTCGGGTTAGGGTTAGGGAATGGGGAGATATTAGGGCACAGTTTAGGGTACCACAACGCTTAAGGTTTAGCGTACGTGTGAGGTCACTAGTTAGTGTTAGTGTACTGCTTACGATTAGGGCACGGGTGAGGCTAAGGCCTCGGAAGAGGGTCACGTTAAGGGTTAGGTTTAGGGTTAGGGTTAGGGAATGGGGATTGATTAGGGTACAGGTTAGGGTACGGAAATGGCTTAGGGTTAGCGTACGTTAGAGGGCATGGGTTAGTGTTGATGTACTGGTTAAAATTAGGACACGGGTGAGGGTAAAGTTTCGGGTGAGTGTCATGGTTAGGTTTCAGGTTAGGGTTAGGGTTAGGGAATGGAGAGGGATTAGGGTACAGGTTAGGGGACCGCTGCGGTTTAGTGTTAGCGTACGTGTGAGGGCACGAGTTAGTCTTGGTGTCCTGGTTAAGATTAGGGCACGGGTGAAGGTAAGGCTTCGGGTGAGGGTCAGGTTTAGGATTCGGGTTAGGGTTAGGGTTAGGGAATGGAGAGGGACTAGGGTACATGTTAGTGTACGACAATGCTTAAGTGTTAGCGTAAGTGTGAGGGCACGAGTTAGTGTTGGTGTACTGGTTAAGACAAGGGCACCGATGAGGGTAAGGCCTCGGAAAAGGGTCACGTTCAGGGTTTCGCTTAGGGTTAGGGTTAGGGAATGGGAAGGGATTAGGGTACAGGATAGGGTACTGTTGCGGTTTAGTGTTAGCATACGTGTGAGGGCACGAGTTAGTCTTGGTGTCCTGGTTAAGATTAGGGCACGGGTGAGTGTAAGGCTTCGGGTTAGGTTCAGGGTTAGGATTCGGGTTAGGGTTAGTGTTCGGGAATGGAGAGGGATTAGGGTACGACAATGCTTAAGGGTTAGCGTAAGTGTGAGGGCACGAGTTAGTGTTGGTGTACTGGTTAAGACAACGGCACCGATGAGGGTAAGGCCTCGGAAAAGGGTCACATTCAGGGTTTCGCTTAGGGTTAGGGTTAGGGAATGGGGAGGGATTAGGGTACAGGATAGGGTACGACAATGCTTAAGGGTTAGCGTATGTTTGAGGGCATGAGTTAGTGGTTGTGTACTGGTTAATGTTAGGGCATTGGTTAGGGTAGGGCATCGGAAGTGGGTCAGGTTTAGGGATGGGGTTAGCGTTAGGGTTAAGGAATGGGGAGGGATTAGGGTACAATTTAGGGTACGACAACACTTAAGGTTTAGTGTACGTGTGAGGGCACGAGTTAGTGTTGGTGTCCCGGTTAAGATTAGGGCACGGATGAGGGTAAGGCTTCGGGTAAGGGTCAGGGTTAGGATTCGTGTTAGGGTTAGGGTTAAGGAATGCAGAGGGGTTAGGGTACAGCTTAGGGTACGACAGTGCTTAAGGGTTAGCGTTCGTGTGAGGGCAAGGGTTAGTGTTAGTGTCCTGGTTAAATTTAGGACACGGGTGAGGGTAAGGCTTCAGGTGAGGGTCAGAGTTAGGATTCGGGTTAGGGTTAGGGTTAGGGAATGGGGAGGGATTAGGGTACAGTTTAGGGTACGACAACGATTAAGGGTTAGCGTACGTGTGAGGGCACGATTTAGTGTTGGTGTCCTGGTTAAGATTAGGGCACGGGTGAGGGTAAGGTTTCGGGTGAGGGTCAGGGATAGAATTCGTGTTAGGGTTAGGGTTAGGGAATGGGGAGATATTAGGGCACAGTTTATGGTACCACAACGCTTAAGGTTTAGCGTACGTGTGAGGTCACTAGTTAGTGTTAGTGTGCTGCTTACGATTAGGGCACGGGCGAGGGTAAGGCCTCGGAAGAGGGCCACGTTAAGGGTTAGGTTTAAGGTTAGGGTTAGGGAATGGGGATTGATTAGGGTACAGGTTAGGGTACGGCAATGGCTTAGGGTTAGCGTACGTTAGAGTGCATGGGTTAGTGTTGATGTACTGGTTAAAATTAGGACACGGGTGAGGGTAAAGTTTCGGGTGAGTGTCATGGTTAGGTTTCAGGTTAGGGTTAGGGTTAGGGAATGGAGAGGGATTAGGGTACAGGTTAGGGTACCGCTGCGGTTTAGTGATAGCGTACGTGTGAGGGCACGAGTTAGTCTTGGTGTCCTGGTTAAGATTAGGGCACGCGCGAGGGTATGGCTTCGGGTGAGGGTCAGGGTTAGGATTCGGGTTAGGGTTAGGGTTAGGGAATGGAGAGGGATTAGGGTACATGTTAGGGTACGACAATGCTTAAGGGTTAGCGTAAGTGTGGGGGCACGAGTTAGTGTTGGTGTACTGGTTAAGACAAGGGCACCGATGAGGGTAAGGCCTCGGAAAAGGGTCACGTTCAGGGTTTCGCTTAGGGTTAAGGTTAGGGAATGGGGAGGCATTATGGTACAGGATAGGGTACGACAATGCTTAAGGGTTAGCGTACGTTTGAGGGCATGAGTTAGTGTTTGTGTACTGGTTAAGATTAGGGCATTGGTTAGGGTAGGGCATCGGAAGTGGGTCAGTTTTAGGAATGGGGTTAGGGTTAGGGTTGAGGAATGGGGAGGGATTAGGGTACAATTTAGGGTACGACAACGCTTAAGGTTTAGCGTACGTGTGAGGGCACGAGTTAGTGTTGGTGTCCTGTTTAAGATTAGGGCACGGATGAGGGTAAGGCTTCAGGTGAGGGTCAGGGTTAGGATTCGGGTTAGGGTTAGTGTTAAGGAATGCAGATGGATTACGGTACAGCTTAGGGTACGACAGTGCTTAAGGGTTAGCGTTCGTGTGAGGGCAAAGGTTAGTGTTAGTGTCCTGGTTAAGATTAGGGCACGGGTGAGGGTAAGGCTTCAGGTGAGGGTCAGGGTTAGGATTCGGGTTAGGGTTAGGGTTAGGGAATGGGGAGGGATTAGGGTACAGTTTAGGGTACGACAACGATTAAGTGTTAGCGTACGTGTGAGGGCACGAGTTAGTGTTGGTGTCCTGGTTAAGATTAGGGCACGGGTGAGGGTAAGGTTTCGGGTGAGGGTCAGGGATAGAATTCGGGTTAGGGTTAGGGTTAGGGAATGGGGAGATATTAGGGCACAGTTTAGGGTACCACAACGCTTAAGGTTTAACGTACGTGTGAGGTCACTAGTTAGTGTTAGTGTACTGCTTACGATTAGGGCACGGGTGAGGCTAAGGCCTCGGAAGAGGGTCACGTTAAGGGTTAGGTTTAGGGTTAGGGTTAGGGAATGGGGATTGATTAGGGTACAGGTTAGGGTACGGAAATGGCTTAGGGTTAGCGTACGTTAGAGGGCATGGGTTAGTGTTGATGTACTGGTTAAAATTAGGACACGGGTGAGGGTAAAGTTTCGGGTGAGTGTCATGGTTAGGTTTCAGGTTAGGGTTAGGGTTAGGGAATGGAGAGGGATTAGGGTACAGGTTAGGGTACCGCTGCGGTTTAGTGTTAGCGTATGTGTGAGGGCACGAGTTAGTCTTGGTGTCCTGGTTAAGATTAGGGCACGGGTGAAGGTAAGGCTTCGGGTGAGGGTCAGGTTTAGGATTCGGGTTAGGGTTAGGGTTAGGGAATGGAGAGGGATTAGGATACATGTTAGTGTACGACAATGCTTAAGTGTTAGCGTAAGTGTGAGGGCACGAGTTAGTGTTGGTGTACTGGTTAAGACAAGGGCACCGATGAGGGTAAGGACTCGGAAAAGGGTCACGTTCAGGGTTTCGCTTAGGGTTAGGGTTAGGGAATGGGGAGGGATTAGGGTACAGGATAGGGTACTGCTGCGGTTTAGTGTTAGCATACGTGTGAGGGCACGAGTTAGTCTTGGTGTCCTGGTTAAGATTAGGGCACGGGTGAGTGTAAGGCTTCGGGTGAGGTTCAGGGTTAGGATTCGGGTTAGGGTTAGAGTTCGGGAATGGAGAGGGATTAGGGTACGACAATGCTTAAGGGTTAGCGTAAGTGTGAGGGCACGAGTTAGTGTTGGTGTACTTGTTAAGACAACGGCACCGATGAGGGTAAGGCCTCGGAAAAGGGTCACATTCAGGGTTTCGCTTAGGGTTAGGGTTAGGGAATGGGGAGGGAATAGGGTACAGGATAGGGTACGACAATGCTTAAGGGTTAGCGTACGTTTGAGGGCATGAGTTAGTGTTTGTGTACTGGTTAATGTTAGGGCATTGGTTAGGGTAGGGCATCGGAAGTGGGTCAGGTTTAGGGATGGGGTTAGCGTTAGGGTTAAGGAATGGGGAGGGATTAGGGTACAATTTAGGGTACGACAACACTTAAGGTTTAGTGTACGTGTGAGGGCACGAGTTAGTGTTGGTGTCCTGGTTAAGATTAGGGCACGGATGAGGGTAAGGCTTCGGGTGAGGGTCAGGGTTAGGATTCGTGTTAGGGTTAGGGTTAAGGAATGCAGAGGGATTAGGGTACAGCTTAGGGTACGACAGTGCTTAAGGGTTAGCGTTCCTGTGAGGGCAAGGGTTAGTGTTAGTGTCCTGGTTAAGATTAGGACACGGGTGAGGGTAAGGCTTCAGGTGAGGGTCAGAGTTAGGATTCGGGTTAGGGTTAGGGTTAGGGAATGGGGAGGGATTAAGGTACAGTTTAGGGTACGACAACGATTAAGGGTTAGCGTACGTGTGAGGGCACGATTTAGTGTTGGTGTCCTGGTTAAGATTAGGGCACGGGTGAGGGTAAGGTTTCAGGTGAGGGTCAGGGATAGAATTCGTGTTAGGGTTAGGGTTAGGGAATGGGGAGATATTAGGGCACAGTTTAGGGTACCACAACGCTTAAGGTTTAGCGTACGTGTGAGGTCACTAGTTAGTGTTAGTGTGCTGCTTACGATTAGGGCACGGGTGAGGGTAAGGCCTCGGAAGAGGGCCACGTTAAGGGTTAGGGTTAGGGTTAGGGTTAGGGAATGGGGATTCATTAGGGTACAGGTTAGGGTACGGCAATGGCTTAGGGTTAGCGTACGTTAGAGTGCATGGGTTAGTGTTGATGTACTGGTTAAAATTAGGACACGGGTGAGGGTAAAGTTTCGAGTGAGTGTCATGGTTAGGTTTCAGGTTAGGGTTAGGGTTAGGGAATGGAGAGGGATTAGGGTACAGGTTAGGGTACCGCTGCGGTTTAGTGATAGCGTACGTGTGAGGGCACGAGTTAGTCTTGGTGTCCTGGTTAAGATTAGGGCACGGGCGAGGGTATGGCTTCGGGTGAGGGTCAGGGTTAGGATTCGGATTAGGGTTAGGGTTAGGGAATGGAGAGGGATTAGGGTACATGTTAGGGTACGACAATGCTTAAGGGTTAGCGTAAGTGTGAGGGCACGAGTTAGTGTTGGTGTACTGGTTAAGACAAGGGCACCGATGAGGGTAAGGCCTCGGAAAAGGGTCACGTTCAGGGTTTCGCTTAGGGTTAGGGTTAGGGAATGGGGAGGCATTATGGTACAGGATAGGGTACGACAATGCTTAAGGGTTAGCGTACGTTTGAGGGCATGAGTTAGTGTTTGTGTACTGGTTAAGATTAGGGCATTGGTTAGGGTAGGGCATCGGAAGTGGGTCAGTTTTAGGAATGGAGTTAGGGTTAGGGTTAAGGAATGGGGAGGGATTAGGGTACAATTTAGGGTACGACAACGCTTAAGGTTTAGCGTACGTGTGAGGGCACGAGTTAGTGTTGGTGTCCTGTTTAAGATTAGGGCACGGATGAGGGTAAGGCTTCAGGTGAGGGTCAGGGTTAGGATTCGGGTTAGGGTTAGGGTTAAGGAATGCAGATGGATTAGGGTACAGCTTAGGGTACGACAGTGCTTAAGGGTTAGCGTTCGTGTGAGGGCAAAGGTTAGTGTTAGTGTCCTGGTTAAGATTAGGGCACGGGTGAGGGTAAAGCTTCAGGTGAGGGTCAGGGTTAGGATTCGGGTTAGGGTTAGGGTTAGGGAATGGGGAGGGATTAGGGTACAGTTTAGGGTACGACAACGATTAAGGGTTAGCGTACGTGTGAGGGCACGAGTTAGTGTTGGTGTCCTGGTTAAGATTAGGGCACGGGTGAGGGTAAGGTTTCGGGTGAGGGTCAGGGATAGAATTCGGGATAGGGTTAGGGTTAGGGAATGGGGAGATAGTAGGGCACAGTTTAGGGTACCACAACGCTTAAGGTTTAGCGTTCGTGTGCGGGCACGAGTTAGTGTTGGTGTCCTGGTTAAGATTAGGGCACGGGTGAGGGTAAGGTTTCGGGTGAGGGTCAGGGATAGAATACGGGTTAGGTTTAGGGTTAGGGAATGGGGAGATATTAGGGCACAGTTTAGGGTACCACAACACTTAAGGTTTAGCGTACATGTGATGTCACTAGTTAGTGTTAGTGTACTGCTTACGATTAGGGCACGGGTGACGGTAAGGCCTCGGAAGAGGGTCACGTTAAGGTTAGGGTTATGGTTAGGGTTAGGGAATGGGGATTCATTAGGGTACAGGTTAGGGTACGGCAATGGCTTAGGGTTAGCGTACGTTAGAGGGCATGGGTTAGTGTTGATGTACTGATTAAAATTAGGACACGGGTGAGGGTAAAGTTTCGGGTGAGTGTCATGGTTAGGTTTCAGGTTAGGGTTAGGGTTAGGGAACGGAGAGGGATTAGGGTACAGGTTAGGGTACGACAATGCTTAAGGGTTAGCGTAAGTGTGAGGGCACGAGTTAGTGTTGGTGTACTGGTTAAGACAAAGGCACCGATGAGGGTAAGGCCTCGGAAAAGGGTCACGTTCAGGGTTTCGGTTAGGGTTAGGCAATGGGGAGGGATTAGGGTACAGGATAGGGTACGACAACGCTTAAGGTTTAGCGTACGTGTGAGGGCACGAGTTAGTGTTGGTGTCCTGGTTAAGATTAGGGCACGGGTGAGGGTAAGGCTTCGGGTGAGTGTCAGGGTTAGGATTCGGGTTAGGGTTAGGGTTAAGGAATGCAGAGGGATTAGGGTACAGCTTAGGGTACGACTGTGCTTAAGGGTTAGCGTTCGTGTGAGGGCAAGGGTTAGTGTTAGTGTCCTGGTTAAGATTAGGGCACGGGTGAGGGTAAGGCTTCAGCTGAGGGTCAGGATTAGGATTCGGGTTAGGGTTAGGGTTAGGGAATGGGGAGGGATTAGGGTACAGTTTAGGGTACGACAACGATTAAGTGTTAGCGTACGTGTGAGGACACGAGTTAGTTTTGTTGTCCTGGTTAAGATTAGGGCACGGGTGAGGGTAAGGTTTCGGGTGAGGGTCAGGGATAGAATTCGGGTTAGGGTAAGGGTTAGGGAACGGGAAGATATTAGGGCACAGTTTAGGGTACCACAATGCTTAAGGTTTAGCGTACGTGTGAGGTCACTAGTTAGTGTTAGTGTACTGCTTACGATTAGGGCACGGGTGAGGGTAAGGCCTCAGAAGAGGGTCAAGTTAAGGGTTAGGGTTAGGGTGAGGGTTAGGGTATGGGGATTGATTAGGGTACAGGTTAGTGTACGGCAATGGCTTTGGGTTAGCGTACGTTAGAGGGCATGGGTTAGTGTTGATGTACTGGTTAAAATTAGGACACGGGTGAGGGTAAAGTTTCGGGTGAGTGTCATGGTTAGGTTTCAGGTTAGTGTTAGGGTTAGGGAATGGAGAGGGATTAGGGTACAGGTTAGGGTACGACAATGCTTAAGGGTTAGCGTAAGTGTGAGGGCACGAGTTAGTGTTGGTGTCCTGGTTAAGATTACGGCACGGGTGAGGGTAAGGCTTCAGGTGAGGGTCAGGATTAGGATTCGGGTTAGGGTTAGGGTTAGGGAATGGGGAGTGATTAGGGTACAGTTTAGGGTACGACAACGATTAAGTGTTAGCGTACGTGTGAGGACACGAGTTAGTGTTGTTGTCCTGGTTAAGATTAGGGCACGGGTGAGGGTAAGGTTTCGGGTGAGGGTCAGGGATAGAATTCGTGTTAGGGTTAGTGTTAGGGAATGGGGAGATATTAGGGCACAGTTTAGGGTACCACAACGCTTAAGGTTTAGCGTACGTGTGAGGTCCCTAGTTAGTGTTAGTGTACTGGTTACAATTAGGGTACGGGTGAAGGTAAGGCCTCAGAAGAGCGTCACGTTAAGGGTTAGGGTTAGGGTTAGGGAATGGGGATTGATTAGGGTACAGGTAATGGTACGGCAATGGCTTAGGGTTAGGGTACGTTAGAGGGCATGGGTTAATATTGATGTACTGGTTAAAATTACGACACGGGTGAGGGTAAATTTTCGGGTGAGTGTCATGGTTAGGTTTCAGGTTAGGGTTAGGATTAGGGAATGGAGAGGGATTAGGGTACAGGTTAGGGTACCGCTGCGGTTTAGTGTTAGCGTACGTGTGAGGGCACGAGTTAGTCTTGGTGTCCTGGTTAAGATTAGGGCACGGGTGAGGGTAAGGCTTCGGGTGAGGGTCAGGGTTAGGATTCGGGTTAGGGTTAGGGTTAGGGAATGGAGAGGGATTAGGGTACAGTTTAGGGTACGACAATGCTTAAGGGTTAGCATAAGTGTGAGGGCACGAGTTCGTGTTGGTGTACTGGTTAAGAGAAGGGCACCGATGAGGTTAAGGCCTCGTAAAAGGGTCACGTTCATGGTTTTGGTTAGGGTTAGGCTTAGGGAATGGGAAGGGATTAGGGTACAGGATAGGGTACGACAATGCTTAAGGGTTAGCGTACGTTTGAGGGCATGAGTTAGTGTTTGTGTACTTGTTAAGATTAGGGCATTTGTTAGGGTAGGGCATCGGAAGTGGGTCAGGTTTAGGGATGGGGTTAGGGTTAGGGTTAAGGAATGTGGAGGGATTAGGGTACAATTTAGGGTATGACAACGTTTAAGGTTTAGCGTACGTGTGAGAGCACGAGTTAGTGTTGGTGTCCTGGTTAAGATTAGGGCACGGGTGAGGGTAAGGCTTCGGGTGAGGGTCAGGGTTCGGATTCGTGTTAGGGTTAGGGTTAGGGAATGGGGAGGGATTAGGGTACAGTTTAGGGTACGACAACGATTAAGTGTTTGCGTACGTTTGAGGGCACGAGTTAGTGTTGGTGCCCTGGTTAAGTTTAGGGCACGGGTGAGGGTAAGGTTTCGGGTGAGGGTCAGGAATAGAATTCGGGTTAGGGTTAGGGTTAGGGAGTGGTGAGATATTAGGGCACAGTTTTGCGTATCACAACGCTTAAGGTTTAGCGTACGTGTGAGGTCACTAGTTAGTGTTAGTGTACTGCTTACGATTAGGGCACGGGTGACGGTAAGGCCTCGGAAGAGGGTCACGTTAATGGTTAGGGTTAGGGTTAGGGTTAGGGAATGGGGATTGATTAGTGTACAGGTTATGGTACGGCAATGGCTTAGGGTTAGCGTACGTTAGAGGTCATGGGTTAGTGTTGATGTACTGGTTAAAATTAGGACACGGGTGAGGGTAAAGTTTCGGGGGAGTGTCATGGTTAGTTTTCAGGTGAGGGTTAGGGTTAGGGAATGGAGAGGGATTAGAGTACAGGTTAGGGTACCGCTGCGGTTTAGTGTTAGCGTACGTGTGAGGGCACGAGTTATTCTTGATGTCCTGGTTAAGATTAGGGCACGGGTGAGGATAAGGCTTCGGGTGAGGTTCAGGGTTAGGGTTCGGGTTAGGGTTAGGGTTAGGAAATGGAGAGGGATTAGGGTACAGGTTGGGGTACGACAATGCTTAAGGGTTAGCGTAAGTGTGAGGACATGAGTTAGTGTGGGTATACTGGTTAAGAAAAGGGCACCGATGAAGGTAAGGCCTCGGAAAAGGGTCACCTTCAGGGTTTTGGTTAGGGTTAGGGTTAGGAAATGGGGAGGGATTAGGGTACAGGATAGGGTACGACAATGCTTAAGGGTTAGCGTACGTTTGAGGGCATGAGTTAGTGTCTGTGTACTGGTTAAGATTAGAGCATTGGTTAGGCTAGGGCATCGGAAGTGGGACAGGTTTAGGGTTGGGGTTATTGTTAGGGTTAAGGGATCGGGAGGGATTAGAGTACAATTTAGGGTACGACAACACTAAAGGTTTAGCGTACGTGTGAGGGCACGAGTTAGTGTTGGTGTCCTGGTTAAGATTAGGGCACGGATGAGGGTAAGGCTTCGGGTGAGGGTCAGGGTTAGGATTCGGGTTAGGGTTAGGGTTAAGGAATGCAGATGGATTAGGGTACAGCTTAGGGTACGACAGTGCTTAAGGGTTAGCGTTCGTGTGAGGGCAAAGGTTAGTGTTAGAGTCCTGGTTAAGATTAGGGCACGGGTGAGGGTAAGGCTTCAGGTGAGGGTCAGGGTTAGGATTCGGGTTAGGGTTAGGGTTAGGGAATGGGGAGGGATTAGGGTACAGTTTAGGGTACGACAACGATTAAGGGTTAGCGTACGTGTGAGGGCACGAGTTAGTGTTGGTGTCCTGGTTAAGATTAGGGAACGGGTGAGGGTAAGGTTTCGGGTGAGGGTCAGGGATAGAATTCGGGTTAGGGTTAGGGTTAGGGAATGGGGAGATATTAGGGCACAGTTTAGGGTACCACAACGCTTAAGGTTTAGCGTACGTGTGAGGTCACTAGTTAGTGTTAGTGTACTGCTTACGATTAGGGCACGGGTGAGGCTAAGGCCACGCAAGAGGGTCACGTTAAGGGTTAGGTTTAGGGTTAGGGTTAGGGAATGGGGATTGATTAGGGTACAGGTTAGGGTACGGAAATGGCTTAGGGTTAGCGTACGTTAGAGGGCATGGGTTAGTGTTGATGTACTGGTTAAAATTAGGACACGGGTGAGGGTAAAGTTTCGGGTGAGTGTCATGGTTAGGTTTCAGGTTAGGGTTAGGGTTAGGGAATGGAGAGGGATTAGGGTACAGGTTAGGGTACCGCTGCGGTTTAGTGTTAGCGTACGTGTGAGGGCACGAGTTAGTCTTGGTGAACTGGTTAAGATTAGGGCACGGGTGAGGGTATGGCTTCGGGTGAGGGTCAGGATTAGGATTCGGGTTAGGGTTAGGGTTAGGGAATGGAGAGGGATTAGGGTACATGTTAGTGTACGACAATGCTTAAGTGTTAGCGTAAGTGTGAGGGCACGAGTTAGTGTTGGTGAACTGTTTAAGAAAAGGGCACCGATGAGGGTAAGGCCTCGGAAAAGGGTCACGTTCAGGGTTTCGCTTAGGGTTAGGGTTAGGGAATGGGGAGGGATTAGGGTACAGGATAGGGTATTGCTGCGGTTTAGTGTTAGCATACCTGTGAGGGCACGAGTTAGTCTTGGTGTCCTGGTTAAGATTAGGGCACGGGTGAGTGTAAGGCTTCGGGTGAGGGTCAGAGTTAGGATTCGGGTAAGGGTTAGAGTTCGGGAATGGAGAGGGATTAGGGTACGACAGTGCTTAAGGGTTAGCGTAAGTGTGAGGGCACGAGTTAGTGTTGGTGTACTGGTTAAGACAAAGGCACCGATGAGGGTAAGGCCTCGGAAAACGGTCACATTCAGGGTTTCGCTTAGGGTTAGGGTTAGGGAATGGGGAGGGATTAGGGTACAGGATAGGGTACGACAATGCTTAAGGGTTAGCGTACGTTTGAGGGCATGAGTTAGTGTTTGTGTACTGGTTAAGGTTAGGGCATTGGTTAGGGTAGGGCATCGGAAGTGGGTCAGGTTTAGGGATGGGGTTAGCGTTAGGGTTAAGGAATGGGGAGGGATTAGGGTACAATTTAGGGTACGACAACACTTAAGGTTTAGTGTACGTGTGAGGGCACGAGTTAGTGTTGGTGTCCTGGTTAAGATTAGGGCACGGATGAGGGTAAGGCTTCGGGTGAGGGTCAGGGTTAGGATTCGTGTTAGGGTTAGGGTTAAGGAATGCAGAGGGATTAGGGTACAGCTTAGGGTACGACAGTGCTTAAGGGTTAGCGTTCGTGTGAGGGCAAGGGTTAGTGTTAGTGTCCTGGTTAAGATTAGGGCACGGTTGAGGGTAAGGCTTCAGGTGAGGGTCAGAGTTAGGATTCGGGTTAGGGTTAGGGTTAGGGAATGGGGAGGGATTAGGGTACAGTTTAGGGTACGACAACGATTAAGGGTTAGCGTACGTGTGAGGGCACGAGTTAGTGTTGGTGTCCTGGTTAAGATTAGGTCACGGGTGAGGGTAAAGTTTCGGGTGAGGGTCAGGGATAGAATTCGTGTTAGGGTTAGGGTTAGGGAATGGGGAGATATTAGGGCACAGTTTATGGTACCACAACGCTTAAGGTTTAGCGTACGTGTGAGGTCACTAGTTAGTGTTAGTGTGCTGCTTACGATTAGGGCACGGGTGAGGGTAAGGCCTCGGAAGAGGGCCACATTAAGGGTTAGGGTTAGGGTTAGGGTTAGGGAATGGGGATTGATTAGGGTACAGGTTAGGGTACGGCAATGGCTTAGGGTTAGCGTACGTTAGAGGGCATGGGTTAGTGTTGATGTACTGGTTAAAATTAGGACACGGGTGAGGGTAAAGTTTCGGGTGAGTGTCATGGTTAGGTTTCAGGTTAGGGTTAGGGTTAGGGAATGGAGAGGGATTAGGGTACAGGTTAGGGTACCGCTGCGGTTTAGTGATAGCGTACGTGTGAGGGCTCGAGTTAGTCTTGGTGTCCTGGTTAAGATTAGGGCACGGGCGAGGGTAAGGCTTCGGGTGAGGGTCAGGGTTAGGATTCGGGTTAGGGTTAGGGTTAGGGAATGGAGAGGGATTAGGGTACATAGTAGGGTACGACAATGCTTAAGGGTTAGCGTAAGTGTGAGGGCACGAGTTATTGTTGGTGTACTGGTTAAGACAAGGGCACCGATGAGGGTAAGGCCTCGGAAAAGGGTCACGTTCAGGGTTTCGCTTAGGGTTAGGGTTAGGGAATGAGGAGGCATTATGGTACAGGATAGGGTACGACAATGCTTAAGGGTTAGCGTACGTTTGAGGGCATGAGTTAGTGTTTGTGTACTGGTTAAGATTAGGGCACTGGTTAGGGTAGGGCATCAGAAGTGGGTCAGTTTTAGGTATGGGGTTAGGGTTAGGGTTAAGGGATGGTGAGGGATTAGGGTACAATTTAGGGTACGACAACGCTTAAGGTTTAGCGTACGTGTGAGGGCACGAGTTAGTGTTGGTGTCCTGGTTAAGATTAGGGCACGGGTGAGGGTAAGGCTTCAGGTGAGGGTCAGAGTTAGGATTCGGGTTAGGGTTAGGGTTAAGGAATGCAGATGGATTAGGGTACAGCTTAGGGTACGACAGTGCTTAAGGGTTAGCGTTCGTGTGAGAGCAAAGGTTAGTGTTAGTGTCCTGGTTAAGATTAGGGCACGGGTGAGGGTAAAGCTTCAGGTGAGGGTCAGGGTTAGGATTCGGGTTAGGGTTAGGGTTAGGGAATGGGGAGGGATTAGGGTACAGTTTAGGGTACGACAACGATTAAGGGTTAGCGTACGTGTGAGGGCACGAGTTAGTGTTGGTGTCCTGGTTAAGATTAGGGCACGGGTGAGGGTAAGGTTTCGGGTGAGGGTCAGGGATAGAATTCGGGTTAGGGTTAGGGTTAGGGAATGGGGAGATAGTAGGGCACAGTTTAGGGTACCACAACGCTTAAGGTTTAGCGTTCGTGTGAGGGCACGTGTTAGTGTTGGTGTCCTGGTTAAGATTAGGGCACGGGTGAGGGTAAGGTTTCGGGTGAGGGTCAGGGATAGAATACGGGTTAGGTTTAGGGTTAGGGAATGGGGAGATATTAGGGCACAGTTTAGGGTACCACAACACTTAAGGTTTAGCGTACGTGTGATGTCACTAGTTAGTGTTAGTGTACTGCTTACGATTAGGGCACGGGTGAGGGTAAGGCCTCGGAAGAGGGTCACGTTAAGGTTAGGGTTATGGTTAGGGTTAGGGAATGGGGATTGATTAGGGTACAGTTTAGGGTACGGCAATGGCTTAGGGTTAGCGTACGTTAGAGGGCATGGGTTAGTGTTGATGTACTGATTAAAATTAGGACACGGGTGAGGGTAAAGTTTCGGGTGAGTGTCATGGTTAGGTTTCAGGTTAGGGTTAGGGTTAGGGAATGGAGAGGGATTAGGGTACAGGTTAGGGTACAACAATGCTTAAGGGTTAGCGTAAGTGTGAGGGCACGAGTTAGTGTTGGTGTACTGGTTAAGACAAAGGCACCGATGAGGGTAAGGCCTCGGAAAAGGGTCACGTTCAGGGTTTCGCTTAGGGTTAGGGTTAGGGAATGGGGAGGGATTAGGGTACAGGATAGGGTACGACAACACTTAAGGTTTAGCGTACGTGTGAGGGCACGAGTTAGTGTTGGTGTCCTGGTTAAGATTAGGGCACGGGTGAGGGTAAGGCTTCGGGTGAGTGTCAGGGTTAGGATTCGGGTTAGGGTTAGGGTTAAGGAATGCAGAGGGATTAGGGTACAGCGTAGGGTACGACGGTGCTTAAGGGTTAGCGTTCGTGTGAGGGCAAGGGTTAGTGTTAGTGTCCTGGTTAAGATTAGGGCACGGGTGAGGGTAAGGCTTCAGGTGAGGGTCAGGGTTAGGATTCGGGTTAGGGTTAGGGTTAGGGAATGGGGAGGGATTAGGGCACAGTTTAGGGTACGACAACGATTAAGTGTTAGCGTACGTGTGAGCACACGAGTTAGTTTTGTTGTCCTGGTTAAGATTAGGGCACGGGTGAGGGTAAGGTTTCGGGTGAGGGTCAGGGATAGAGTTCGGGTTAGGGTAAGGGTTAGGGAACGGGGAGATATTAGGGCACAGTTTAGTGTACCACAACGCTTAAGGTTTAGCGTACGTGTGAGGTCACTAGTTAGTGTTACTGTACTGCTTACGATTAGGGCACGGGTGAGGGTAAGGCCTCAGAAGAGGGTCACGTTAAGGGTTAGGGTTAGGGTGAGGGTTAGGGTATGGGGATTGATTAGGGTACAGGTTAGTGTACGGCAATGGCTTTGGGTTAGCGTACGTTAGAGGGCATGGGTTAGTGTTGATGTACTGGTTAAAATTAGGACACGGGTGAGGGTAAAGTTTCGGGTGAGTGTCATGGTTAGGTTTCAGGTTAGGGTTA
Source organism: Inia geoffrensis (assembly GCA_036417435.1). Classification (NCBI taxonomy): domain Eukaryota; kingdom Metazoa; phylum Chordata; class Mammalia; order Artiodactyla; family Iniidae; genus Inia; species Inia geoffrensis. The sequence continues at coordinate 280,076 of JAZAQT010000769.1, forward strand.
GGGTTAGGGAATGGAGAGGGATTAGGGTACAGGTTAGGGTACGACAATGCTTAAGGGTTAGCGTAAGTGTGAGGGCACGAGTTAGTGTTGGTGTACTGGTTAAGGCAAAGGCACCGATGAGGGTAAGGCCTCGGAAAAGGGCCACGTTCAGGGTTTCCCTTAGGGTTAGGGTTAGGGAATGGGGAGGGATTAGGGTACAGGATATGGTACGACAACGCTTAAGGTTTAGCGTACGTGTGAGGGCACGAGTTAGTGTTGGTGTCCTGTTTAAGATTCGGGCACGGGTGAGGGTAAGGCTTCGGGTGAGTGTCAGGGTTAGGATTCGGGTTAGGGTTAGGGTTAAGGAATGCAGAGGGATTAGGGTACAGCTTAGGGTACGACGGTGCTTAAGGGTTAGCGTTCGTGTGAGGGCAAGGGTTAGTGTGAGTGTCCTGGTTAAGATTACGGCACGGGTGAGGGTAAGGCTTCAGGTGAGGGTCAGGATTAGGATTCGGGTTAGGGTTAGGGTTAGGGAATGGGGAGGGATTAGGGTACAGTTTAGGGTACGACAACGATTAAGTGTTAGCGTACGTGTGAGGACACGAGTTAGTGTTGTTGTCCTGGTTAAGATTAGGGCACGGGTGAGGGTAAGGTTTCGGGTGAGGGTCAGGGATAGAATTCGTGTTAGGGTTAGTGTTAGGGAATGGGGAGATATTAGGGCACAGTTTAGGGTACCACAACGCTTAAGGTTTAGCGTACGTGTGAGGTCACTAGTTAGTGTTAGTGTACTGCTTACGATTAGGGCACGGGTGAGGGTAAGGCCTCAGAAGAGGGTCACGTTAAGGGTTAGGGTTAGGGTGAGGGTTACGGTATGGGGATTGATTAGGGTACAGGTTAGTGTACGGCAATGGCTTAGGGTTAGCGTACGTTAGAGGGCATGGGTTAGTGTTGATGTACTGGTTAAAATTAAGACACGGGTGAGGGTAAAGTTTCGGGTGAGTGTCATGGTTAGGTTTCAGGTTAGGGTTAGGGTTAGGGAATGGAGAGGGATTAGGGTACAGGTTAGGGTACTGCTGCGGTTTAGTGTTAGCATACGTGTGAGGGCACGAGTTAGTCTTGGTGTCCTGGTTAAGATTAGGGCACGGGTGAGTGTAAGGCTTCGGGTGAGGGTCAGGGTTAGGATTCGGGTTAGGGTTAGGGTTCGGGAATGGAGAGGGATTAGGGTACAGGTTAGGGTACGACAATGCTTAAGGGTTAGCGTAAGTGTGAGGGCACGAGTTAGTGTTGGTGTACTGGTTAAGACAAAGGCACCGATGAGGGTAAGGCCTTGGAAAAGGGTCACATTCAGGGTTTCGCTTAGGGTTAGGGTTAGGGAATGGGGAGGGATTAGGGTACAGGATAGGGTACGACAATGCTTAAGGGTTAGCGTACGTTTGAGGGCATGAGTTAGTGTTTGTGTACTGGTTAAGGTTAGGGCATTGGTTAGGGTAGGGCATCGGAAGTGGGTCAGGTTTAGGGATGGGGTTAGCGTTAGGGTTAAGGAATGGGGAGGGATTAGGGTACAATTTAGGGTACGACAACACTTAAGGTTTAGTGTACGTGTGAGGGCACGAGTTAGTGTTGGTGTCCTGGTTAAGATTAGGGCACGGATGAGGGTAAGGCTTCGGGTCAGGGTCAGGGTTAGGATTCGGTTTAGGGTTAGAGTTAAGGAATGCAGAGGGATTAGGGTACAGCTTAGGGTACGACAGTGTTTAAGGGTTAGCGTTCGTGTGAGGGCAAGGGTTAGTGTTAGTGTCCTGGTTAAGATTAGGGCACTGGTGAGGGTAAGGCTTCAGGTGAGGGTCAGGGTTAGGATTCGGGTTAGGGTTAGGGTTAGGGAATGGGGAGGGATTAGGGTACAGTTTAGGGTACGACAACGATTAAGGGTTAGCGTACGTGTGAGGGCACGAGTTAGTGTGGGTGTCCTGGTTAAGATTAGGGCATGGGTGAGGGTAAGGTTTCGGGTGACGGTCAGGGATAGAATTCGGGTTAGGGTTAGGGTTAGGGAATGGGGAGATATTAGGGCACAGTTTAGGGTACCACAACGCTTAAGGTTTAGCGTACGTGTGAGGTCACTAGTTAGTGTTAGTGTACTGCTTACGATTAGGGCACGGGTGAGGGTAAGGCCTCGGAAGAGGGTCACGTTAAGGGTTAGGGTTAGGGTTAGGGTTAGGGAATGGGGATTGATTAGGGTACAGGTTAGGGTACGGCAATGGCTTAGGGTTAGCGTACGTTAGAGGGCATGGGTTAGTGTTGATATACTGGTTAAAATTAGGACACGGGTGAGGGTAAAGTTTCGGGTGAGTGTCATGGTTAGGTTTCAGGTTAGGGTTAGGGTTAGTGAATGGAGAGGGATTACGGTACAGGTTAGGGTACCGCTGCGGTTTAGTGTTAGCGTACGTGTGAGGGCACGAGTTAGTCTTGGTGTCCTGGTTAAGATTAGGGCACGGGTGAGGGTAAGGCTTCGGGTGAGTGTCAGGGTTAGGATTCGGGTTAGGGTTAGGGTTAGGGAATGGAGAGGGATTAGGGTACATGTTAGTGTACGACAATGCTTAAGTGTTAGCGTAAGTGTGAGGGCACGAGTTAGTGTTGGTGTACTGGTTAAGACAAGGGCACCGATGAGGGTAAGGCCTCGGAAAAGGGTCACGTTCAGGGTTTCGCTTAGGGTTAGGTTTAGGGAATGGGGAGGGATTAGGGTACAGGATAGGGTACGACAATGCTTAAGGGTTAGCGTACGTTTGAGGGCATGAGTTAGTCTTTGTGTACTGGTTGAGGTTAGGGCATTGGTTAGTGTAGGGCATCGGAAGTGGGTCAGGTTTAGGGATGGGGTTAGGGTTAGGGTTAAGGAATGGGGAGGGATTAGGGTACAATTTAGGGTACGACAACGCTTAAGGTTTAGCCTACGTGCGAGGGCACGAGTTAGTGTTGGTGTCCTGGTTAAGATTAGGGCACGGGTGAGGGTAAGGCTTCGGGTGAGGGTCAGGGTTAGGATTCGGGTTAGGGTTAGGGCTAAGGAATGCAGATGGATTAGGGTACAGCTTAGGGTACGACAGTGCTTAAGGGTTAGCGTTCGTGTGAGGGCAAATGTTATTGTTAGTGTCCTGGTTAAGATTAGGGCACGGGTGAGGGTAAGGCTTCAGGTGAGGGTCAGGGTTAGGATTCGGGTTAGGGTTAGGGTTAGTGAATGGGGAGGGATTAGGGTACAGTTTAGGGTACGACAACGATTAAGTGTTAGCGTACGTGTGAGGGCACGAGTTAGTGTTGGTGTCCTGGTTAAGATTAGGGCACGGGTGAGGGTAAGGTTTCGGGTGAGGGTCAGGGATAGAATTCGGGTTAGGGTTAGGGTTAGGGAATGGGGAGTATTAGGGCACAGTTTAGGGTACCACAACGCTTAAGGTTTAGCGTACGTGTGAGGGCACGAGTTAGTGTTGGTGTCCTGGTTAAGATTAGGGCACGGGTGAGGGTAAGGTTTAGGGTTACGGTCAGGGATAGAATACGGGTTAGGTTTAGGGTTAGGGAATGGGGAGATATTAGGGCACAGTTTAGGGTACCACAACGCTTAAGGTTTAGCGTACGTGTGAGGTCACTAGGTAGTGTTAGTGTACTGCTTACGATTAGGGCACGGGTGAGGGTAAGGCCTCGGAAGACGGTCACGTTAAGGTTTAGGGTTAGGGTTAGGGAATGGGGATTGATTAGGGTACAGGTTAGGGTACGGCAATGGCTTAGGGTTAGCGTACGTTAGAGGGCATGGATTAGTGTTGAAGTACTGATTAAAATTAGGACACGGGTGAGGGTAAAGTTTCGGGTGAGTGTCATGGTTAGGTTTCAGGTTAGGGTTAGGGTTAGGGAATGGAGAGGGATTAGGGTACAGGTTAGGGTACTACAATGCTTAAGGGTTAGCGTAAGTGTTAGGGCACGAGTTGGTGTTGGTGTACTGGTTAAGACAAAGGCACCGATGAGGGTAAGGCCTCGGAAAAGTGTCACGTTCAGGGTTTCGCTTAGGGTTAGGTTTAGGGAATGGGGAGGGATTAGGGTACAGGATAGGGTACGACAACACTTAAGGTTTAGCGTACGTGTGAGGGCACGAGTTAGTGTTGGTGTCCTGGTTAAGATTAGGGCACGGGTGAGGGTAAGGCTTAGGGTGAGTATCAGGGTTAGGATTCGGGTTAGGGTTAGGGTTAAGGAATGCAGAGGGATTAGGGTACAGCTTAGGGTACGACGGTGCTTAAGGGTTAGCGTTCGTGTGAGGGCAAGGGTTAGTGTTAGTGTCCTGGTTAAGATTAGGGCACGGGTGAGGGTAAGGCTTAAGGTGAGGGTCAGGATTAGGATTCGGGTTAGGGTTAAGGTTAGGGAATGGGGAGGGATTAGGGTACAGTTTAGGGTACGACAACGATTAAGGGTTAGCGTACGTGTGAGGACACGAGTTAGTGTTGGTGTCCTGGTTAAGATTAGGGCACGGGTGAGGGTAAGGTTTCGGGTGAGGGTCAGGGATAGAATTCGGGTTAGGGTTAGGGTTAGGGAATGGGGAGATATTAGGGCACAGTTTAGGGTACCACAACGCTTAAGGTTTAGCGTACGTGTGAGGTCACTAGTTAGTGTTAGTGTACTGCTTACGATTAGGGCACGGGTGAGGGTAAGGCCTCGGAAGAGGGTCACGTTAGGGGTTAGGGTTAGGGTTAGGGTTAGGGAATGGGGATTGGTTAGGGTACAGATTAGTGTACGGCAATGGCTTAGGGTTAGCGTACGTTAGAGGGCATGGGTTAGTGTTGATGTACTGGTTAAAATTAGGACACAGGTGAGGGTAAAGTTTCGGGTGAGTGTCATGGTTAAGTTTCAGGTTAGGGTTAGGGTTAGGGAATGGAGAGGGATTAGGGTACAGGTTAGGGTACCGCTGCGGTTTAGTGTTAGCATACGTGTGAGGGCACGAGTTAGTCTTGGTGACCTGGTTAAGATTAGGGCACGGGTGAGGGTAAGGCTTCGGGTGAGGGTCTGGGTTAGGATTCGGGTTAGGGGTAGGGTTAGGGAATGGAGAGGGTTTAGGGTACATGTTAGGGTACGACAATGCTTAATGGTTAGCGTAAGTGTGAGGGCACGAGTGAGTGTTGGTGTAATGGTTAAGACAAAGGCACCTATGAGGGAAAGGCCTCGGAAAGGCTCACCTTCAGGGTTTCGCTTAGGGTTAGGGTTAGGGAATGGGGAGGGATTAGGGTACAGGATAGGGTACGACAATGCTTCAGGGTTAGCGTACGTTTGAGGGCATGAGTTAGTGTTTGTGTACTGGTTAAGGTTAGGGCATTGGTTAGGGTAGGGCATCGGAAGTGGGTCAGGTTTAGGGATGGGGTTAAGGTTAGGGTTAAGGAATGGGGAGGTATTAGGGTACAATTTAGGGTACGAGAACGCTTAAGGTTTAGCGTACGTGTGAGGGCACGAGTTAGTGTTGGTGTTCTGGTTAAGATTAGGGCAAGGGTGAGGGTAAGGCTTCGGGTGAGGGTCAGGGTTAGGATTCGTGTTACGGTTAGGGTTAAGGAATGCAGAGGGATTAGGGTACAGCTTTGGGTACGACAGTGCTTAAGGGTTAGCGTTCGTGTGAGGGTAAGGGTTAGTGTTAGTGTCCTGGTTAAGATTAGGGCACGTGTGAGGGTAAGGCTTCGGGTGAGGGTCAGGGTTAGGATTCGGGTTAGGGTTAGGGTTAGGGCATGGAGAGGGATTAGGGTACAGGTTAGGGTACGACAATGCTTAAGGGTTAGCATAAGTGTGAGGGCACGAGTTAGTGTTGGTGTACTGGTTAAGACAACGGCACCGATGAGGGTAAGGCCTCGGAAAAGGGTCCCGTTCAGGATTTTGCTTAGTGTTAGGGTTAGGGAATGGGGAGGGATTAGGGTACAATTTAGGGTACGACAACGCTTAAGGTTTAGCGTACGTGTGAGGGCACGAGTTAGTGTTGGTGTACTGGTTAAGACAACGGCACCGATGAGTGTAAGGCCTCGGAAAAGGGTCACGTTCAGGGTTTCGCTTAGGGTTAGGGTTAGGGAATGGGGAGGGATTAGGGTACAGGATAGGGTACGACAATGCTTAAGGGGTAGCGTACGTTTGAGGGCATGAGTTAGTGTTTGTGTACTGGTTAAGAATAGGGCATTGGTTAGGGTAGGGCATCGGACGTGGGTCAGGTTTAGGGATGGGGTTAGGGTTAGGGTTAAGGAATGGGGAGGGATTAGGGTACAATTTAGGGTACGACAACGCTTAAGGTTTAGCGTACGTGTGAGGGCACGAGTTAGTGTTGGTGTCCTGGTTAAGATTAGGGCACGGGTGAGGGTAAGGCTTCGGGTGAGGGCCAGGGTTAGGATTCGGGTTAGGGTTAGGGTTAAGGAATGCAGAGGGATTATGGTACAGCTTAGGGTACAACAGTGCTTAAGGGTTAGCGTTCGTGTGAGGGCAAGGGTTAGTGTTAGTGTCCTGGTTAAGATTAGGGTACGGGTGAGAGTAAGGCTTCAGGTGAGGGTCAGGGTTAGGATTCGGGTTAGGGTTAGGGTTAGGGAATGGGGAGGGATTAGGGTACAGTTTAGGGTACGACAACGATTAAGGGTTAGTGTACTTGTGAGGGCACAAGTTACTGTTGGTGTCCTGGTTAAGATTAGGGCACGGGTGAGGGTAAGGTGTCGGGTGAGAGTCAGGGATAGAATTCGGGTTAGGGTTAGGGTTAGGGAATGGGGAGATATTAGGGCACAGTTTAGGGTGCCACAACGCTTAAGGTTTAGCGTACGTGTGAGGTCACTAGTTAGTGTTAGTGTACTGCTTACGATTAGGGCACGGGTGAGGGTAAGGCCTCGGAAGAGGGTCACGTTAAGGGTTAGGGTTAGGGTTAGGGTTATGGAATGGGGATTGATTAGGGTACAGGTTAGGTTACGGCAATGGCTTAGGGTTGGCGTTCGTTAGAGGGCATGAGTCAGTGTTGATGTACTGGTTAAAATTAGGACACGGGTGAGGGTAAAGTTTCGGGTGAGTGTCATGGTTAGGTTTCAGGTTAGGGTTAGGGTTAGGGAATCGAGAGGGATTAGGGTACAGGTTAGGGTACCTCTGCGGTTTAGTGTTAGCATACGTTTGAGGGCACGAGTTAGTCTTGGTGTCCTGTTTAAGATTAGGGAACGGGTGAGGGTAAGGCTTCGGGTGAGGGTCACGGTTAGGATTCAGGTTAGGGTTAGGGTTAGGGAATGGAGAGGGATTAGGGTACAGGTTAGGGTACGACAATGCTTAAGGGTTAGCGTAAGTGTGAGGGCACAAGTTAGTGTTGATGTACTGGTTAAGACAACGGCACCGATGAGGGTAAGGCCTCGGAAAAGGGTCACGTTCACGGTTTTGCTTATGGTTAGGGTTAGGGAATGGGGAGGGATTAGGGTACAGGATAGGGTACGACAATGTTTAAGGGTTAGCGTACGTTTGAGGGCATGAGTTAGTGTTTGTGTACTGATTAAGAATAGGGCATTGGTTAGGGCAGGGCATCGGAGGTGGGTCAGGTTTAGGGATGGGGTTAGGGTTAGGGTTAAGGAATGTGGAGGGATTAGGGTACAATTTAGGGTACGACAACGCTTAAGGTTTAGCGTACGTGTGAGGGCACAAGTTAGTGTTAGTGTACTGCTTACGATTAGGGCACGGGTGAGGGTAAGGCCTCGGAATAGGGTCACGTTAAGGGTTAGGGTTAGGGTTAGGGTTAGGGAATGGGGATTGATTAGGGTACAGGTTAGGGTACGGCAATGGCTTAGGGTTGGCGTACGTTAGAGGGCATGGGTTAGTGTTGATGTACTGGTTAAAATTAGGACACGGGTGAGGGTAAAGTTTCGGGTGAGTGTCATGGTTAGGTTTCAGGTTAGGGTTAGGGTTAGGCAATGGAGAGGGATTAGGGTACAGGTTAGGGTACCGCTGCGGTTTAGTGTTAGCGTACGTTTGAGGGCACGAGTTAGTCTTGGTGTCCTGGTTAAGATTAGTGCACGGGTGAGGGTAAGTCTTCGGGTGAGGGTCAGAGTTAGGATTCGGGTTAGGTTTAGGGTTAGGGAACGGAGAGGGATTAGGGTACAGGTTAGGGTACGACAATGCTTAAGGGTTAGCGTAAGTGTGAGGGCACGAGTTAGTGTTGGTGTACTGGTTAAGACAACGGCACCGATGAGGGTAAGGCCTCGGAAATGGGTCACGTTCAGGGTTTCGCTTAGGGTTAGGGTTAGGGAATGGGGAGGGATTAGGGTACAGGATAGGGTACGACAATGCTTAAGGGTTAGCGTACGTTTGAGGGCATGAGTTAGTGTTTGTGTACTGCTTAAGATTAGGGCATTGGTTAGGGTAGGGCATCGGAAGTGGGTCAGGTTTAGGGATGGGGTTAGGGTTAGGGTTAAGGAATGGGGAGGGATTAGGGTACAGCTTAGGGTACGACAACGATTAAGGGTTAGCGTACGTGTGAGTGCACAAGTTAGTGTTGGTGTCCTCGTTAAGATTAGGGCACGGGTGAGGGTAAGGTTTCGGGTGAGGGTCAGGGATAGAATTCGGGTTAGGGTTAGGGTTAGGGAATGGGGAGATATTAGGGCACAGTTTAGGGTACCACAACGCTTAAGGTTTAGCGTACGTGTGAGGTCACTAGTTAGTGTTAGTGTACTGCTTAAGATTAGGGCACGGGTGAGGGTAAGCCCTCGGAAGAGGGTCACGTTAAGGGTTAGGGTTAGGGTTAGGGTTAGGGAATGGGGATTGATTAGGGTACAGGTTAGGGTACGGCAATGGCTTAGGGTTGGCGTACGTTAGAGGGCATGGGTTAGTGTTGATGTACTGGTTAAAATTAGGACACGGGTGAGGGTAAAGTTTCGGGTGAGTGTCATGGTTAGGTATCAGGTTAGGGTTAGGGTTAGGGAATGGAGAGGGATTAGGGTACAGGTTAGGGTACCGCTGCGGTTTAGTGTTAGCGTACGTTTGAGGGCACGAGATAGTCTTGGTGTCCTGGTTAAGATTAGGGCACGGGTGAGGTTAAGGCTTCGGGTGAGGGTCAGGGTTAGGATTCGGGTTAGGGTTAGGGTTAGGGAATGGAGAGGGATTAGGGTACAGGTTAGGGTACGACAATGCTTAAGGGTTAGCGTAAGTGTGAGGGCACGAGTTAGTGTTGGTGTACTGGTTAAGACAACGGCACCGATGAGGGTAAGGCCTCGGAAAAGGGTCACGTTCAGGGTTTCGCTTAGGGTTAGGGTTAGGGAATGGGGAGGGATTAGGGTACAGGATAGGGTACGACAATGCTTAAGGGTTAGCGTACGTTTGAGGGCATGAGTTAGTGTTTGTGTACTGGTTAAGATTAGGGCATTGGTTAGGGTAGGGCATCGGAAGTGGGTCAGGTTTAGGGATGGGGTTAGGGTTAGGGTTATGGAATGGGGAGGGATTAGTGTACAATTTAGGGTACGAAAACGCTTAAGGTTTAGCGTACGTGTGAGGGCACGAGTTAGTGTTGGTTCCCTGGTTAAGATTAGGGCACGGGTGAGGGAAAGGCTTCGGGTGAGGGTCAGGGTTAGGATTCGGGTTAGGGTTAAGGTTAAGGAATGCAGAGGGATTAGGGTACAGCTTAGGGTACGACAGTGCTTAAGGGTTAGCGTTCGTGTGAGGGCAAGGGTTAGTGTTAGTGACTTGGTTAAGATTAGGGCACGGGTGAGGGTAAGGCTTCAGGGGAGGGTCAGGGTTAGGATTCGGGTTAGGGTTAGGGTTAGGGAATGGGGAGGGATTAGGGTACAGTTTAGGGTACGACAACGATTAAGGGTTAGCGTACGTGTGAGGGCACAAGTTAGTGTTGGTGTCCTGGTTAAGATTAGGGCACGGGTGAGGGTAAGGTTTCGGGTGAGGGTCAGGGATAGAATTCGGGTTAGGGTTAGGGTTAAGGAATGCAGAGGGATTAGGGTACAGCTTAGGGTACGACAACGATTAAGGGTTAGCGTACGTGTGAGGGCACAAGTTAGTGTTGGTGTCCTGGTTAAGATTAGGGCACGGGTGAGGGTAAGGTTTCGGGTGAGGGTCAGGGATACAATTCGGGTTAGGGTTAGGGTTAGGGAATGGGGAGATATTAGGGCACAGTTTAGGGTACCACAACACTTAAGGTTAAGCGTACGTGTGAGGTCACTAGTTAGTGTTAGTGTACTGCTTACGATTAGGGCACGGGTGAGGGTAAGGCCTCGGAAGAGGGTCACGTTAAGGGTTAGGGTTAGGGTTAGGGTTAGGGTTAGGGAATGGGGATTGATTAGGGTACAGGTTAGGTTACGGCAATGGCTTAGGGTTGGCGTACGTTAGAGGGCATGGGTTAGTGTTGATGTACTGGTTAAAATTAGGACACGGGTGAGGGTAAAGTTTCGGGTGAGTGTCATGGTTAGGTTTCAGGTTAGGGTTAGGGTTAGGGAATGGAGAGGGATTAGGGTACAGGTTAGGGTACCGCTGCGGTTTAGTGTTAGCGTATGTTTGAGGGCACGAGTTAGTCTTGGTGTCCTGGGTAAGATTAGGGCACGGGTGAGGGTAAGGCTTCGGGTGAGGGTCAGGGTTAGGATTCGGGTTAGGGTTAGGGTTAGGGAATAGAGAGGGTTTAGGGTACAGGTTAGGGTACGACAATGCTTAAGGGTTAGCGTAAGTGTGAGGGCACGTGTTAGTGTTGGTGTACTGGTTAAGACAAGGGCACCGATGAGGGTAAGGCCTCGGAAAAGGGTCACGTTCAGGGTTTCGCTTAGGGTTAGGGTTAGGGAATGGGGAGGGATTAGGGTACAGGATAGGGTACGGCAGTGCTTAAGGGTTAGCGTACGTTTGAGGGCATGAGTTAGTGTTTGTGTACTGGTTAAGATTAGGGCATTGGTTAGGGTAGGGCATCGGAAGTGGGTCAGGTTTAGGGATGGGGTTAGGGTTAGGGTTAAGGAATGGGGAGGGATTAGTGTACAATTTAAGGTACGAAAACGCTTAAGGTTTACCATATGTGTGAGGGCACGAGTTAGTGTTGGTGTCCTGGTTAAGATTAGGGCACGGGTGAGGGTAAGGCTTCGGGTGAGGGTCAGGGTTAGGATTCGGGTTAGTGTTAGGGTTAAGGAATGCAGAGGGATTAGGGTACAGCTTAGGGTACGACAGTGCTTAAGGGTTAGCGTTCGTGTGAGGGCAAGGGTTAGTGTTAGTGTCCTGGTTAAGATTACGGCACGGGTGAGGGTAAGGCTTCAGGTGAGGGTCAGGGTTAGGATTCGGGTTAGGGTTAGGGTTAGGGAATGGGGAGGGATTAGGGTACAGTTTAGGGTACGACAACGATTAAGGGTTAGCATACGTGTGAGGGCACAAGTTAGTGTTGGTGTCCTGGTTAAGATTAGGGCACGGGTGAGGGTAAGGCTTCGGGTGAGGGTCAGGGTTAGGATTCGGGTTAGGGTTAGGGTTAAGGAATGCAGAGGGATTAGGGTACAGCTTAGGGTACGACAACGATTAAGGGTTAGCGTACGTGTGAGGGCACAAGTTAGTGTTGGTGTCCTGGTTAAGATTAGGGCACGGGTGAGGGTAAGGTTTCGGGTGAGGGTCAGGGATAGAATTCGGGTTAGGGTTAGGGTTAGGGAATGGGGAGATATTAAGGCACAGTTTAGGGTACCACAACGCTTAAAGTTTAGCGTACGTGTGAGGTCACTAGTTAGTGTTAGTGTACTGCTTACGATTAGGGCACGGGTGAGGGTAAGGCCTCGGAAGAGGGTCACGTTAAGGGTTAGGGTTAGGGTTAGGGTTAGGGAATGGGGATTGATTAGGGTACAGGTTAGGGTACGGCAATGGCTTAGGGTTGGCGTACGTTAGAGGGCATGGGTTAGTGTTGATGTACTGGTTAAAATTAGGACACGGGTGAGGGTAAAGTTTCGGGTGAGTGTCATGGTTAGGTTTCAGGTTAGGGTTAGGGTTAGGGAATGGAGAGGGATTAGGGTACAGGTTAGGGTACCGCTGCGGTTTAGTTTCAGCGTACGTTTGAGGGCACGAGTTAGTCTTGGTGTCCTGGTTAAGATTACGCCACGGGTGAGGGTAAGGCTTCGGGTGAGGGTCAGAGTTAGGATTCGGGTTAGAGTTAGGGTTAGGGAATGGAGAGGGATTAGGGTACAGGTTAGGGTACGACAATGCTTAAGTGTTAGCATAAGTGTGAGGCCACGAGTTAGTGTTGGTGTACTGGTTAAGACAACGGCACCGATGAGGGTAAGGCCTCGGAAAAGGGTCACGTTCAGGGTTTCGCTTAGGGTTAGGGTTAGGGAATGGGGAGGGATTAGGGTACAGGATAGGGTACGACAATGCTTAAGGGTTAGCGTACATTTGAGGGCATGAGTTAGTGTTTGTGTACTGGTTAAGATTAGGGCATTGGTTAGGGTAGGGCATCGGAAGTGGGTCAGGTTTAGGGATGGGGTTAGGGTTAGGGTTAAGGAATGGGGAGGGATTAGGGTACAATTTAGGGTACGACAACGCTTAAGGTTTACCGTACGTGTGAGGGCACGAGTTAGTGTTGCTGTCCTGGTTAAGTTTAGGGCACGGGTGAGGGTAAGGCTTCGGGTGAGTGTCAGGGTTAGCATTCGGGTTAGGGTTATGGTTAAGTAATGCAGAGGGATTAGGGTACAGCTTAGGGTACGACAGTGCTTAAGGGTTATCGTTCGTGTGAGGGCAAGGGTTAGTGTTAGTGTCCTGGTTAAGATTACGGCACGGGTGAGGGTAAGGCTTCAGGTGAGGGTCAGGGTTAGGATTCGGGTTAGGGTTAGGGTTAGGGAATGGGGAGGGATTAGGGTACAGTTTAGGGTACGACAACGATTAAGGGTTAGCGTACGTGTGAGGGCACAAGTTAGTGTTGGTGTCCTGGTTAAGATTAGGGCACGGGTGAGGGTAAGGTTTCGGGTGAGGGTCAGGGTTAGGGAATGGG